>LR990152.1:14215000-14559310 GCA_905147285.1 Hypena proboscidalis
CTACAGTAAATGGGTAGTAGTTGCTATTTACTGTCAGCTATACAGGGTGAAAGTTGAAAATAAATTCTAGACGTGGTCAGTGTTCATTTCAACCAGTAAGAAATATTATAATGAAAAATAAAATCACGTTGTCCGAGAAAAATCAAAATTAAGATCATTCAATATTATTATACTAATATAAAATATATTTAATCAAGTGACTAATAAAATGACTCATAATGTTAGTAGAGCTTATATACTATGTTAGTAAACGATACAATTGGAAACTTATTATAAAAAAGCGAGATGAGCACACAGTTTATCGCCTCGCCGACATCCCATGGGAAATGGCGTCGCAGCGACCCACGTACGGACAGTCTTCTCTGCTTGATATCATTTTCAGGATGCTGTTTGAGCTACCCCACTAAGAAACAGTTGAAAAAAATATGAGACCGGCAGGATTTGAACCTGCGACCTTCTGCACACCGGACAGTCGCTTTAACCAACCAGCTACGGTCGCCTCTTGCTAGGACCCTAAATTTCTCAAGAGTATGTGACGTCACGTTCATCCATTTGTTCCTATCTTAAGCAACATACAGGTTCAAATCCTGTCGGTCCCATAATTTTTCCAACTGTTTCTTAGAATAATTTGCTAAGCAAGGCTGAATTCTATAAAAATAATCAATAAGAAGATCATTAAATTTGTTTTTTTTTTTTAATTTTAGTTTGTAATTTATTTTATTCGCTGAATTAAACAATGACCACGTCTCAAATCTGTGCTTTCAATAAATGCCCAAATGTTGCTTCCAATCTGTATGGTCTTTAAAGTCTTAAGTCAATTAGTATAAAGCCTTTCGAGGTTTCAACACGTTTGATGTCTATTTTTTGACAAACATGTCATCTAGGAAACAGTTGGAAAAGATATGGGACCGGCAGGATTTGAACCTGCGACCTTACTGCACACCGTGCAGTCGCTCTTAGCCATCCAGCTACGGTCGCCTCTTACCAGCACCCTAAATTTCTCAACTGTTTAATACGTCATTTAGTATAATTTGCTAAGCATAGCTAAATGCTATAAAAATAATCAATGTCATCTAGGACCGCCAACACAGTCTTAAAATTAATATTCATTGCGCCACGGTCACTCAGATTAAAGGCAGCTTTAGACTAAAGGTAAAATTAAAAAAAAACAAAAAAAAGCATTTACTGACTCAAATTATACTCAAAGCATACTTTAAATAACCCTTTCTCATGAATAAGTCTAAGCTCTCAAGCAGACAGACAAGCGCGGTGGAGAACTTAGTTTCAGAATTTTATTTGTATATTAATGTTAATGTAATTCTATATTGAGTTAACCTAGATGACATAAAATTGTACCAACAGTTACGGACGAAGACGCTGGCCCCTGAAATACAGTTAACACTAGTTCAGGGGTCAGCGGACTTATACCCGATTGTGTAATTTTATATTTCAATATATATGTCAATAATATGTAGTGATTTTACATTTGTTGGATAAAAACAAAACCTTTTAATTTGGAAAGTAATTTAAAAGTTAATCATTTGAAATTATGCTACCTATTTTAATGTAATTGATTCAATAAACACTCATTTGGCAATCGTAATCAATTAATTATAAACTAAAAATTTCCACCGCAATACCTCAAAGTATTTCAAATTGTAAATTGGATAAATATTTCAATTTGAAAATGTGTGTTAAAATTATTTAACTGAAATCATGAGGATTAACCACATATTAATTTGGTTGGATGCCAAATAAATCATTAAATATGTAGGTTATTTATTAGTGAAACACGTTAAAAAAAAATTATCTAATTTTATACGGGTAAAAAGAGAGCGCGCGTTGTATGTAGTTTGCCTTCCATACCTACTGAATTCCGTGAATAATCCTTTGAAATAAAGCAAGTTGCACGTTGATGCGACTGCACTGTATTTCATGAGGGTAAATTACTAATATACTTTTACTAGCTGTTACCCAGGTCTTCATACAAATTGAACATTAAAAGCAATTAGTTTGTATGCAAAATATTATCATGGCATATTTTTAAAGACTCTTTTTTACTTATTTTTTTATTGCGAGGTCTCGGGTTTGATTCCCGAGTTGGGCGAAATAAAAGGCAAAGAACTTACAACGCGGTTTTCTCCCGCACCCACAACGGCTGTGGGCAGATAATTATGAAAAGCCATGCGGGTGTTAACCGCGTCGTGAACTTTGATTTTGCTTTTTGAAATAAATATTTGCATTTACAAAGACTGCGGGTCGAGGCAAAAGCCGCATCGTGAGTTCTTAGCCTTATTCAGATGTTTTTCGTTGGGAAATTCTCAATAGCAGCACAGACTAGAAATTGTGCCCGATGGATAGCGAAATATGGCGGTCCCATCACATGGGGCCTAAACGTAACAAGTGAAATGTGTGTTATAATATACGGGGTGGATGCGACATAGCGACATTTATTGAAACCACAGCTTCTATACATGATAAGTATTAATTTCCACCAAATAAAAATTCTCTGGCAAAAATAAAAATCACGCTCTCCGAACAATTTGAACATTGCGATCGTGCAATTTGTTCGGAAGACGTGGATTTTTTTTTTCGCCAGAGAATTTTTTATCCGGTGGAAATGCATACTGGCCATGTATAGAAGCTGTGGTTTCAATAAATGTCACTATGTCGCATCCACCCTGTATATATATCAATATTCTCTTCTGCGTGATATAGGCGTAATGACAATGTATATTTTGCCAAAGATGACCAAACATCACTAAACATTAGTTTCAAAATTCTTACCTTTTTCAACTGAAGCAATCGCACCCTCGAAGACTGCCAACGCGAGCATGATCAAAATTGGTTTCAGCGCCATCTCGTGTCAGCTTCATGCACTTATCACACCATTACCACTATTCACTTCACTGTTATACTAGTTTGCACTACACTAATGTTATTTCCATTAAAACATGTTTAGTCGTATTTCGTTCGATCCTGAAAAGGAAAAAAATATTAAGTATCGATATTCATATAAAAATAATGTGATTTAGTAAGTAGTCTAATTTAGTCAGGCCGGCCAGGCTCGTACGGTATACCACACGAAATATATTTATATATTTCCAATTCTAATTCTAATTTTTCAAATGCAACCTTATTAATATTATAACTAGACAGCGTGCCTAAATTGCTAAATACTTTTCATAACGCGGAGTTGTAAAATATATGAACGCAATTTTAGACATTAACCAGACTCAGCAATTTGAACTGCGGTAATTCGTAAACAAGTTAAGAAGTAAAGGCAAACTTCATAAACAAATTAAGAAATGAAGATAGTATCTAAAATAGTATAGTTCTAATTAATGAAATATCAATACTTAAGTACTATATACCAAATCAAATAATCGAAAGTTTAGTCATCTAAGCAATGAAACACTCAACGAGAAACTGTCAAACAAACTTTTTTCTGCTCAGCAGTATTCAACAAGCAAGTGAAAGTTTCCTCATTATAATACTTAAACGTGTAAAATTTTAACTGTTACGTAAATGGCGGTGATTTGACTTTAACCAAGGCCATCAGGGAAATATTCAGAAACGCTCAAATTTGGTAACTGGTTCCAAATGACTTGACACTTTATAAATTAAACGTTGACCAGGATAGTACGCTGCAGTTAATGACATGAAAGCTTTTTCTGACCTAAATATGCTTAATAATAATTGTCCTAGTCGAGTTTGTATTTTACAAATTAAATAAACGTAGGATTTAATTCTTGAATAAAATAAGTTAATGACTAACAACACCACGCCTATGACTAATAAACTTTAAAACGCACTTAATTGAAAAACACTTACCGACTTAATTAACATGTTACTTCAGTCATGAATACCTGTTTTTACTCAATAATAAAATTAAATTATATTGAAGCACAAAATCAAAATAAAAAAAGTTAATCCTAATGAAACTTAAACAATGAAACACTCAACAAGAAACTGTCAAACAAACTTTTTATCAGCTCATCAGTATTCAACAAACAAGTGAAATTTTCCTCATTATAATATTTGAACGTGTAAAATACCGCTTCCCGAAAATTTTAACTGTAACTTGAACTGCAGTGATTTGATTTAATCCAAAGCCATCATGTCTCATAATTATGCAAACATTTAGAACGTTGCAAAACAATTTTGGTAAATGCAATTTGCTTTGCATATTATTTATAAAGTAAATATTATACTTCTCCATAGTAAAATTTACGTGCAAGCCGAACTTAACATTTATTATAATAACGCGTTTAGATTACTTTATAACTGTAAAAAATACCACTTAGTACTAAGTCACTCGCGAGTCTGAGAAATACGCAAATGATTGACTACGCCACTGACTCAAACCTAAAAACGCACACTCAACACATTTTCCAATAAAGTTCATATAAGTTGATTGTGCTAAATACTGTTTCCGGAAATATAATCTGTAACGTACTCTACGTTAATTTAATTCAAACATGAACCATCATGTCTGATAATTATGCAAACATTTTGAAGCGTTCAAATTTTGGTAACTGGGTATCCCATTTTGCTTGACACTTTACAAATTAAACGCAGTTGACCAGGATAGTATATAATATGTAGTTCATTTAATTACATAAAAGCTAATTAAAACTTAAATTAATGCATATGTCCTAGTTGAGCTTGTATTATTAGTATGGCTTAAAATTTAAATCATGACTGACTTAAATTAAATACGCTAATGGCTAAGAACACCACTTACTAAAAAAATTTAAAGTGTACTTAGTCAAAAAACTTACCGGCTTAATTAATAAAACTCTTATGACAAGTCTCTGATTAAACGCAATTTATATACTGTAGCACAAAATACCCAATATTATAACTCGACATATTACAAATCAAACGCAGTTAACCAGGATAATAATGGCGACGTGAAAGCTAATTTGACCTAAATATGCATTTAACCAAGTGAAGTCCGACGCATTTATGCCTGGATACTCATTGGGTCAGATGACGTACAATTCAGATTACGCCTGTGGTGAAATTCACAATTGACTAGTTGACAACAATACGCAAATGGCTAACTACGCGGCTGACTCAATTCCCAATACGCCAGGACTCCTTTACGGTGCTATGCCTTATATGCCAGTCATTTCAGGGTCTTACCACTAGACCAGAAAACAGAAGTGCAAGCAGTACTATTTGGTGACAGGTTATAGGTGAGACGGTGGGGTTGCCACCCTCGTGTTCATGATATAAATAAATAGTGTCTCACAGAATTAGCTATTTACGGTAAATTGGTTTTGTGATTGGAGGAAGCCTCTTCGAATCCAATTTTAATAAATGCCAAGTTCTTCTACCAAATTAATTTTGTCAGAAACATAGATTTACTAATTAATAACTAATAGTTAATATAAAGTGCCATATTTCCTTGAAATGGATACCATTATTTAAAATTAATTTTATTTGCTTTAATGTAGCTTTCCAACGAAATATTCATAAACCAAAAATTTTCGATTAATTCAGTTTGTTGAAATTCTCGGTCTATTAAATTTCCAACTAAATGTAATTAGACAATATTACTCGAAACAGTTCTAATAATTATGTTAACGTTTCGATATCGAATTCCACCTATTCTGCATCAAAACAAAAGTTATTAAAAAAAATAGATGTTATAATTGATTTAAATTGAACTTTTCAAGTTATTTACTTCTCAAATACTGAAAAAATGTGACTGTATTGTTTATCATAATATTATACTGAACAAAACTTTAAAATATTATATTATCATTATATCTTACATAATTATATACATCTTTTTTTCTTAATTACGTTAGTGTTATAATTTTAATATAATGTTAGAACATATTTATATTTTGCATACCGATTATCCGGTGAAACATAACATACATTTTAATTATAGAAAGTCCCACGAGCTAAAAAAAAAGGTCCTTCTCATGAAATCTACAGCTTCTTTTTAGGGTAACCCAAACGGAAAACGGAACCCTATTACTGCGACTTCGCTGTCCGTCTGTCACCAGGCTGTATTTCATGAACCGTTATAGCAAGAGATCATGAATTACTGTTGCCGTTATAAGAAAAAATACTAAAAACCAAAAAAAAATAAATCTTGGAGAGGGGCTTCCTTACAACGGACATAATATTATTTGACGACCGGATAGCGGTGGCTGCGACGCCGTGGTCTTGGGTTCGATTCCCACTTAAGACAAATCTTTGTGTGCATGAACATGGGGGTTTGTCTTAGTCTGGGTGTTTCTATATATAATAAGTATGTATTTACAAAAGAAAAGTATATATGTATTAGTATCAGTTATTCTAGTACCCATAGTACAAGCTCTGCTTAGTTTGGGACTAGATGGCGTTGTATGTGAGTTGTAAAAAATATTATTATATTAAATATTAAAATATATTTTAATAGCATTTAGCTATGCTTAGCAAAATGAGTTATTACGTATTTCTTTTAAAGAGTAATAATATTTTAAAATTGAAAGTTGCTATTTCGATTTTTGTTAGTTTAAAACTACCATCGTACGAGCCTAGTGTTGTATGAAATTCTTTCCCAAAATGTTCTACATACAACCGAAGATAATCGATTGTTCTGGAAGCGCCCGGCTTGCAGTTTATAAATAGATACTCTTTGGTTCCGTCAGCCTGAATAACTGGAGTGCAGACCGCGGCTATTTCTGGATCAGATCCGCGAATCGTGATATGATAGCTGCGGATCATACCAATAAGAGTTTAGAATATTCAGAATATCTTCATTGTTAACCGACTTCAAAAAAGTAGGATATTCTCAATTCATCTGCATATTTTTTTTGTTACCTCATCTTATCACCATAACTTTTGACTGGACGGATCGATTTTTACGATTTTTATTTATTTGAAAGCTGGTGCTTTCTGTGTAGTCCTATTTTAATTTGTTCCAGTTCTGACAATGGTTCCCATGAGAAAACCATATAAGTCAAAAATTATTGTAATTGAAGACGGTTTTTTTTTTGTAAAATTTATGTTTTTTTAGGCCCAGTTAGGTGGCTTACTGTACACCCACCAACCCGCAATAGACAAGCGTGGTGGGTTAAAGAGTCTAAACCCCTTCCCAACATTAAAGGGAGGGGAGGCCTTTGCCCTGCAGTAGGACACTATAGGCTCGCAATAATAATAATAATTATTATGTTGTTCTATGGCCTTGAGTCTGCTATTTCAATAGTGATCCAAAAGTCGATCATTAACTCTACAATGACACCATACGTCATACATGTTAATTTTGACAGTTTAGATTCCACTGTTGATTTTGATTTTGCATATTGCCAAAATTGACAATGGGGCAGTTTACTACATCTACCACTAGATGTCGCTGCGATAATGCTTAGAATGTATTGTATGTAGCTTAAAATGTATGCTACTCCTATAGAAATATCAGACTTGGGGTTGGACTTTAGCCTAAGCTTCCTGCAGCCCAGCAGCTAATACATGGCTACAATTAGAATTATTGTATAATGTGTAATCTTTTTATTAAGACAAACACACTTCAACAATGTTTTAGACTGAAAATAGAGTCGTCCTCAGTGTTGTGTTTCAATGTTCTGCGAATTATTTATTTAGATACAACTGACAGTTCGTATCAGTTAATCTTCGAAACAGTCAGACCGATTGTAATATTTTTGTAGCAGATAACAAACTACAAGGTGCATCGTATAATTATGCTATTTTTTATCGTTGTACCTACCACGACGATGAAACTGCGTGAGAAAGTTGTTTGTTTAATAGCACTAATCCCGGAAACCACTGATCGAACTTTGATACTTTTTTTGTGTTTGTTAGTCTAATTTTTAAGCAAAGTTTAAAGATTTTTTACATTACGCTTAATTAAATAGGAGGGGAGCAGCAAGGTTGAACGCGGGTCACAGCTACTTAATACAACAAATTCCACGCGGACCTAGTCACAGGCAAAATTAGTAATAAATTAATACTTCTATATCCAAATGAACTCATATAAGACAGCAGACACGTAGCAATGAAACAATCCGCGGCACTCATTACATGCACCAACTATTTGTGTAGGAGCTGACGTATAATTGCTTTGGGTGGAGAAACTGTTATGTGAATGAACACTGTATTATAATTGGAAGAAAATTATAGAACACTGTCTTAGAGTAATTATTTAATTATGATAATATTTAATCCGAAATCAAAAGTAATTAAATGAATACAAATAATTCACAATTGCAGTACGGAGACGGAATTGTGCCCGCATGGATGGCGATGGGCTGACCCTCTATCCAATGAGACCTAAACATAACAGGTGAAATGTGGGTATCGTAAACCTCTGCCACACTCCTGGGTAATATAGGTGTAATGTTGTGATGTTATGTTATGATTTAAAAGCTTGTGATAAATAATAAATTAAGGAAGAGGCTACACATAATCAGTACCCATTTAATATGATTAATTCCAAATCACAATTTTGCTCGACCCAGAGATCGAACCCGAGACCTCTTCGTTCAATATATCGAAATCTACACGAAAAAAGTCGCGGGTAACAGCCAGTATAAAATATAGCCCGCTATCTCCCCAATCTTAGCCCAGACTACTACACAAAGGACTCAATATCACCCAACACGCATTCAGCACAAACAGAAGGTGTACACACACACATATCACCTGAACACATATTGAAAGGGATATATTGGATGTTCTGCATCTGTTTGATCCATTTCCATTGTAGGCGTGAAGGTATTTTACATGAGATTGGGTAGTTTAAGATCTGTGTTATCTTATTTACTTTGTCTCTCTTGAATAGAGAGAGGTAGCTCACAGGTCTCGTGTTTTTTCGTCAGTAAATGCTCAATAAAAAAAACCGGTGACTGGATTTGTGTGCGGCAGATGACAATAGGCTCGTCCCCTATCATATGAGACCAGGTAAAGTGTGGGTAATACTAATAGTAATAATACATTTCTTATATATTATATGTTATTTAATATAGCTAAACTTAGTTTTGAATTCTAAAGATATCTTCATTGAAACAATATTTACGTAGCACGTAACCAAAAGATCACCCAAGCCATTAATTTACAAAAGACAAATGAGTCAAAATTAATTATTTTGTATTATTAATTGTGTCCTTCATTATACTTTATTACCTGCGATTCTGTCAAAGGTAATTTACATTTTAATAGCTTGATTTAAGATTCATTTTGGCTCATCAATCATTGCGATGATGAAGATGGCCTTGGTTAAGAGTTCAATGTTGCATTAACTGTGGGGACATTTTCACAAGAAATGTTTTAATTCTATTCTATTCTATTCTATTCTTAAATTATAGAAAAGACCTAAAACAAAATAAAAACAGGTGGCAATCATAGTAAAATAAAATTTCCTGTACGACTAGTTTAAGCACATGTCTACAAAACTGCATTATAATCTACTAGTTTTTGCGTTAACAAACGTCCACACTCATAAACTCGCATGTATAATATTAGTTAGGATGCAGCGTGCAAAATTTGCTTATTTTAATGGACCAAGTAGTTTTTGCGTGACAGAGGAACATACACACACACACACACATCCACATCTTCGAAAATTTTCGCATATATAATATGACATAACACCCGAGTCCTAAAGTTTTGAGGCGTATACGCTTACCACTAGACCATCAAGATATGATTTTTTTGATTATTAAATAGTGAGTTTCATTCGACAATACATAGTGTTGTAGTATAAAACCAAATGAAAATCTCTACAAAAAACACTCTTCCTTCAATACCAATATTCCGTTTCTTCGTTGAAAGCTGTTCTTTGACAAAAGCTCGATATTATCTGGTGTACGATTCATCGTAGCATCACGCTTGGTGCCCACGGGGTGAGCAGGAACGATATTGTCTGTGCGACATTCGTGTGGTTAGGTTTTTTAGGACTTAAGACAGAAGCAATAGCGTGCTTAGAAAAATCTATACCAATATTATAAATATGAAGAGATTGTTTTTTTAAACGCGTTTATTGCAGATATTACTGGTCCAAATTGGATAAATGTAAGAAAATAACTATGCCAAAAAATTAGTAAATTTAAGATTATTTTTATTTGCTCTGTAATAATGCTCCCAGCCTTGCATAGATATTTGCTTTCATTTCCTGTCCATATTGATGAGTGCTCTTTAGTGCCACCATAAAACTTCACCCTTTTGTTGTTACGTAAAATGTTGCCTATATCTTAAAAAAAGTATTGGCTTACATACCTTTTAACTTCACGTAAAGAACAAGTTGATTCACTACATAAAAGTCGTAAAAAGTTGATAACTTGGATAATTTAATAAACAACTCTTTGGATATTACTTTGACGGTCGGATAGCGGAGTTGGTAATGCAACTGCCTGCGACTCCGTGGTTGCGGATTTGATGCCCGCTCAAGACAAATCTTTGTGTGCATAAATATGTGGGTTTATCTTAGTCTGGGTGTTTTTATGTATAATAAGTATGTATTAACAAAAGATAAGTATACTTATATATGTTGTGTATAATAATTAGTTATTCTGGTACCCATAGTAGAAGCTCTGCTTAGTTTTAGACTAGATGGCGTTGTGCGTAAGTTGTGAGATATTTATTTATTTATAAAAGTCGTATAAAAAGTTGATAACTAAGATAATTCAATAAACAACTCTTTTGACATTACATTTCGTGAAACCTTTTGACTCGTGTATTTTTCATGAAATCGTAAACAAGTTTGAATTAGTTCCAGAACTTTAGTCTTTGAGTTCCCTGCACCTTATTCTTGCTATCTCTGAAAACTTCCTCTATATCTTCACATGCGAAACTGGCACTCACATTCACTTTGATTCATATGAGAGTAATTCAAGCACAAACTTAGTGTAATTTAGCGTACATATTGTATGATGTAACAACTTTGAGTCTTTGTTATGTTATATTTAATTCATTCCCGTTAATAAAGTACAAGATTATTGCCTTGTGATAATAGGTAATATACAGGGTGGTATAGCGACATTTATTAAAGCCAGTATCTGGACATACATGTACGAAAAAAATACCGGTGGAATGGAATCTGAACATATTTTTTTCTTTTTTTTAACGACGCCCGCACTTGCAATAACTCCTGTGCCGCAGGGGTGATCACAAACATACACTTAATGTCAGAACAAATCTTTGCGAATGACACAAAGATTTGTCCCGTGTGGGAATCGCACTCACAACACCAGCGTAGTTGAAAGCGGCGAGGCGAACGCTTTAACCGCTATGCCAACCGTGCACTCCTAAAACATTATGCCGTAGCGACAGTTTTTAAAGCTGTGGTTTCAATAACTGTCGCTATGTTCAACCTGTATAATTGTAGAAATTTAAAGAAGGCTATTTCTTGCCCAAAGAATAGTCTATTTATTATTATAATCAGATTATATGATTCATTTATTTACCCCATATCATACCAAACAATATAAATATTGATCCCCACATTGTAATATTAAATTTCCATGATAGATGCACAGCTCCACTTAATAGTAAACATCTAATAAATATTGTAATACATCGTTTACATCAACTTGTTCAAATTTCCGGCGTAAACTATCGAAACTTAAACTCAAAGTGGTTGATTTAATAACTGGGGGAACTAAACCGCAGTACAATCCCTTGAGAAATTATGAGGATATTGTATACAATGTAAACTATATCTTTTGATTTTAATTAACCTATGGATCTTGTGAATGATCTTTTCAAAACAAAACTTAAGTGTTGGTTACTTGAAAAGTGCTTTTGTACGCTAAATTCGTTTTATTCCTGTAAAAAATATGTTATTCTGGTTGTTAGTGCTACTTTTTAGTCCATGTTTACTGCTCTAAACAAAGAAGTCGCATGCCTATTAAAGGTGAATATGTCGGGCTGCTTAAACATGTATACCAACTACTGTACCATATTCTTGCGAATAAACGAATCTTGAATCTTGATGGAAATGAATAATGCCCCACCCTGTATAACAAAATATATAAGTATTTTTACTATTTTCAACATATTTGTCAAGATTGGAAGTATCTATTTTTCTGTTATGAGAGTTTATCATCAATATATTTATCGTCCAGCATCAGCTATTGACAGAATCATACCAATAAGCATCCTGAATTATTATATTAGGCTTTCACTAAACTGCCTCGATGTGCTAGCGGTTAGTGTATGCGCTTCTCATCACGAGGTCTTGGGTTCGATTCCCGGGTCGGCCAAAGTGTTATATGTGAACTTTCCGTCAGGAAATTTAGAATAGTAGAACGTAGTTGGAATTGTGCGCGGTGTATGGTGATAGGCTCATCCGCAATCCCATGGGATCCAAACATAACAGGTTAAATGTGGGTGTTGTACACCTCTGCCACACCCATCTGGGTAATAAAGGCGTGATGTTATGTTGTTTTACTAAACTTCGAACAAATTTAATATAGGATTAACTCGCATTCGCATACAATATTCTATGGAACTAAATATTTCCGAAATCGAAATGTAATTTTAGTTGTTATAACTATCACGTATTTTTATTAGGTACTGAAACATAATATTTCAAAATATTAAACCATCAAATATGAAATATGGATGACATTTGTTCCAATTTTAGTTAAAACTAATAGTGACGTGTTTCCGTTTGATATGAAAATGTAAAACGGTTGGTACAGATAAAAAAAAACCCATTTGAGAACATTCATTACCTAATTTTTTGTATTAAAGCTAAAAGACTTTTATTTTACATAAACATAACATCACAAATGGATATAAACTTTAATCCCTTATTGGGAGAAATAAATAAATAAAAAAAAGATATTACACAATGACATCTAGTCCCAAACTAAGCAGAGCTTGTACTATGGGTACTAGAATAACTGTTACTAATACATATTATTATATACTTTTCTTTTGTAAACACGTACTTTGAATTAATTTGAATAAATACGTATACATATAAACACCCAGACCAAGACAAACCCCTATGTTCATGCACACAGAGATTTGTCTTGAGCGGGACTCGAATCCGCGACCTCAGCATCACGCTAGCCTCTCCGCCATCCGGTCGTCAAATATAATGGGATAAAATACAAAGATAAAACATATACCAGTTTTTAAGTAAGACCTCTAGTAAGAAAATAACTCCGATTTAAGTCGTCGCGCAAAATTTCTTTAGCCATTCTACTCCAAGCGAGCAAGCACCTCAACATCCAGTTCCCCCCTCTCGGGAAGTTATTGTAAGCACAATAATTGTACAACGGATTATAAATAAAGGCACCTGGCTTAATTAACTGTTGTCTTTGCGTGTAGGGTGACTGTGGTTTTCGCAGGACAGTCCCAAAGTGATACGTTTTGTTCTAGTGATAGTGTTATCTTACGGAGGCGTTTAAATACTTTAAATCTGTTGATTTTATTAAATAAAATATTTCTTTGTTAGGCACATAATCTAGTCATTTTTCAATATAATATCGTTCCTCAGTTATACCTATGTACTGAGATCCACCCCATTTTGGAAAACTCAGACCTTTAAATCAAAATGGATAATATCATTCAAAATTTCTTGTGCAAAATTCTCAATGTGGCCTTGAATAACCGAGCGTGGCTTCAGGCGTCCTTACCGGTTCGTCTGGGCGGCCTCGGCAATAGCAAAATTTCCGATGTTAGTTTACCAGCGTTCCTGTCTTCGGTCCATAGCATAGAATTAACCAGGCAAATTTTAGCTCCTACACTGGTTGATTCTGAAGTGCTGTGCACGGCCGATGCAGTTAGCGCTTGGAAAATTGCTTATCCAAACACTGACTTACCATCCAACTCATACTCAGAGACAGTGGGACAGTCCGTTTTGAAACGCAGTCAAAAACAATCTATTAAATACAGCTTTAAATGCGGCAGAGCGGGCTTGTTTGCTGACTGTGGGAGATTGTTTTATAATTTATTATAGGTGTTTATATATTATATATATAAATATTTTTTTCTTTTTTCCAATATATATATATATATATATATAGTTATAGTTAACTATATATAAAGTTAAAATTAACTTAATAATAACAGTTAAAGAAATAATAATATAATGTCACTACAAAAACTTTCGAGAAAATTACATTATTTGGGACAAAATAAAAACTTAAAAATAAATATCTGGATGGGTGTGGCAAAGATATATAGTACAGTTCACCTGGTATGTTTAGCTCCCATTAGAAAAGCGGTGATTCTATCGCCATTCACCAGACACAATTCAACTCCGTGTTGTTATTGAGAACTGTCGGGATTCAAACCCAAGATTTCACTGCAGCCAATTACGCTAACTATTAGAACAACAAGGAGGACCAAAAATATCTGGAAAATTACAAAACTTTGTTAACAAAATTATTAATGCGCATTTATTATTTTGATAAATAATTATTATTGTTGGAATTGTGCCTGGTTTATGGTGATAGGTTCACCCCTTCCGCGAAATGTGGGTGTTTTACACCTCTGCCACACCCTTCTGGGTAGTATAGGCGTAATGTTATGTTTATTATTTTGTCCTCAATATCTTAACAATTTACTGGTCACTGCCATCTCCACCCTACTAATCGAAGCCTTCTGCCAACCTTCAACGAAACTTAACGAAACGTAAAGACGAAACAACGATAATTGTCCAAACAATTATCGTTATCCGTTACGTGAACCAGATCCGGGAATAGAACCTGGAACTCTGCGTAACGTGAGATGAACAGAAATTAATATTGTTGAGGAAGTTTGTATTTATTGATAATGGCTATTGTTAGAAACATTTTGTTTGTTACTTGTTATTGAAAATGCTTTGTAGACTTAGTATATTTTTTTTATCTACGTCGCTCTAGGAATAACTCCTGTGTCGCGGGTGTGAACATACATTTCACACACTAAAAGCACACCCAAAATCAGAACAAATCTTTGCGGATCACACAAAGATTTGTCCCTTCTGAGGACTAAACCCACAACCCCAGTACTACGCCAATCGTGCACTCAACTATTATCTCTGTATATGCCACGAGCTCTATACTAATCTGTATCACATTTTATCACAATCAACAAATTTACATGAAAACCCTTTAAAACGTCGGACATAACTCAAAACAATAAAACTAATCAAATTTCACCCAAATTACTACTACTAGCACCAAAAGCTCAGGTCAGCAAAACTAGCTAATATCCGAAATAGCCGAAATGACTGGCTAATGTCTGAAATAGCCGGAATGACCGGCTATTTTGAACAATGACCCAATCGCGTTCATTGTTTACATTAACTGGGTGTTACGAGTGTCACTCTGAGCTTAGGACTGGGGCACAACAGGGTATGAATAACTTTGCTAAATGTTGTTCAAATTATTTCAAATGAAAGATAATTTTATTAGTGATTTAAAGTTAATTGATTGTGAATTTGAAAGAGTTATTATTCCGTCATGGAGTTGGAATAGTATCCGGTGGATGGCGATAGGCTAATCCCCTATCTTATGGGGCCAGAACATAACTAGTAAAGTTTGGGTGTATACACCTTTTATACCCTTCTGAGAGCAATAGGCGTATGATGTTATGAAACTACGCGAAAATTAAATATGATGCGTAGTATTTTAAAATGACTTGTTTAGTGTGTCGTATTTTATAAGACGAGTTTTCGTCTTAATGTTCTTATAACTTTTTATTCATTTGAGGATTGATAATATAACTGTATTAACACGCTAACGCGAACAACAAAGTATATATAAGTATGTATATAAATATATATAATATATGAAAAGTAACAAAGGACACTCTTTCCGTAATTGTCAGTTTAATTTTGGGAAACGGAAACAAAGGTATTTTAGTAATTTAAAAAAAAATATATAAACTAGTAAAATATTAGCACCACTTTTTACTTACCTAATATATATTAAAATTTAAGTATATAAAATGCGCAGACAGTATTTCACACTTACATAAACATGATATTTTTAACTCCACGGTTTGGAATTTTATCTTTAAATAACCGTGTCTGCTCCGAGTGTGTTTCAAGCCTAACTCCTAACACTCGTTGCGGTCTGGGCGCGTTGATAACACCACTTTTATTCAGTTTTAGTGAGAGCTGTCATATACACACGCTTTTAAGTACTCCAGTTAGTTCAAGTATAAAGTATTAGGCCAGAATGGGATTTTATACTGTTAGGTTTCAATACATTTACTTTTAATTTGTATTAATTTAATTTCATATTTGTACTGGCAAGTTTAAATCGATTCATGTCTATATTCAATTTAGAAAGGTGTCGAATTATAAAATGGCAGTTTGATTTACTTTAATTTATTTAATTTTATAATGTAAAATGTATTAGACAATTATTTTTACCACTAATTCCAAATCGATTTAAATAGCATGTATTCGGTTACATGATTTAAAATTAAAACGCATATTGGTACCATCACTGAAAAACTGTTGAGGAGGGTCACTTTTAAAAAGTTAAAAAGATATTGGTGATTGTGTGAACACGGTAAACAGTTTTACTGTAAAATTAAGGTAATTCTATTATGTTACTACATTACGCAGCTATGATTTAAAGGTTTCAAAGAGAACGATATGTGTTGCTTTTATCAAGTCTATTACATTAATGCAATAAAACTTATTATTATTTATAGTATTTTAGTGTTTTAATAATATAGTGAACCTTTACAGTAGTCAAATATGAAGTCTGAATAACGTTAAATGTTGTAAAGATATTTTGCTAGTAAGCATACAGTAGTTTTGGATAGATCTGTCGTAAACTGTACAGGTGATCTAACAATACTGACAAAATTAACAAATCGTGGCTTAAATGAGAAAAATCAAAAATAAAATTTAATTAAATTATTATAGCAGCGATAGCCGAATGGGACATCGTAGAACTGCAAAGTCACAAGTCGGGTTCGAAAACAGCACACACACTTCTGTCAATAAATCGTTAAGGTTCGTCTTATTAAGATATTTGTGTATTTATTATATAAATTATCGCTTTCTAACGGTAAAGCAAAACATCGTGAGGAAACTTGCATGCCTGTGAGTGCCTAAAAAGTGCTCAAGGGTGTCTATCAATCCCCACTTGTCCAGCGGGGTAGACTATGGCTTAGCAGCTGAGCAAACTATTATTCCTGATTTTTACGTTAGGAAATTATCAGTCGCTGCACAGAGTCTAGATTTGTACGCGGTAGATGGCGGTGAGCCCACTCCCTCCTAATAGATTATAAACATAACTAGTAAAGTGTGGGTGTTAACATAACATTGTCGTAGTGTCCTGGGTAATCCAAACGTATGGTTATTCAGGAGTGCACCGAGTGTGTTTCACACCTTACTCCTTACAACCATAGCGGTCTGTGCGCGTTGATAACACAACTTTTATACAGTTTAAATGAGAGCTGTCATATACACTCGCTTTTAAGTGCTCTATTTCGCATATTGTATTAAAAAGTTCATTCAAAAATATATTTAAAAATATTTTTACTGAGCAAATTATTCATTAGCTTACCTCTGTCTGTGTGTTTGTATGTCTGTCTGTTATGCTTTTATGTCTTAAAAGACGTGAGACTTGTAATCCTTAGGCCCTTCACTGGTAATGCAGTGTGGGATAGTTACAGTTAAATATTTATATAAAAGTTTAGGCGCTCGGTTTTTGTTTCGGTACCCAGCACCTAACTTCGATAAGAATTTTTACCGAGACGATGCTGCACTGCTTAAATAGGAAAAGACTTGAAATTCAAATTAAAATTCTTTATTGTACACACAGCATTTACAATAACATAATATTACATAACAGTTAAAATATAAGGCACGAAGGCGAGCTTTATTCAATATTTAATTTTCTACCAGCAAACCATAAATAAAAGAAAGAAAGAGAAGAGACAAGAGTAAAGATGAGTGTACAGCTACAAGATTAGTAAAGAATATAAGTATTGATACGTTTTATTGACCTGCTAAGTGAGGAAAACCCATAGAAATCTTAATAATAAGGCAATAGAAATGTCAAAGACGCGTGACCTTGTCGCCGCGCATCTGTCTAGTCAAACACAAGTGCGAGTTGAGGAATTGTCGTCTTAATGTCATCGCAAAAAGAATAATTTTGTTTGCAGGAATACAAGCGCATTTGTCTAATCGAACACAAGTGCGAGTTGAGGAATTGTCGTCTTAATGTCATCGCCAAAAAGAATAATTTTGTTTGCAGGAATACAAAAAGTGGTATTTGAAAACCGGCGACATGCGTCCCAGTGTTAAAAGATAGTCGATAGCATTTCTATTGACTAGTTATTAAGATTTCTATGGGAAAACCGAAGACGACAGCTAGTCTGTCTTATTTATCAATAGTGTGTAAACAGTGCCAACCCGCCCTTGACCAGCACGGTGTACACACGGCTACCGATCAACCTATAAGATCCAGTAAAGATGGTCTCGCGTTGTATGGCTCCCCGTGCAATGCCAGACCAGCTTATACTGGCAATGTATAGGTTGATATGAAGCGGTCTGATCTATAGCTTAACCCTCGTCATAAGGGAACCCAAGAAGCACGTAAGTGTCGTCAGCATCAATAATACAGCCAATATAGAACTTAAAGTGTTATAAGAGCGGTATAAGAGAGTCAGGAAAGGTTATAAGCGTTATAAGAGTGTTACAATCCGCTATTATACAGCTCAGCTGTATATAGGCTTTATAATGGTATCTGCGTACACTTAAGGTGTTATATCGGAATATTACAACTCTACTATACAGCTTTAATAATTGTGTAACACTCCAAGCGTATTTCTACGGCTAAAGCTGTATAAAGGCTGTATTATAGTACTATTCACTCGCTTATTACAGCTTTAAGCTGTATTATAGTGTTACTTGACACTTGTTGCTGTACAAAGGCATATGCTAACTCCATTATAACACTAGTTTTTATGGTGTAATTTAACACTCTTATAAGTATTAAAGCTGTATTAGTTACTTCTAAGAGAGTATTATAGAACTAAAAAGATAAATGGCAGCTATAGTACAGCTTTAGTCTGTATTATTGACGGAGACGTCAAATCAATGTCGCAGTCAGGAGATGGATTGAGAAGGAATATTTGAATATAAGGAATTACAACTTAAATAACAGTAATGATAGTGAACCAATATTGACTGAAAGAAAAAACCATTCAACCACACCGACAATCCATAGCTCCAATTAGGGTTCCGTACGAAAAAAAAAAGAGAAAAAAAAAGGAGATAAAAATAACATTATTAATTGCTTCCTTCGCCATCATAACACCCCTTTTGATTCCCAGGAACTTGGCACTATGCAAAGTTTTTTTGACATTTTTCTTCAGTTTCTATTATCTTGAAAGACATATTATTCTGAAAAATAAAGAAAATACCTTAATAAATAATCGTCAAAATGGTTTTAAAGATTTTAATTCTTTATACGTATCTCTAAAGAGGTTATTAGTTATTATCTAAATGAAGAGCATAATACAGCCTATTGAATAAAAATATTCTAAAATTACTCTAATTAGAAGTTAAAAGCTGTACAATACACTTCATTTATTCCATAGTACAGCTACTGGCGCTATATTGCTCTTCAAATAGTGTTAGGGCTGTTTAAAATTGACGCCATTTTCTAATAAACAAAAACATATTAGATGATTCTAAAAACAATAAGAATTGACATTATTTTGCATTATCTTTAGCCGTATCATGTTTACTAGCTTATATAACGTTAACTTGGCCTTTTCCTTATTACTTGAAATTAAAATGTTGTTATTCTAACCTTAAAATACAAAAACTTACTTACCGATATTCAGTATTTCTTTTGTTTTTCTTGATTTTTATGCTGGCGCGCGAATATTTTACCGAAAACCATATACAGGTTTACAATAAATATTGGTTTGCACGTTATTTTCACCAAACCAATAAGTTCAAGATCATTAATATGTTTTTCTTAGCAAGTAATTTGCCATTATAATAATTTGCATAATGTAGATAAAAAATATGATGTACATTAAAATATCTATACTTTTGTAATTCTTTTATAACACTATTGTAGAACTTTAACTCTTACAAGATACGTTTAGGATACCATCTGGAGAGTTAAAGTTCTACAATAGTGTTATAAGAGAGTTACAAAAGTATTGTAGTTTCTTTTGACACCAAATAACAGCTCTAATACAGCCTTTATACAGCTACTATACAGCTCTTATAACACCAAACGCTGTATAACTTGTGCCCATTTTACACTTATAAGGGCTGTATAAGCGCTTATGCAGCCTTTATACAGCTACTATACAGCTTTAAGTATAAAATTACGCTCTAGTACAGCTTTTATACAGCTTGTAATGCTACTTGGGAATGCCCGTGTCCACCATTTGACGTGTTTAATTCGGGACTCAATTATTTATCACTGGCTTTTGCTCCAACAACAACTCCGTCCGCATCGGCGTAAATCTACGGTTTGTATCTTCGAAATTTCTTGGCTTTAAATTATGGAGTTGACACAGCCTACGCTGTCTCTCTCTAGCCCTGTGGTGGCTATATACCTGTCTCATATATATTATCATATTATTTAGTAGTACCTTGACAATGCCACGGGCCAACCATGACTACGTCGAGTCAACGTCACAAAAAAAATGCACTTATTCCAATATGGCGGCGAAACGTTATTGCAAAATTGAGGTCGACATTTTTGTATTTTAAATACGGACAAATACAATCAAATATCTATTTAAGTTAGCTTTGAGTTTTACATCTAATTCTGTAAATCGTTTATTAATCTTTGAGTAATTTTCGTGTAAAAAACTAAAATACACTTATGAACTAAAGAAAAATGTTTACTAATGCTTCACTTTGTTTCAATGAGGATATCCGGATCTCGTTAAAAAATGATAAATTTTCCAATGCTTAAAAATATTTTTCTTCGTGACAAATATACAGTTGTTAAGGAAAATTAATATTCATTTACATGTTTTTTGTGTAAAATTAATTTCATGTGTGTTGACATTTCTTATTGAAGTCGTAATACCAGATGGTTTGATTAATTTATGCTTTCAGAAGATTTAAAATTGGCAAAACTGATAATGCTTTTAAGGCTTAGTCAATCTAAGCCTTAAACGCCTTTTCAGTGTAAGCCTTTAAAGTGTGTAAATCATAGTCAAGTAATACATATTTTATATTACTTAGAAACATTTTAAAATTATAAAGTGTATCTTAAGAAAATTAGGAAAATAGTTCAAATTATTAATTAGAAAGTTATTCTACTATTAATGAATACAAACTGATATTAATTAAAATGTGTTAATTAAAATAAGTTTATAAAGATTCTCAGAAAAGATTTTTAATTACATAAAGTTACTGTAATTAAAAGTAGTACATCAGTTTTAAGTAAAATACGTAACTTTTAATTTAAACTTCAGACATTAATATTTCATATGATTTTCGTATTATATTGTATTGTTTGCTAAGTATGTAATATAATATTCATAAGAAAATATAAAAATCAGATAAATAATTTGGTCTACATTGAATTTTTTAATTTCAAAACATCGCAATTTAAGAGAGTCTCGAATGACATTTATTATTTTATTAATTTATGTATAGCAGTTGTCTTATATTATAAACCAAGGACTGTAACATCATTCAGTACACAGAAAAACAGACCAAATGGTTATTGCCATTTTATTTTAAAACGTATTAAAGCTGCCTCGATGGTCTAGTGGTTAACGTACGCGCCTCTCATCACGAGATCTCGGGTTCGATTCTCGGGTCACGTAAAGTGTTATTTGTGAACTTTCGTTTAGTAAATTAACAATAGCAGCACGGAGTTGAAATCGTGCCCGGTAGATTGCGATTGGCTCACCCCCTAACCCAAGGGGCCTAATCATAACAGGTGAAATGTGGGTGTTGTACACCTCTGCCACACCCTTCTGCGTAATATAGACGAGATGTTACGTTATGTTATGTGTGTATTAAAACCTAAAAATCAAAGCAAGATATAAATTGTGTCCAAATCTCTTAAACAAATATAAGCCATCTTTCTAGCTTATTGGAAAACAACAATCAGATTTTATTTCAAATAGATTCAATATAAATCTAAATGTAATAGTTTTCATCAATATCTATTTGTTCAAATAAAATAAGCTCTGGATTGGACCTTAAATATTTTATTTTGTAAACAGATGAAGGTTACAAAATAAAATAAAAGTACCGTCAGCCGAAAAAAAATACGTTATTTTTTTATTCGATAATAAAAATATAAAAAAACAGCCCAAGTGCGAGTTGAACTCGCCAACGAACGGTGTCGTACCATTATCTAATAAAATCGGAAAAAAACATGTCTGTTGTATGAGAGCCCATTGCACTCCGCCAAACGTTTGTAATATTCGATTTTTAGTATTTATTGTTATAGTGGCAAATACATCAACTAAAAAAAAATTTTACTATCTAGCAATAACGGTTAATGAGATACAGCCTGTGACAGACGTACCTTTTGGGTACGGAACCCTAAAAATAGTAAATATGTGATAATAATTACACGTTTTAGTGTGTTGTTAAATAATGGGATAAAAAGTGACAAGGTAAATGTTATAGGTCGAAAATTTGTCATCAATTCAACATTAATACACGACATAGTAAGGTTTTTTACTTAATACTTAGAATTTAGTAAGATAGTAAGTTTATTTTTTTTTTGATAAGATAGAATGCATAAAGCTAAACAACACATGGTTACAAAAGAAACAATAACTTTTGAATAAATAACTTTTTAATTAAAAGGTCTAACTGATCTGTTTTATATGGTAGCGTTATCGAAGGACATTTTATAACTATTAAAATCTGTTAATTTTTCGTTCATAAAGCTAGGTTGTTTATAAATAATATAAATTGTTTATAAAAGACATTTGGACCCATTGCAGCATTTGCTTGATATCAAATTTAGCCCATTTCAATAAAAAATAGTTAGAATATTACTAATTGATTAATCAAAATTTACGCAATTTCACGTCCATAACCAATTACAGACGTTCCGAATAGCTCTTATCTGCTCCACAAATTATAACCTGACCGAATATAAAAGTGACACAGGTAACAATCGAATAAAACACAGCAGTTATTTTCATTGTATTTTAAGTATTATCCTGTCGATAAGGTTTATCTAGTACCGATGAAATTGGGGCTAAAAGTTCTAAATTGAACGAATTGTGTACTAATTGCGACTAAGTCCCTTTAATTAATTCTATACATCATTTGCAATTAAATTATTCACCCACTGAATCTGCAATCGCTACCAAATGAAATGATTACCGTAATTGTCGTCGATGACGTGCCCTTTGCATTTAAGCTGTTCTATTAAGCCACCCTTTCCTTCCACCCTTGAATTGGGGGATGAATGTAAATTATTTTTTGAGCAAATATACATCTTGTTACAAGTTATTAAAAGTTAAGGCCAGTAAAACTGATTGGGGAAAGGTTTATTTTGTTTTAATAAGTTAAAAAAAAGTTTTACAGTTATACTTTTTTTGGTTCTTAAATAGGTATCGTTTATACAAGAAACATCGTGTTTGGAGGTTCTCAATTCAATTGTATTTTTTGGCTAAATATAGGCACTTTTAGGCCGTTTACTGTATTCTTTAAAATTATACACAGATGATGCAAGACATTGAATATTACTTTAGCATTTAATACTTTTTAGTGCATTTTTTGTAATACAAGTCACCAAATCAACGGCAGTTACATCAAAAAATGTTATCATTACTTTTTATGTGATCATATTTATTCATTAGCTAAATCAAAGTCAACAAATACACAAGAATAGCTGGAAGCAAACAAGAACGCACTATCTAACCTTGGTCTGGTCGTATGGGAAGTCGTAAAAGATTTATGGAGCTATCCCCATATACCTTTAACGACTATATACATAATAATATTATGTATAATTATTGCAACGTTATCTGGTTAGGCGAGATAAAGGTTTTGTGGGATCACATAATAGTAGTAATAGATAGTTTACTCAAATAAACTAAACAATTATACGTGTTTGCCCTGAAAGGATTCGAACCTAAGACCTTATCATAAATAAATAATAAAAAATATTTATTTTCTCTTTAACAATTTGGTAAAAAATACATTGCGATGTTGTACCACAGAGACTGGTGTCTGATTTAGGATAGACCTGTGGTTCAGATCACCAGGAGTGTTACTACCAGATTTGTCTTAATGCTAGTTTTACAGTAATTACTGAAGTACCAAAAGTTATCATAAAAAGAGTAATACCACCAAAAAAATTCATCTCAAATGTTGCTTCGACGAGGTCATAATTTGCCTACAGTAATAAAATGTTATCAGATGCCAAGTAAAGAAAAAATTTAATTTTTTATCCCATACTTCACAAACTGGTAGAGCTCTTGTGAATGAGTTCGAGGGCGGCAGCACCACTGTCTCACCTTTAACCTGCCGCCAAATAGTAGTGCTTCCATTACTGTGTTCCGGTTTGGTGGTGAGATCAGGCCCTAAAATTACTGGCACATGAGGCATAACACCGTAGTCCTCAGCTGCAGCGACGCATCTATAATCTGCTTTTGTGGATTGTTGATGTCCATGGGCTGTACTCCACTTACCATCGCTGTGGGCGTAGTATAAAAAAAAAAAAACTACACCTTAGTCGAGATATTTTTAAAATTTGTTAGATTTTCTTTAATGTAAATCACGTCACAATTTTTAAGTCTTACTAAAATATTTATATTATATTTAGGATTGGAAATTGTAATTTAACTCTTCTTTTCTTCTCTTCAATCTTGCTGAAATATAAGAATAAAAAAATGTAACACGATTCACATAAAAAAATCTAATATAATTTTATAGTGAACTGCTGTTAAATTATGACTACAAGTTTTTTAAGATAAACAAACACAAGACAGTGAATAACATAAATGGCCCAGCAATTTTTGTCAAATAACAAATTTATGTAAACAGAAATCAACGAAACTCTTACCGAATCAAAGCCTCAAATAATTTAGAATCAAAGCCACGAGAATTAATCATAATTCATTTAAAATGTTTAATGGCACGGTCCCTTTATAATTGATTGGAACTGTCATTAACAAACGGACGGTACCCCATGTACTAACGGACTTACAGGGTGGTTGCAAATCGAAATATGCTGAAGGATTATAATTTTGTGTTTAGAGGAGCTCGTGGATAATTCAAAGCTGCGCAGACCGATTGATCTTGCTGGTTAAGCAATGCTAACCGCGCCCGGCCGTGGATGGTTGACCATCTCAACATATCGAGTTTTCCTCCGTGCGTCGGAGAGCACGTTAAGTCGTCAGTCCCGGTTTACATTTGAAGATCTACGGCAGTCGGTACAGGTAGTCAGAGGCCAGAAAGACTGATAACTTGTCTAGGTTCTGAAGGTCTGATGGCAGTCGCTCTACGTTAAATACTGATATTCAGCTGAATCCATTAGGCTGGCAACCGATCCCAATTTAGTAGGGAAAATTCTCGGCAGACTGATTATAATTTTGGTTTTACAATATTTTTTCATCATTATTAAAATCTCTGTTAAAAGCTGAAACTATTAGTTTGGAGTATCACCATGTATACAACTACACGTTCCACTGCTGGGCATGGACCTCTTCTCATTTAATGGCCTCGAACACAAGATATTAATAAACTGCAAGGTTTAGAATATATAATAAAAAACTAATTAATTTGTTGCCAAAAATCTCTCATTTTGCATGCTAAACGCCTTTTTTATCAAACATAGCAGCTGTGAGTTATAGCTACCAAAAAAATAACAACAAAACAACAATTTCAAATTAAATACTAGTATTTTTCCGAAGACAAAATAAACGTTAGTGACGCTAACTGATACAAGACAGCAGGCAGAGCAATGACATGAGAACCTAATATTAGATCTCCTAGAACAGTTTAGGAACTACCAAATAATAGAACAAAACTTTTAATACTACACACGGCTACTGAACAACCTGTACATTTCCAGAATAAGCTGGTCTCGCATTGCATGGGAAGCCAGTACAACGCGAGATCATTTTATACTGGAAAGGTATAGGTTGATCGGTAGCCGTCTGTACTGACACTGACATTATAGCTATACGTATGTTTATACGACGTCTGTAGTGAACGAATGGATAGGATAGTCTGTCAGCTTCCTTAGCACAGCTTGCCACAATTCAATTATGACAATATTAGACATCACGTGGTTATTTACTATGTTCACGTTGCAATCTCTTTGATTTCGTGATATCTAATATTACGTAAGAAAATAGCCTTGTTTAGAATCAACACATTTTTAAGACCTGCTCAGTTATCAACATAGAAAAGAAAAGTAAATTGACGTTTCTTTGTTGCTAACTACGTCATAGTCTAATTTTAATGTCAAGAGTGGCAGACAGGTTAAGAGGGTTGATGGTAAAGCTTATCCACGAAAGTTTTACCGCCACTATTTCAATGAGTTCTAATAGCTTTGTTTAAACTATGATCTTATTCGATCCATAAAATATAACCTGACCGAATTTAAAAGTAACACAAGTTACACTTAAAAAAAGAACACAGCTGTCACTTTAATTGATGTGTGTTACATGTTTATACTGCCAATAAGGTTTTACTAACACCTGTGAAATTGGGGCTTAGTGTTTCTTTCCATAAAATATATTTAATTCACAAAATTACCGCCGGGGGCGCTGGCCTGAAAAAGGTACATTGAGGCCACCACCAGTTACGTAGATAAAACAAAATATCAAAACACGTACTAAGTCCCCAGGTGGTTAAAAACCAATCTTGATACAAAAAGGTAAAGGTAATTTTATCGCATAATCGATATTTATATTGAGTCCCACTTTGAAACCTCCTGTAGAGTGCTATCCTACGCTTGTTATAATGATATGGCAAAAGCAATTTTGTATTCGTCTTTTCTGTTTTTGATGTGGAACTTGTGAGGTTTTGATCTTTCGATTTCAACAGAAATTGTGTTTTATATTTGTGTAATTGGAATTGTTACATGCTCTGTAGGTGTTAGTCAATTCTCAGTAAATGGTGTGTTGGTTACAAAAATAATACAACATCGTGGCTGTATTACGCAGAAGGGTGAAACAAGTGACATGAACAGGTGAATAGGTGGAATGTTAGTGTATGCTCACATTTCACCTGTTATTTTTATGTCCTATGTGATAGGAGCTAAGCGTATGGCCACCAAAGACACCGTGCTGCCCTTGAACATTTTAACTACCGATCTTTACAAAGTGGTTACTACCACCCTGTATAGTTAGCAATATAAAAAACAAATACAGAATGCATTGGAAACAAAGTTATTTTTATTACCAGTTGTTTCTTGGAAAACATTTAATTTTTTCATGAATCTAAAAACTTGAGATAACCAATCCATGCAAGAAATACCACTGAAATCCTACATAATATATTCAAACGAACTGCTCATTCCAATCAGTTTTTTATACTTAAAAATATTGGAGCGTCATTTACGAATGATACATCAGGATATGAAAAAAAATACGAAATAGTAATAAAATATAAAATAGTAGGACAATACCAACATTTTTTCACTCGATTCTGCAAAAGTAGAGTATTGCTGCAAACAATAGCAACGCAAACAATTGACAATGAACACTATTTTGCTATTTTTTTGCTCCAATATGAAACAATATTCAATACTCCCATTCAAAATATGAAGCCATACAAATACAGTAAAAAGTCGAACTCAAAAACATTCACAAAGTTGAAACATTTTTTATGGAATGACTTTATTAAATTCAGTACCTACTCCTATTTTAGCAAAACGCTGAGAATCAATTAGTAATTCTATATGAGCCATAAATAAAACTGAGAGAAATTCTTTTAATAAATCTCATAAAGACGGTGGTTCAAATCAAATAAGAGTATCATCTTAGTCTATCGAAGAAGCATTTGATAGAATAATAGTCTCTAAAGCGCAAGTAATAAAAACTGTTATTGTTTCAAAAGTGACCACTGGAAATTTTTCATTACTCGACTAGCTTCATTTTGGTACCACGTTTGTTTTGCGATGTGGCCCAAGTGCGAAAGTATTATTATAAAATAAAGTTTATTTAAAAACTTACTATACAAGAAAACAATTGTATGTTCCACATGACAAGAAATGCGTTAGTATTTTGTATCAGATATATACCTAATTGTCAAATAAATATCAGAATTAAAATTAATGATGATACTTTACAACGATGACACTTAAGCGTGATCACACTAAGCAAGACCGTCATCGCTATTGTAGAGCAGTTGTGCTATATTCAATATTAAGCGTGATCACACTAAGCAAGACCGTCATCGCTATTGTAGAGCAGTTGTGCTATATTCAATATTAAGCGTGATCACACTAAGCAAGACCGTCATCGCTATTGTAGAGCAGTTGTGCTATATTCAATATTAAGCGTGATCACACTAAGCAAGACCGTCATCGCTATTGTAGAGCAGTTGTGCTATATTCAATATTAAGCGTGATCACACTAAGCAAGACCGTCATCGCTATTGTAGAGCAGTTGTGCTATATTCAATATTAAGCGTGATCACACTAAGCAAGACCGTCATCGCTATTGTAGAGCAGTTGTGCTATATTCAATATTAAGCGTGATCACACTAAGCAAGACCGTCATCGCTATTGTAGAGCAGTTGTGCTATATTCAATATTAAGCGTGATCACACTAAGCAAGACCGTCATCGCTATTGTAGAGCAGTTGTGCTATATTCAATATTAAGCGTGATCACACTAAGCAAGACCGTCATCGCTATTGTAGAGCAGTTGTGCTATATTCAATGTCATCGTCATTATTATGACTCTGACTGACTGATGCCAATGTCCCATTTTTTTTGTCAGTAACCTAATTTATTTTAGCTGCCTAAAAAAAGCTATGGAGAGCTATAGAGCGTAGCGTGCTAGGAATTAAGCTCAGCGATATCATTCGCAATACATGCATACGTGCTCAAACAGGAATCACTGACGGCTGTGTCAGCTTAGCAGACAGCAAGTCTGCTAAGCTGAGGTGAGACTTGGCAGGTCATGTTTCACATATGCATCCGGATAGGTGGGCACGGATTGCTACACAATCGAAGGAGGACACCGTCGTCGAGGTAGACATAGGCGCTGGCGGGACGACCTAGATGCCTACAACCACAACTGGTGGGAAACTGCAGGCGATAAAGAGAACTGGAAACGTTTGGGGGAGGCCTTTGCCCAGCAGTAGGACACAGCAACTAACAAAAAAAAAAATACTAATCTATTATTGTCTATCTTACTTGCGTCATGATAGTTAATTTCATCTTTGATAAATATAGTCTTAACGACTAGTACTAAAACCTGCGTTATGAATCTTTGCAGCTAATTTATCAGACTTTCATTTTGTTAAAACTTTACAGGGCTAGTTTTTAAACCATTTTTAATTAAATCAACAAAGTAGAATTATTAGCTTGTTAAATTTTCTGGCTTGGAGCCAAGTTCTATGTTAAAATATCTTTTATCTGCGCATAGTTACTGTGCTATTAATATACTAGACTTGAGTGTTAAATATGTCCTGGTTCAATATTTTGACCTAATTTTCTTTGTATTGTTATGCAAAGTTCGTTTGGTTGAATTGGGTGCCATCGTGTGTGTGAATTCAACCATTTAATTTTAATCAAATTGCATTTGTGTGTTAGTATTTTCTTAAAAGCGATTATAACGTTGAGTGTTTGATTAAAACACCTTTTATGTTTTTGTTTTGTATTTTGTGATATTGTGGCGTTTAATTAATTGAAAGAACGATTATTCTTTCAAATATTAGAGTATTTGTGCTACGAATTGATCTTGTTTATTGAAAAGTTTTGATGGAAATACGACATTGTTGCAAATGAAATACATTTATTGCTTTCTGTGCTTTTAAAAAAATATGCAGTTAGTGAGCTCCTAAATTTATGCCACGAAAGCAGTTTTTACACAAACATGATACAAAATCAATTACAAGAAATATTAGAATACTTTGCATACCTATTAGCAAATATTTACAAATAAAATAATTTTTAACAAAAAAAAAACCGACTTCAAAAAGTAGGTAAACTAAAAAGCATAAAATAAATTTACTTCACTCAAATAATACGTTTTTTCATTTAGTTAAATAGAAATTATTAAATAATTATTTTATAATTCTGAAGTCGGTGCCAAGTAAATCGGATAATTAAGAACTTAATATTCTGTCAGAAAATAGTTGTTAGAAAGATTTATACTTATTATCTAGTTATTGGTTACTTGGCACCGACTTCAGAATTATAAAATAATTATTTAATAATTTCTATTTAACTAAATGAAAAAACGTATTATTTGTGCGAAGTAAATTTATTTTATGCTTTTTAGTTTACCTACTTTTTGGTTTATTTTTTGTTAAAAATTATTTTATTTTACGATTTTAAGTGATGGGTAGACCGAGCAAGAATGTTTCTCGAATGAGGAGACGACGGTTACTTGAGACGGAAAACTTATTAATAATAATCCCCGTAGGTACTCCTAACCGTTGAGGAGTTGTACCTTCCAGCATCAGCTCTGCAACTTAAAATGCAAATATCCAAGTAGTTTTAGGTAATATACGAAACACAATATAGAAGCTTGATTGACCCATAATTTCTCTAGGATCCCATCATTAAATCATGACCTCATATTATGAATATACATAAGTAATATTCAACGTCTCGCCTCATCTGTGTATAACTTGAAAGAATACAGTAAACGGCCTCAAGGAGCCTATATTTAAAGAATTATCCCCGTACTCCTAACCGTTGAGGAGTTGTAACTTTCAGCATCAGCTCAGCAACATAAAATGCTGGCTACTAGATGCAAATATCCAAGTATCTTTAGATAATATACAAAAAACAATATAGAAGCCTTTTAAATTTGAGGGTTGCCCTCGATTTCTCTAGGATCCCATCATCAGAACGTGACTGGAAAAAAATGGGACCACATGACAAGTATATCCTATCAATCAAAAAAAGAATTTCTCAAATCGGTCCAGGCGTCTTCGAGTAATCGGTGAACAAACATAAAAAAAAAAAAAAAAAAATACAACCGAATTGAGAACCTCCTCCTTTTTTTGAAGTCGGTTAAAAACGTGTCTAAAGCGCAATTTGCAAACATTATTAAAATTTAAGTTAAAAACTTTATTGTTCACTGAAGAGAGCTTTTCAGAAATGTTGTGCTCTGCAGTCTTCTAACTTTTTTTATTTACTCAGAATTATGCCACAGAATTCTGTCTTATTCTACAAAGCTTATTGTCAGTGACAATGTCTTCAACTATTATTGCACTTGCATCAAAACCTGCTCTTCAATATTCAACTTTAATACATCATCATAATTTTCATTAAGCTAAATTATGTTTACCTTTTGTTTAAGTATAACCTGCTTTCTAATTTTAAACTTTACCTTCCTCAACATTAGATTCATTACAATCTGCTTGACTTTGTTCAACGATAACATTTCCGAACCATCTAATTGTGATTTGTATATTTCAACTTTATCACGTTCAACATTAGGTCCATCAAAATTTGCTTTATATTCTTTAACAAGCCCGCTATCTCTTATGTCTTTAGCGGTAGCATCACTCGGTACATTTGGATGTTCGCCAACAACTGACCACGCTCGGCCTCGCCCGGTATTATTACCACCATTTAGTCAGTTTCTTTGACTTACTCCATTGATTAGTCATAAGTATTTTGGGGAGTCTTATCGAGGTCAGGTCTGAAAGGGTCGAGATTGGAGAAGAATAGTAATCGAAAAAAGATAATATGGAAAGATGTACACAAAATAATATCGAGGTTACTCCGGAATGCGTAATTTCTGATACGTTCAGATAACTTTTGTTTCTGTCATGCGACAAAAATAACGAAGTCATAGTTTGAGTAAAATTTTGCTTAATTTTTTTCTTTAACGTAACAAAAATCCATACATTCCATACTCACAAACTTTTGCATTTATAATATTAGTGAGTGTTTTATTTTATGTATTATTTTTACTTGGAAAAACAAACAATTACACAATAAACGATGCTTTATATATAAAGTACTTGAAAAAATTACAGAGTAATCAACTGTAACCTGTTAATAGTCGTACATGCTGTTATGCTAACAGGACTGTAAGACACTTAAAATTATTAATAATAATATGAAAAACATATATCAATATAATATCAATTATATAATATTATAATTTTAAATCTAAGAGGGCACAACCAAGTTTTCTTGTAGCTATAAAAATATATCGATGAATTGGTAATCTTCTTTTTGAAGAATATTGCGTTGTCTATTTATATACAACTTGGAAAAGCATAATTATTATAAAGTATATTCTATTTTTACCATACCACAGCTTTCTTTGCCTAAGAAGAATATACGTTTGCATCAATCTTGTTAATCTCCTAAGCTTCAACATACTTTCCGCAGCATGTACTATAAATAAGCTGATCGGTCGGTCGTAAACGCGCAGTGTAATCAACAATTTTATGAAGCTGCTTCTGCTCAAATTGAGTGGGATTTACGGTTGTACTGTGGTAATCCTTGAACAGATTTTCTTATCGATTACTAAAAGTAGCTTGTTTGACTCGTTAATGCTTTTATTAATGAAGAATACTGCTTTGATGGTGTAAAGAGAACCTTAAATAAATTGCTGCATTATCCGGTCAAAATTAGAAAATCCTTTGAAATTTTCAACTTGCAACCAGTGTTACTTTCAAACAAAATTGTTATATTTTTTATTAGAAAAGATGGTGCACATGAGTTTCTTACCAGCTCTACTCATGATGCAATACTTGGGTATTGCGGAGCTGGTATTTAGATTGATTTTCTAAATCTAAATCTAATTCTAAACTGTTGGATTAAAAATAATCAAAGCCTTATTCAAATCATTGTAATTAGCATAATAACATATTGTTTTACTTATAATTTATTTTTTTATATTATTATTTGTTATGTCTCGACGTGCAAGCGCCCCTGAGATAAATGAAAATAAATGATTTAAATCTTTGAATCATTATTATTTTTCTTCTCTCTCTACTGACACTTAGTAAAACTAGTAATTTAACAGATCCTAGTTAATCTTAGCTGAAATTTTACTTTGATTGTTCTATGACCTGTGTTCAAACCCATTAGGCTACGGTCTTTATACGACAATCCGGTACAGAAAAGATCTTGACCTAAATGATGTATCACTTTGATGGCAGTGTGATACATCATATAGGTCAAGAGCTATCAGACTGCAATGAGATCTCATTAGTCTATGTGAAAGCAAAGAGGTTGTCAATAACCCATTTACAAAAAAAAAAAACACAAATTGCATTTTTTGCATAATTTGGGTATTTATATGTGTGGGTAGAGACAAGCTGACTATTCATATTAAATAGACAGCTAAGCCATTCTATCTTTTTTATATTTTAAAATTTAAAATATAAAAAAGATAGAAAATATGTTAGAAAATATGTTATGTTATACAAATAAATATAAAACATATTTATTTGTATAACATAGGTAATATGTAACTATGACATGGTGATAGGGAAGTTAACATTGTTTCACTATGTTTTGCCTCGGTAGCATACAAATAGTATTTATTTATTTTATTGACAACTAAATTGTAAGATAAAATTTAGCAAATTAGGTACCTAAAGTTAGTTGGTTAATTCTTACTTTTAACTAACATTCTGAATTATATATAATATGTTACTGTATAAGGTAGATCATGAAATAATATAAATTGATTAGTTAGGTACAACAATTATTAGTATTAAATTATGTAAATGTATAAATTAAATAAATGTCATTATTATTAACAATCATAACCAATTCTATTAAGGAACAAGGTCAATGTGGCTCAGATAAAATGAACGGGTTTTAGTCAAGATTTATTAATTATCATTATTCTTGCCACTAAGAACTACTTCTTTTCTCTGGAGGGAAGAGAGACCTCTTTTTTCTTTTTTTAAACGACTCCCGCACTAGTTATAACTCCTGTATCGCAGGGGTGCTCACAAACATACATTTCACAAACACACATTTCATCAACAAGAGTCAGAACCGTCCCGTGTACCGTGTGGGGATCGAACCTACAACACCAGCGCAGTTGAAAGCGGCGAGGCGACCGCTTTAACCACAATTTCTTTGCAATACTTTGCAAAAACGGATTTGTAGTCCATGACGCTAAGTATCCATGTAAACTACAGTACAATGCCACGAACATTGAAGCGGTGAAATCAGCTTTCGAATTTTGGCGAGATCAACACATTTTACGCAACTTGTTATACTAATGACATAATTATAAACAGAACCCAATACGATATAATTTACAACACACCTGACCTAAAATTGAACCGTGAACCAATAAACATACATATCGACCACCGCGACGAAAGCTATAATAATATGTTACGCGCACATACACGTTATGTAAACAACATTATAGTTGTCAATGTGGGCGTGAATTTGATTCATGTATCTTGATTTAACAAGACATTAGTGTTTGTAGCCTAAAGGTGTTTAGGATACCTATATCATAATATGTATTGATTGTGTTCTACATAAATATTTTGAAGATGGTAAACATAAATTATTACTGGTATACTACAAATTATCTCTGCAGTCGACCCTTAGGGTGGCCTAAGGGTCGACTGGTAGAAAATGCCGTCCGCCTTTGTAACAAATTCTGTGCAAGAAGTTTTTAAATAAATAAATAAATAAATCTTTAAATAAATAAATAAATATCAAACAACATACACACAACGCCATCTAGTCCCGAAATAATCAGAGATTGTACCCATACTAGAATAACTGATACTAATACATATATACTTTTTTTTTGTAAATATGTACTTTATACAAACACCCAAATAACAATCCACTTCACGTGTTATGGTTAGGTGCCATGTAATAGGGGGTGAGCCTATCGCCATCCCCCGAGCACATTTTTCCTTGCTGCCAATGGTACATCAATCCCAAATAACACTTTTGCCCGACCCGAACCTGAGACCTCGAGCTCAAAGGCCGCATATATGCCATCTACTAGACCAACGAAGCTGTCACAATACTTTATCAATAATTGTGTAATAAGTACGATTGCATATTATTAAATATTAAAGAGACCATTTCAAGTCGTTCTTAGAATTGGCCAAATTAATCCATGTTGGAACTTCCAAAACCCATTGCAAATTTATCTGGAAGCATGAAATTCTGCCAATTAGTGAGAGAGGAGCCGGTGTTATAGTTTGGTGCAGTGTTACATAATGCATTCCAACTACGGACCAACCAACAGTATAGACTATAGACAATATGTGTTGTGTATAGTTTATAGACTGGTGCTACATTTCAATGATGGGAAATGGGACCAGAAGCTCTGCTGCTTTTGGTGCTGTCGAATTTAACAAGGTGAAGGATTATAGTTCTTGCATTTCATGAAGACAGTTGGGCGTTACTTGTTTTATTTGAGTCTGTACACGTTTATCATAATGTATAGACACACATAATTTCACCTTGTGACCAAGGTGCATAATACCCACACTTCACCTGTTATGTTTTTGCTTTCCACCGAGTACAAATCTAACGCCGTACTGCTAATGAGACTTCCTGACGGCAAATCCAAAAAACACTTTGCCCAACCCGGGAATTGAACCTCTACACCAAAGAGGGAGTCCTCGACAAAATGAAACAAAAGATTGCCACTTGCCCAGCCATACGGAAGCCTGTTAAATAGGTTGTTTACCTTAATCTCCTCGTAAGCCTTGTTTAACACAGATTACTCGTGGTTAACGATATTCGATACTGGTTAGCGTTGCCCAACTATCGATACTTTTACGATCGATAGTATTCGATACGATAATTGGTAGTATCGATTTATCGATTGCTCAGTTTGGTACAATACTATCTGGTAACCTATCACACTTTGGGATACATTATCTATAGTGTCTGTACTATTGAATGTATAGGTAGATTGATATTGCAATAGTCAGCAGAAATACTATTAATATTAAATTTACCAATAGTATTAAAATTTTCGTTTCAGTTAATCATAAATATTAAGTACCTATGTTGATATTCGTGTTGTCACTTAGGCCTGATCGAAAACCAGCGTCAGACTTGAGTCTGACATAATGCTGAATCAGGACCTGTTTGGTGCAACAGTGGGCATAATGTTTAATATTCTTTTATGATTTTTTTTTATGTTGTTATTTATCTGTGTCCCGCTTGTTGTAACTAAATAAATTTATATTCTTTTCGTTCTTTTCAAATCCCATAGATGGCGCTGCAATCAATAAGGTTCGTCTGACATGCCTTAAAGTTGGCAAAAATGTTTGAGACTTTCTAGCAGCATACGAATCCAAGCTTGAACTGGCAAAGCACCTGGGGCTTTTACCTTGGAGGTGCAGGTTCTTAATTTTTTAACCAAAACCAGAAGGCTGGTTTCTACTTTGGACAAAGAACCAGCATTGCCATACAATGTGGCAATGCCGCCAGCCTTTTCGTCACGTTACCCGCGGTTGACATCGATGCGGACGTATTTTTTGACACCTGAACTTTTTATTAGATCTATTTTATTTAATAAGTTTGTATTATTTTTTTATTTTATGTAGGTATATTTAGTTTTCACTTTCTTAATAATATAGTGTAATTTTATTTCTTTTTACCTCAATATTTTTATTAAATACAAAGAGGCATAGCAAAGCCATTATTCAATTTAAAATATTACAAGTATTGTAACTACTGATCCGTGAACGATATCGTTTTTGCTTAGTCTATCGATAATCAACATCGATTAACAACACTAACTGGCACAATGTATGTAAATTCCGGCATTTAGTTTAAATAGAACATAATACTATTATATGCTTAGCAATGTTTAGATATGCGAGTGCTGATTCTCATCAGATTTGTACAAACTGTTAAAATTATAGACGAGAGTAGAGTTAAACGAGCAGCTATCAATGTTTTTTTTTCTTATTCCGTATGACAATAGCTTCCGTTCGCGGCTTTGCCCGCGTAGAACGTCAATAAAAAGTAGTATATGATATGCCTTAGACTAGTTTAAACTATCACTACTCCAGGTTTTATCTAGATTGGTTCAGGCAATTTTCAGCTCATTCGGTACAAACAAATGAACAACATTTTTTGTAATTTTAGTACTGATATGTATCTATATTTGTATAGATAAATATAGGTTGTTAAAATCTGTAATCATCATAGACATTGAGTTTCATAATACAAATACAATATTTTTTATCTCTCTCTCGCTCAAAGATTTTCTAAACTACATCGTCATTATAAAAATCTTTAACCTCCATTAACTCGAGACAAAGCAAATTATCCCCACTCAAAAACATTCCAAGTGAAATCTAAATCAGCAAAAAAATGGTCTGGCAAGTTGCGACTAATGCAACGCGCTGAAATTTGAACGCGCGAATGGTTTGAAGGTGAGCCGTAAAACGCTATCTCGTATTTAACCTCGAAACAAATAGGAGTGAGCTATCGCATCATTCGTTTTATTTCAACCGATTTCTTATTCGATAGATGATTCTTTTTGTTTTCAGTTATGTATTGAAAACGCTTAGTCTAGACGGCTTGTAAACTTTTTTTATATCGTTAATCTATTATCTAAGATTGATTTTGTAATTCCAGATTTTATTAAACAGAGTTATCTTTTCTTTTGGATGAAAAGGTTTCGTTTCTTTGCCTACGCTTTATTTAATAAAAAAGAGATTTGTATTATGTTTAAGCGGGTCAAATGTTTTGGAAGAGATTGTTGTGTATTTATGTAATAAAGGTAATACCCAATTTGTATAATATTTTACTAGAAACTTCTACGAATCGTACAAAATTATATCCTCTTCACTTTGTTTGAAATATTCGGATATAATTCACGTTCACTAACTTATCAAATTGAATTAGAATTTCTAATCATTCCCTTTTTAAAAAGAATCTGGTACCCAACAGTCAAATAATTACTATTAGTAGGACAATTTCCCACACTTCACCTGTTATGTTTAGGTCCCATGGGATTGGGGGTAAGCCTATCGCCATCGGCCGGGCACAATTCCACTCCGTACTGCTTAGTTGTAAATTTCCTGACGGATAGTTTGCCCAACCCAGGAACGGAATAGTATATCTCTGCCACACCATTCTGGGTAATATAGGCGTGTTGTTATGTTATGTTATTATGTGTTAGGACAGTTACTCAGTCTAGTAATCTAGTGCTATGAATAAAAATACAATAGTAAACTATAAGATCGTCCTTGAAATTTGCAAAGTCAATTACTTTGAATCCCAACAACATAATACTCTACACGGTCAAGTTCATAGTTTTCATCTCCATTATAACATTTTCTCACAAAACTACGGACTTCACATCATCATATACATTTCCAGTATAAGCTGGTCTCGCATTACACGGCAGGCTGATACAACGCGACACCAGCTTATACTGGGCATGTATGGGTTAATGTGTAACCGTCTGTACATGGCATGAGATACATTATCTATTGTAGCCTTGAAACTCGCAGCATCACCGTCACACCATTAATTTTGTTCTGGTCAAGTTGGTTCATTGTATCATAAACTATTTTGACAATACACTGGGCACTTTGTATTTAGCAGGCTAAGGGCCAGTTTCTGAGGTGCTAAATAGTTCTTATTCGATCCATAAATTATAACCTGACGGAATTTAAAAGTGACACAAACTACACTTGAAAAATAAACACAGCTGTCACTTAAATTTATGTAAGTTATATTTATCCTGGAAATAAGGTTTATCGTACAACTGTGAAATTAGGGCTTAAGGATAGAGGTTATCCCTATAATAACTTATAAATATAATTTATGTAATTTCATTTACTAGAATGTCTTTATTGTAAAAATAATCGGCAATGTCAAAGAGCTGCTTTTTGACGACAATTTTTCGTGTGCGTTACCCCAGCAAAATAATGTCGAAAATAGTAATTTTAATCTTACAGATTTTTAGTTGTCCATCTTCTGTAATTGTTGCGCACATTTTTAAATTTGTTGCACTTATAGTTTTTTAGTTATTTAAAAAAAACGATTCCTGCTGGGGTAACGTTACTGCAGCCAGACATTTTCCTTTTTAATGGGAATATTGAAATAAATATTAGCTATATAATTAGTTGTCTAAACGAGGTAAATGTTGCAAATAATTTTGTAATTGTTCTTTCTTCGGCTGCGAAGTTATTCGAGATCCTGCTGGAGTAACGTTTGTGGTTTTGCTGGATCTCTGAAACGGTCAAGCGGATTCTTATCATCTTTTGTACATGATCTTTTAAGAATTAGTTTAAATTTGTTGGGCAATAAAAAAATGAAATTAATGAACCGTTCAAAAGTTATTTAATGAAATATAAAAACACTTAAATAGGTCCTAACACCTAAAATAAGAACTTTAAAGACTTACTTTGTACTACAAAAATTTCCTTTCTGAAGGACGCCATTTAGTTAAAAAGTAAAATTAAAAATATTTTTCTATGGAACCCTACTGCGCGTGGCCCGACACGCACTTGGCCGGTTTTTTTATTTATTATCTCGTAAATTATTGTATGTACTGCGCTCCAATTTTGCAGGTATATAACTGAACTAAGCAACTAATTATTGACTTATCATTCAGTTGATATATCCACATACAGGGTTATCTGTGGCCAAATAACTCCACGCGCATTGAGACCGTAAACTGAATTGGTCATAGCTTGTTAATTACACACAGGATACTAATGAAACTTCACATACATTTGAAGGCAGTTATAAGCTACTAAATAACGTTTAAAGTAAGTCTTTAAAGTTCTTATTTTAGGTGTTAGAACCTATTTAAGTGTTTTTATATTTCATTAAATAACTTTTGAACGGTTCATTAATTTCATTTTTTTATTGCCCAACAAATTTAAACTAATTCTTAAAAGATCATGTACAAAAGATGATAAGAATCCGCTTGACCGTTTCAGAGATCCAGCAAAACCACAAACGTTACTCCAGCAGGATCTCGAATAACTTCGCAGCCGAAGAAAGAACAATTACAAAATTATTTGCAACATTTACCTCGTTTAGACAACTAATTATATAGCTAATATTTATTTCAATATTCCCATTAAAAAGGAAAATGTCTGGCTGCAGTAACGTTACCCCAGCAGGAATCGTTTTTTATAAATAACTAAAAAACTATAAGTGCAACAAATTTAAAAATGTGCGCAACAATTACAGAAGATGGACAACTAAAAATCTGTAAGATTAAAATTACTATTTTCGACATTATTTTGCTGGGTTAACGCACACCAATTTTTCAAATGGCTAAAATATTATATTCCGCCATTTTTTTTTCCAAGAAGGTATAACGAACGTTTCGTTGCAAAATATAAGTCATTTGCTTAAGGATATTTTTTATGAATACACTCAAATCAATTTAAAGCGTAAGAAGTATGTATATAAAGACCGAAGCACATGCCGTTTTATGTATGTATGCTTGTAAGGTTGCCCTCTGCAGCGGGACGGGGGAATTGAGAATATTAAAAGCAAATGTGTTGAAAATTCAAGATGAAAGATACTATCCAAGTTAAACCTTAAAATCCGCGTCACTGTCCGACCATTAATTTTATTCCGGTCAAGTTTGTTCGTAAACTATTTTCAATTTTATCGCAATGTACTAAAATTTTACACCAGCCGTATGGGATTTAATAGTGGTAGAATTTTTATGAGTCATATTGACTTTGATTTGCCGGCGAATTAAAACTGTATTCTTTTGAGATATAAAGCCTTTGAGAGTGTCAATTAGATTTTTATAGTGGTAGGAAAATTGTAGCCGAGTTTTTAATAGATTTTTTTTTATCTACTGCAAATATAATACATATATTTTGTCCAATCGTTTATTTTCTTTTTGACATTTCAACATTGCCAATGCCATTGCGCGTTGCCAATTCGATTTGAAATAAGCGATTTCATTTAAGAAGAACTTTATATCGATTAAATTGCACAGTCATATTTTAGTTTATTATGAATTATTCGTTTATAAGTTTTTTTATAATTATACAGTTGAAATTGTTCCCGGTGGATGGCGATAGGCTCATCCCCTATAGGTGAAATGTAAGTGTTGTACACTACTGCCACACCCTTTTGGGTAATATAAGCGTAATGTTATGTTATGTTATGTCTTCGTTTCTAAGAACAGTCTTGTAGTTTAGTCGAGGTAGATGATTGCAATGTAAAAAACGTTGACATCTATTCTTAGCTACCTACTTATTTCGCAATAAAATCCCAGCAATGTACAGTTACATAAAAATGAATCAAATACACAATACCTCATACAAACCTCGGTCATTTCAACAGTTTCGCAACGCATAAAGGAGTCTACAGATTTAGTTTCTTTGAACGTTGTTCGACCGTGAAGTTTTCCCACCGTCTGATATCATACGCAGAAATAATACAGACATGTGAACGGACACAGCATAGTTATTAAAGTCTGCTGTATCATACATACATTCGACGTCTGGATGGCGTAGTGGGTAGTGTACCTAGCCGGGTTCGATTCCCGTTTAAGACAAATCTTTGTGTGCTTGAACATGGGGTTTTGTCTTAGTCTGGTTTTTTCTATGTATAATAAGTGTGTATTTCCAAACGAAAAGTATATTTATGTATTAGTATCAATTGTTCTAGTTCCCATAGTACGAGCTCTGCTTAGTTAAGGACTAGATGGCGTTGTGTGTAAGTGGTGAGATATTTATATATTTATTTATTAATACTGTACTGAAGAGCTCTTGTGAACGAGCTCGAGGGCACCATCGTCTCACCTTTAACCTGCCGCCAAATAGTAGTGCGTGCTGTGCTGTGTTTGGTTGTAAGATCAGGCGTTGAAATTACTGGCATATGAGCCATTAAGCCAGTAGGCATTGTGGATTGTTGATGTCCATAGGCATCCAGCCTAGTGGAGTACACTCCACTTACCATTAGGTGGACTACACGTTCATTTGCTGCAGGAGTAGTATAAAAATGAAATTTAAAAAAATGGTCTAGTAGTTAGCGTATGCCTCTCTTTCCGCTTCCGCTTTCGCTACCGGATCGGGCAAAGTGTTATTGGTGAACTTACCGTCAAAAAATTCACAATAGCCGCACGGTGTTGGAATTGTGCCAGATGGATGGCGATAGACTCACCCACTATCTCATGGGACATTTACATAACAGTTGAAATGTGCGTGTTGTACATCTCTGTTACACCCTTCTGGGTAATAAAGACGTGATGTTATGTGATGTGGAAGTACTTTTGTGAAAGAGTTTTACTGGTGGTAGAGCTTTTGTGAATGAGCTCGAGGGCGGCAGCACCACCGTCTCACCTTTAACCTGCCGCCAAACAGTAGTGCTTCCATTACTGTGTTCCGGTTTGGTGGTGAGATCAGGCCTGACATTACTGGCACATGAGGCAAAACACCGTAGTCCTCAGCTGCAGCGACGCATCTATACTCTGCTTTTGTGGATTGTTGATATCCATGGGCTGTACTCCACTAACCACCAGGTGGACTACACGTTCGTTCGCTGTGGGCGTAGAATAATAAATAAAAAAAAGAGCTCGGCATGTTGCCGCCGTCTGATATCACTAACAGAAATACATGTCATGATACGAGCTATAAATGTCTGTGTGTCATTGGATAGAAACGTGCATGGCAGACTCACGATGTCATTGATTTTAGTCATTTAATGAAGAGAAAATGAATCGGGCATATCATTTTTTAAATAAAACTTACTAATTTGCAGATATAAATTACTAGTATTCTTGTCAACCGCCTCCAGCAAAGCTTAATTCGCTTGTGTTAGGAGTAAGTTCACGTCCGTGGTGTAATAGCTAGGATTCGAACGGGCGACCTCTCGATCGTAAGACCGATACATTATCCATTGCACCACGGCCGCTTCTAGGTTATGTTGTTGAACTAATGATGCTAGAAGAGGTTTTAAAAACGAGTTCGAGTAAAATACTAAAATACTATTTGTGTACCTAATCTTCATCAAAACTACATAACGTAACATAACACCTATATTACCCAGAAGGGTGTGGCAGAGGTGTACAACACCCACACTTCTCCTGTTTAGGTGTCTATTTGAGCCTCCATCGGGCACTATTCCAACTCCGTGCAGCTATCCTGACGGAAATTTCACAAATAAAACTTTGCCCGACCCGGGAATCGAACCCACGGTAAGAGGCGCATACGCTAACCACCAGACCATCGAGGCAATTAAAAAAAGATTAGATTTTTTGTTTGTTACAATTCAAAAAATACCGAACCGGTTTCAAAAGTTGCTTTCCCTTTAGAATGCTACCGTTAACTTTGCTGGATTATTCTTGATGATGGCACGCACATAGGCTTTATTTTCAGGGTACTATAGATAACTTAACTGTACCCTAATAATGCAAAACAGTACGTATCGTTTGCAAACATTTCGCTTATTTTATTTGTAGTAAATACATCAATAGCGGATCTCTTTGATCTAATAATTCTACCTTTTCGTATCCAAAACTCGTGACTTTGTCTGTAAAGACTCAATTATTCAATAATCTCCAAGTCTTCAGATGCGCCAATAAAATACGCACATGTTTACTCTTTAATGTTAGTATTTTATGTCTGTGAAAGAACGTGCCTCGTCATCTTTAACTAAGATGAAGTACGCTACATTAACCTTTTTTGAGAGACTGATACTGTAAAGAGAAAAATAAGGCGTTTAAGTTACAATCGACTAGCTGTTATGCCGGATCTACACACTTGGCGAATAAAGGCGAACACCAAACACCAAACGCCAACATGTGGACGGGTGTTTTTTTTATGATCGCCAGTGTTCGGGGTAGTTGTCGTTTTTGTTTACATATCAAAGGATGATCGGCAAACAGTTTGGAATGACTCCACACACAAGATTATCTTTCGGATAAATAAAATTCATGTCAATCGAATAATCCATCGTTGTTTTATTGCAATTTAAAGTTCTATACCTCTAAAAAAACACCCTATACAACGATTACGATTTACACAGCATGTTATCGTTAAGTGTGAAAATGCTCTAAACTAATCTTAAAAGTATGTCATCTTATTAGTAAAACTGAATTTCATTCTCCGAGCGCAGCAAACACGTAACAATGGGCTCCTAGTCTAAGGGATTAACTGAATATTAGTAAGTCACGTGAAGCGACTGCTATCGACTGCTATCGGACCACACTACCCGGGACGAGGCAATACAATACTCTTTGTTAGACTAGTTGTTTGACTTTCTGGCCTCTGACTTTCCGTAACGGCTGACAAAGATCTTGAAATGGCAACCGGTACCGACTGCTAAACGTGCTCTGCGAGACACGGAAGAAAATTCGTCATGCAAATATGGTCCCCCATCCACAACTGACCACGGTTAGCATTCCTTAACCTGCGGGAACGCCGGTCCACGCGGCTTTGACTAAGCCACGAGCTCCACCAGTAAAACTGCATCAATAACTTTCTCAATTTCAATAAGAAATAGCCAATATTTTAACTTTAATTATGCCCATACATTTTATTTTACTTGTTAGGTTTATTCCGTAGCCATTGTTGTATGTTACCTAATGAGTAAAATATCCGTTTTATCACATTGAGCAATGTAAGGTAAAATGTGGGTATTGTACACCTCTGAGATGCCCTTCTGGGTAATATAAGCGTGATGTTTGCCCTTATCGGAAACTAAATCTGCAAACAGGCTAACTGACACCATAAATCACTAGGCGGTACTGTGGTAAGGAGGCTACCTTTCAGATTAAAGAGGGAACCGCAGAGCGACATCGGACGAATTTATTGAACCCCGGGAGATACAAACAGTATCTCTCGGTGGTCAAACCTGGGACTTTAGTTATAAACATTTATTACTGTGCTTAGTTACTGTTGATGATATTAATTGGTATGATTATATTGCGATTGCGACTTTGTGAGACGTCAACTAAGTTACAATAATTTGAGATTTGTGTCGTTCACTTAAAACAAAAAAAATGTGATGAATAACTTAAAAAAATTGCCATAAAATAAAAATACATTTCATATTTTATTTATTCCATAATTATTATTTTCAACCTTAACAATTTGATTTTCTTAACCGACTTCAAAAAAAAGGAGGAGGTTCTAAGTTAGATTATTATTTTTTTTACTTGAAGACTCCTGGCGCGATTTGGGAAATTCGAAGTCTTAAGCTTATATATTATGTGAAAATTAGTGCAACTATAACTCCATAGAAACCAAACATAACGGTCGGTCATAACATTCTATCAAACCATAGCACGTTATGTTAAAATTAATGTACCGAATCACAGCTTCAGCCATAAACTGTCAGTAGTAATATCTAGGAGTACGTCCATTGGGATTCCAATTATTACTCCACTAACTTGAACACCAACTACAGAACAACAATTTATAAATTGAAAGCCATTCGTGAGAAGAAGTCGAAGTACGACAGAAATTGAATCATGTTTAGCATAACATCACGCCTGTATTATCCAGAAGGATGTGGTAGAGGTGTATAAAAACACAAACTTCACGTGTTGGGCTTAGGTTCCTTGTTATAGTTGTGAGCCTATCGCCATCCACCGGACACAAATCCAACTCCGTGAAATATCCACAATAACACTTTTATAACTCGAAACTTCGCGATTAAAGGTCACATACGCTAAGCTCTAGACCAAAGTGGCAGTATTAGACTTGGATTAAAATAAGTCCTAGGCTGGTATAACATTAAGATTGAATAGTAATACAATTTGCAGATATTAATGTCGAATCTGTTTATCATTGTAAACTACTAATTCTAGTTTAAATACGTGAGGAATTGATGTGATACATTGTAATCGATAAACCTATACATTGCCAGTATAAGCTGGTCTCGCGTTGCACGGGTAGCCGATATAAAGCGAGACTGGTATTTTTAGGTTGATTGATAGCCGTGTGCCTACCTATTTGTTTAGATTAGCCTGAATATACGGCCTATCTAAATATAAATATTCATGCACTTTATTCAGTCTGTTAAGTGCACGGTTAGCGTAGCGGTTAACGCGGTCGTCTCGACTGCGCTGGTGTTGTGGGCATCTTTGCGAGATCTGCAAAGATTTGTTCTGACTCTAGGTGTGCTTCGTGTGCGTGCCCCGCGATACAGAAGTTAAACCTAGTGCAGGCGTGGCTTAAAAAAGAAAAGGAGAAAGAAGCCTTTTCCCAATGATATTGGAGACTTCTAGTCTAATACCTGTAATGACTGCCATAATAATATAAGAATTTACCTACGTGACGAACAGGTTTGTAGTTTGCCTAATGGTTAGTGATAATTACCTACATCTCAAGAACTCAAGGAGAGCTTATAACTAAAACTTAATGTCGAAAAAATAGTTATCTAAAAAAACTCATTTTAAAATATAATTCTAATATTAACTGAACAAAGCAACAATAGAATTACATTTAGAGCATAAAAGGCTACCTTAATTCACGTAATAAAAAGCTTTTTTTACTTTATTAAACTGAAAAAAGTAACAAGGAGCTTGAAAACTCATTGTTCTTTTCATCTTAAATCAAACTCTTATCTTGATAAAAACTAAAGTAGAGATACGGTATGATGAAATATAGGATTATTTATTACGACCTGACATAGTGTGCGACCTGACACAGTGAAAGGTCGTGTAGTCCACCAGATGGTAGGTCAGGAGACTGCATCCACGATCCGCAAAAGATTGCATATTTAAATGGATATAATGGTACATTTTAGGAACTATGGTCATTATATCTCCCTAGCTTTTGATCGCAAGTTCATCCGCGAGGATTTCGACATTTCCATGCTTTTTCTTACAAAATGCCGATTTTTCTTAAAAAAAGAAGGGGCTTTACTCCTCAATGGGTTAGGGATTTCCAAAATTTCTATCTATTTGTTACCTATGTATGTACAAATATTCGTGCAATTTTCTCCAAAATTGACTGTCTTCGCATATAATTGTATTTACGCATGTAAGGAACCTATGTTCCAAATGAGTTTTTCGCCAGTTTTTCTTTTTCTTGTCTACGAAACTGGCACTTTCATTCGCTTTCACATTCAAGATATTGTGATGATTGATGAAAGTGAGTTTAGAGTAGAATTATTTTTGCATGACGATTTTAGGTGCTTTGTGAAGTCTAAGGAATAAAGAAATTTTCATTTCATTTAATTTTATTTAATTTCAAAGGTGTGACGGTGAGACTGTCACCGCATTCACATGAGCTCCTATGCTCTACTAGTAGCTGTACGACTTACCATTAATCAGGTGTACTACACGCTTGCTCACTAAATACGTCTTGAAAATACTTTAAAGTGTTTCCAAATAACTCAATCATCTATTTGCATATAATAATATGATGTCAAGTCGTTGCCTCTGTAATACTCATCACGACCACGAATGCTTGGCACCTGACAGTTCTATTTCACACACAGTACTACACGTTTGTACTGACAGGTATAATGTATTATGTCACCGCTATAAGTCGCCGTGTGTTTAGTTGCTTTAGATCATTAGTAAAGCTAAATAAATTAGTGTTGAACTCATGTGAAAAAAGCGCGGCTTTTTGGCAACTCGTATACCGTTAATGGGCGTAGCCAGGGAGATGAATCTAGAGGTTCACTGCCCTCCCTCTCATAAAGACATAATAGTTACTAAGAACCAATTAAATTGGATATTTTTCAAGGAAGTCCTTGTAAAATATTATACCAAATCCCATAAACCTTTTCCATAATTTAATACAGAGTGTAAATGACATCATGATGAAGCTTTTCAACAGTACATGATTCTGAGAACCTAAGTGAAAAAAATACCGTAAAATTCATGATTTTATGACGAAAATTTTCGTTTTTAGTGTTAATTACAGTTAAAGTTCAAAACCACGATACTAATCACTGATAAATGTTTTTGCAAGCGTACTCTCATGCATTTGCGATTTTCTTAATACGTGTAAAAAATCTATAACTGATTTTCCTGTGAACGCAAATTTCCCATGCAAAATTTTATCTGTATAAATACTGGATCTCTGGTAAGGCACGGCACGATGTCATATCCACCCTGTATTATATCTTCTAATCCTCTTACCTTCCGGGGCTATATTTCCCTCGTTTTAATTAACCAAACACGTAAGAAGATAATTACTTGGAATAACGCAGCGGTTAACAGAATCAGGTCAAGTCAGAATCGCACGCTATTCTAAGAATTTATACCAACGTTTCTAGTTCAAAGCTTTTCAATGAGAAATGGTATCTATTCCAGTTCACCACAATATTTCTTAAAATATATCGTAAAAGGATGAATATGAAATGACGAAAATATACTGAAATAAACTTTTCAGCTTATTGTGTATAGTTTTCATCATAACAGTATTACACCCCCACATGTCACATGGTCCCATGGAATAGGAGGTGATCCTATCGCCAACCATCGGGCACATTTCCAACAAAATGTTTGAATAATAATTATCAATTAACCGACCCTCTAATCGAACCCGAAACCACGCAGTGAGCGATACACAAATTATACCACTAGACCAAAGAGGCAATTCAGAATCAAAGTTCATTTATATGATATCATAATATGTTTATGCCATAGACAATTAGGCAAACCCCCGTCATCATAATAACAGTTTTTATATTTTTTCAATTTTTTTTTTTTGTCCACTTCAATAACGATTATCATGTTTATATTTGTCTCCTTGAATTTTTCATTCAAGTCACGTCGCAGGGCGAAGTTAGTGTAGAAAATTATCGACTATAACTTACTAAAATGTATTCAGAATATGCACGAATAATTGCAAAACAAACGGCGATTAAATCCACATATCGCGTTATATTTGAAAAGTAAATAATAATATTATTGTTTAGTTATAATTATGGAAATATGGCTATTTGATTGAAATAACCGTATGCCCTGTTTGTTTTAGAATCAAATGTTATTGCAATTGATTTGCAGTGTATGTTGTCCTGAATAATTGTTGTTACGGGATAGGTAAATTGCATGTCTATCAATATTATTGTTTTTTTTTACAATTACAAATTATTAGTATTCTTGTTAACCCCCTCCAGCTAAGCTTATTTTGCTTGTGTTAGGATAAAGTTAACGTCCGTGGTGTAATAGCTAACATTTGAACCCACGACCTCTTGATCGGAGGACCGATGGCTTATCTAATGCGCCACAGCCGCTTAGATTGTGATTTCATTTTTGAAAAAAATGCGACTAAATTCAAATTCAAAATACTATTAAACCAACATCGTATAACGAATTTATAAATTTAGAAATGTAAAGAAATGCTCGCGGTCTGGAATCACCTTTAGGTTAGGCAAAACCTTTCTTGGTTCTTGGTTGAGCTCTTTCGTAAAAGTTCTACCATGTATATACGGTTAATCTTAAACAGTTATCCCAAATAGTATAAACACATCACTCATATTAATAACAAGTTAGTCAAACATCCACAATCCCAGTTGGAATGGTGCCCATCAGCGACACCTTGCTATCGTTCCGTCCCGCTCTAAACGTAGCCAATAGAAAAGGAGATCGCAGCTTATCTCTGTAAAGCTGACGTCACTGGTGAAAACTTCCTGACATTTATATAGGTATTATTTAACGGCGTCAGTGAAAGGTTTTATAGGTCGGTCTATCTGGTTCTAAGATTTCTAGAACAGATACTAAAATGGGGTTAGATAAATTGAGTGTACGGTTGGCGTAGCAGCTGTCAACTGCGCTGGTGTTGTGGGTTTGATCCCCACACGGGACAATTTTTTGTGTGATTCGTAAAGATTAGTGTGTGAAATGTATGTTTATGAACACCACCGCGACACAGGAGTTATTCCTAGTGCGGTGACGTTTTGAAAAAGAAAAAATACAATTGGTTCGTAAAAACGAGAACATATGTAAATGATATGACGAAGCCGCTAACCAGTGATTCAGTGTGGGGTGCATGAAAGGAGCCTCCTCGAGTAACGTACACAACGATTCCCTACGTCCGGCGCACCCTGGGCAATTCGCGAGTTCTCAAAAGCGAATTGGCTAATCCTTTCACCACGATGGCAAGTCAAAATTAAACTTGACTAAGCCATCGACACGACAAAGAAGAGAAGAAGAAATGATTCAGTGCATAATTCTAAGACACTGGTAACCAAAATGTTTCATTGGCAATGACGTCACAACGGAATATCGGTTTTGGAATAATTTGGTGGTAGAGCACTTGTTTTACCGGTGGTAGAGTTCTTGTGAACAAACTCGAAAGCGGCAGCACCACCGTCTTACCTTTAACCTGCCGCTAAGTTCTGGTTTGGTGGTGAAATCAGGTCCTGAAATTAATGGTATATGAGGCATAACACCGTAGTCCTCAGCTGCAGTGACGCATCTACAAACTCCTTTTGTGGATTGTTTTTCTATGGGCTGTACTCCACTTACCAGGTGTACAACACGTTCTTACGCTACAAGCGTAGTATAAAAAAAAATTGACGTGATTAAAATCGCTAATGCTTGAGCAAAAAGCATGCGAAACACTTTTCAGTGGTTGGGATAGTAATTTTAAAGCGACGCATTTACAATCTGCTTTAACCCACTTCGAGAAAGGAGGTGGTTATTGCGAATTGTTGATGTCCATTGGATGTACAACTTACATCTGATGGACTACACGCCACGCTAATCAGCAGTCTGAAATTCCAACCAAAGAGTTACAATCAAATACCTTTTACAGCTTCATCAATCGTTAATCCAATCTATCAATCAGCAAAACCGGTAATTGTATTGATAAAAGAAGGAAATATCTATAAATAGTGCTTTGATGCATAGTCGATTGAACCCGGTACATCACGGATGTACATTAAGCTATACATTTCCAGTATAATCTGGTCTTGCATTGCACGGGAAGTCTATACAATTCAACAAGAATTAAGTAAAAACTATAATAATATTGTTCTTAATCTTGGTTTGCTACACAGAGAGAACAGCTAGAACTGAATGACCGCATTTAAACTATAGATTTTAACCATTGATAACTTAAACAATATCATAAGTATATATATATATATTTGTAATGTGCTCGCCAAGATCTTTCATTTGATACTAAACACGTCATGAGTATGTCACTTTTTTATTTTTTGATGTTAAAATTTGACGTTTAAATTTCGTTACATAAAAAGCCTATGTCACCTATTATTACGAATCTAATGAAACCCCATTCGTTATTTATATACACATACATAGACTGCCAAAATCATTACCTTTCCTTTTCGCCGTAATCGGGTAAAAAAGATATATGAAGATGTAAAAAGGGAGCTTTTTCTGCCAACAAACTGCTTTGCAGTTGAGCGGCATCATTGTTATTTGGTTAAGGCATGTTTTATGAATAAATATTTTTTCATTTAATTTTATGCGAGACCATCTTATACGGGCAATGTACATGTTGATGTGTACATCACAGATATAGCGCTGGACGACCCGAATACCAGGCATAGCGGCCACTCACTGGACAATCAGATAGCTACGGCTTGACAAAATGGGCTAGAAATGGAAATTACTTTTTGTGCGCTGACAACGGTGTCAAAGTATAATTTTATATAAACATTTTTTTTTTTAACGACGCTCGCACTAGGAATAACTTTTGTGTCGCGGGGTGTTCACAAACATATATTTCACACACACAGAACACTGCCAGAGTCAGAACAAATCTTTGCGAATCACACAAAGATTTGTTCCATGTGGGGATCGAACCCACAACACCAGCGCAGTTGAAAGCGGCGAGGCGACCGCTTTAACCACTACGCCAACCGTACACTCTGATTGGTTTACTATTTAAAATATTCTTAAATTGGGATTGTTGGTTTGTTTATTAATAATTATAAATCATAACATATCATAAAATCATGCCTATATTACACAGAAAGGTGGTGGTTACCATTGCGCCTCTCACAGCCAGGTCTCGGGTTTGATTCTCGGGTCGGGCAAAGTGGTATTATAAACTTTCCGGCAGACAATTCACAATAGCAGCACGGAGTTGGATTTGTGCTTGGTTGATGGTGATAGGCTCACCCTCTATTCTATGAAACCTAAACATAACAGGTGATATATTAACATATGTATAAGTATCAGTCGTACTAGTACCCACAGTATAAGCTCTGCTTAGTTCGGGACTAGATAACGTTAAGTTTAATTGTGTGATATTATTTTTTTTAATATTTTTTGTTCAAAGGCAACCTTAAGTAGACCACAATGAAACAGTTCTAAAATCTCCTACAAATTGTTTCCTATATATAACTATGCCTCGGGCTAAGCTTCCAGCCCGAATATTTTCAATATCCACAGTGTATTTTAATAGAATTGTAACGAGATTTTGGCGCGACTCGTTCGTATCATATATTTTTATGGTCTCATATCGGATTTTCCAAATTTTCATATTGTTTGCAGTTTGTATGCTAAACTAATATCGTATGAGTTCGAATCGTTAGGAATAGGGATATTTAATAACATAGCAGATACTGCATTGCTCTAGTAGCTAGCTTACATTTAAATTGTTTTGAAATCGCGGATATCCCTTTGACCAGATGCATGCTCCCGTAATGTAACATTAGAGATTCGATATCTGGTCTGTCTGATTATATTAATTGGCCTTCATTTTCTCATCATCTCTGTATATTATATCTATTTAGCTGTAAGTTTTCCTAATAAAGTAAAATAAAATAAAATATCGGGTACTCTTCATAACGGCTTGAGCGACTTTAATTAAAATTTAGACTGAGTACAAGACGCGTAGGCTAAAGCTTATTACTGTATTTTAGACTACATAAATGATAATAGTATTTGGAAATGAACTGCTCTTTTTATGTGACTTTCAATATTTATGATAATTGTTATATTTTATTCATTTCATTTGAAAAGATGGTGCACATGAGTTTCTCACCAGCTCTTCTCATAATGCAATACCCATCGGAGCTGGTACTTAGTTTGATTTTAATCTGATTCTAAACAGTTGGATTAAAACTAATCTAAGCCCCGGTTATTCAAATCATTGTATATAGTATAATTTAGTTTTACTTATAATTTATTTTTATATCATTTGTTTGTAATATTTTGACGTGTTCAAGTGCCTCCTGGGGCCTATGAAAATAAATGATTTGAATTTGAATTTGAATTTAAATTTAGCTACATAATAAGCTCATGGTCTGGGAGCACCTTAACATTAACCAACTTTTTGCTTACCTACGGGAACAGACGATTATTTATTTCAATAAATTGAAGCAAGCATGCTCGCGTCATTACAATAAAATAATTGACTTTTATGTATCTTCGGCCGCCTGGCATTAGTTGACGATGACACAAAAACATCTATAAAAGAAATCACCGGTCAAAGTCCGAAAATCCGATATAAAAATGATGACTTCACCTTCAAATATAAACACATTTCTTTCTATTTCTTTGCGAAACATCATCGTGGAAATGGGACGGAAATAATTCACGCGATTCGCCTCCAAACATTCTTTTAATACGCGAATGCAGTCACACCGATATCTGATGAAATCATCGATTTGTACAGGGTCATTTTTAAAATACTAATGACATCTTACGGGGAGCTTATATGGGACATTACTTTATTTAATATTATTTTCAATAAGAAGTTGCAATATATTATAAGTTCATTCTTTACAACCTTTGTGCTGAAAGCTTTTTGATGAACGTGACGTCACGAAATGACGTAACATACAGTACAGAAATTTAAGATTCTGCCAAGAGGTGACCGTAGCTGGTTGGTTAAAGCGACTGCGGTAGTAGGTCGCAGTTTCAATGCCTGCCGGTCCCATAACTTTTCAACTGTTTCTTAGTATTACAAACACCTTTTGTTTTACAACTTTCAAAATTTCACGGTGTTTGTAATGTAACGTTTAGCACCTGTTTGATAAATTGAAATTTGAAATGATATTCGAGCAAATGGAAAATATGGAACCTTGATTTTTTGCAATGAGTGCACAACTGCACATGCATTGGATTTTTGAGCTAACTTAAGATTATTATGAATCAATTAAACAACTGACTGGTTTTGGAATTTATAGATTTACAAACTAGTAAGATAAAATGTATACATTTGACATTTATTTTCTTTAATTTTTTAGGAAGTATAGTAATAAGTTGTACAACAAAAGTTGTTCAGAGTAATTATCAAAGAAACTGTCCTTGATTGAAGTATTTTTAAAATTACTCTGATCCAGAAATATTGATGTCTTGATGGATTTAATTCGGTGTGAGAGGAGGTTATTGTGTCTATTGTGAGAAATCTAGTTTTTGTGAAGAATTTCGCAATTGCAATATTTTCAATTATTTTCCTTTCAACCACTTTGTTTGCTCAAAGTTCGTATAGCTGTTTTGTTTGGATTTCAATGTTGGTTTTTGGAGAAATAGCTTTTTTAAAATTAGCTGTTTACTACAAACTTCTGAGTACATTAAAATGAGTTATTTTGGACTGCGTTTTCTGCATGTGTAATTTGATGACCCACAATCTCTACAAAATAGTAAAATGATTTGCTACACTTGCTATGTCATGAAAGTCCCCTGTGCCCGCTACACACGTAACGATATATCTGACTTATCTGTGCAAACTGATCTGCGCAAATTTATGGATCGGGTGTATCACAAATTGTTGCTAATTTTTATTGTTCATTGTTGGTAAATTCAATTTATATAGATATCGACGACTGGGTGGCGGAGTGGGTTGTGTACCTGCCTGCGACGCCGTAGTCGCGGGGTCGATTCCCGCTAAAGACAAATCTTTGTGTGCATGAACATGGGGGTTTGTCTTAGTCTTAGTGTTGCTATGTATAATAAGTATGTATTTACAAAAAGAAAAGTATACATGTATTAATATCAGTTATTCCAGTACCCAAAGTACAAGCTCTGCTTAGTTTGGGACTAATTGGCGTTGTGTGTAAGTTGTGAGATATTTATTTATTTATCGACCAAAGAAGACTTAAAATATCGACATAATTGGCCTGCCACAATTTTATCGCCGCGTGTGAAGGGACATCGCTTAGATTGTCGATTGAAATGTTACACTTTGTTTGACAGATAGAAAATATGTTGAACAAAGTGTAGCATATCGATTGTTTGATTTGCCTGCACAGTTTAATTCAGTTTAGTTATGCGTGTGGCGGCCATTGCAAGCTTAAGTTCGTTAATGAAAACGCCTAACTTTATAACTCAGTTGAAGTGTTAACTGCCTGACTCAGTTATTATAAATATATTTTTCTAAAACAAAAATGGAGGAGGTTTTCATTTTAATTACATTTTTATTTAAATGTTTGTTCGCCAATCGACGACGCCTGGACCGATTTGAGAAATTCTGTTTTTTTCTGAAAGAGTATACTTGTCATGTGGTCCCATTCCAGGTCCCAGGTCACGATTTGATGATAGGATCCTAGAGAAATCGAGGGCAGCTCTAGGATTTTAAAGGCTTTTATACGGTGTTTCGTATATAATCGGATATTTGCATCTGCTGGAAGGTAGGACTCCGTAACGGTTAAGTTAGAAGCTTAGCTTAGCGTTAGCTTTCAAGTTATACACAGATGAGGGGAGACGTTGAATAATACATACATAGTTCTTACTTTTTAGTGCAGTATTTGTGATTAAAGTCGGTTTTTTTTTAAAAAACCTTTTCGTAATATTAGAACTGAAGTAATACATCAAATTAATCGATAACAATTTAACTCGATACTAATATCTATCTCCAATCATGTTATTTATCCGACTCTAACATTTATCCAGCCAATAAATAATCCCAATAAAAATAAAATGGTGATCGCGTAGCAAACAACACATAAATATAAATAGATTATGACGTCAGAGTGTGGGCTTTGTATGAAAATTGTTTTTTCTAGATAATGGTTTGAAAACAAGGAATTATAGGTTAAGAGATACTTTTTGGAGTATGTACATGCTTCTGTTAAGAACGAAACAATACAAATAAATAGATGTGAAGTGTTTGTTTTAGATGTCAAAATAACAATGTTTATTTTTGCTCTCTTTTTTGTTGTTTGCTCTACACCTATGTCTCAAAGCCACTTTTAAATGTTTGTCTGTCTATGTATGTCTTTGTAATAGGTTAACTTAAAGACGCCAGTATGGATCTTAATAACATTTTAGGAGACGAAACTCAGGAAGAAAGTTAACTAAATTTGTTAGTTCGATTGCACTAATCTTTCAAAACAATGGTTGTCTTTTAATAATTCTTATTCACTATTTATTTTTATGTATTTCAATAACAATTTACATTACACTTTTTATTAACATTTAAAATTACACTATAATATAAGGGAGAAAACTAAATATATGCCTAACTATATATACATGAAAAAAAATAAAATAAAAATAAAACAAACTTATTAAGAAGAAGATTAAATAAAAAGTTAATTATAATTAAATATAATTCTTATTGTGTTTAATAGTCTAATTTGCAAGAAAAGTTATAATATATTTAACAGTGTGATAAAATTTACGGGGTAGAGCAGTAATGGCTTAACGTTGACGTTGTCGTTTATTACGTACTGATAAAGATAGACAAATGTGTAAGTTTTTCCTAGCCCTTTACAGAAACAGCTATTCCACAGCTTACATTTCTAATATTATTCTTATAAGGTGGGCAATTAACTATTTGTCGTTGCATAGTACCAATATTAGAATATAGGTATAATAGTATGGTAACCAATACAGCAACGTATCAAATCCATACTCTATTAAATTGATTGATTGATCCGATGTAGGTCACACATTGTGATAGTAAATCTACACTGGAGGGGTGATATTGATACAATATTAAACTTGAACAGAAGGGTGTTGCAGACGTGTTTGACACCCACATTTGAGGCTTGAGCCTATCGCCATCCACGTGGTATAATGATTCTAACTCTATCTATTCAGGATTTTTGACTGAAAGCAAAATAACACGTATGGTCCAACCGAAAATTGAACCTGAGATCACGTGCTGAGAGGCGCATACGCTAACTACTAGGATAAGGAGGCAGTAGATAATGCAATTTTCCGTCAGGAAATTCTCGGAGTTGACATTGTATCCGGTGGATGGTGATAGGCTCACTTCCAGTAAAATAAGGATGTTATACACATCTGCCACACCCTTCTGGGTAATATAGGCGTGATGTTATGTTATGTTAGAAAATATTATGGTGAAAAATATGCTTTTAAAAGTTTAGTTCTACTTGATAAGTTTATCGTATTAGATCAAAAGTTAGCCAGACAATGTAGTAAAAATGTATCATAGAACAACTTTGTCGCACCAAGATCAAGTTATATAGACTTATACTCTGTTAGCGAGTATAGTTTGATTCAGGGTTAAGTAAGCATAATTTCAAACATCTATAATGTAGTTAAATTTGTTTCTAAAAATTAAATGAAGTTGTCTTTCGGTATCATTATTTGTAAATTTGACATTTGGTTGTTCGACTTTTATCTCTCTGATTTAGGAACTAAGTATTGAATTCTTTTTTTACTAAAAGTGAGAGATTTGTAGTGAGTCGCATTTTTATTTCCATAATAATAACTTCCTCATTGGTGTAGTGGGTAGAGTTTGCAACCATTCCCGGTTATTTGAATAGCGATAAGCTTACATCCCATGGGACATAAACATAACAGTTGAAGTGTGGGTGTTGTACACATCTGCTACACCCTTTTAGTTTAATAAAGGAATGATGTTGTGGTATGTACTGTTCGAAAGTAGATTCAGGATAGCTAAACATGACAACCCTAGATTATTTTGATTATGCATTAACATAACATAACATAACATAACATAACATCACGCTTTTATTACCCAGAAGGGTCTGGCAGAGGTTTACAACACCAACATTGTACCAGTTATGTTTAGATCCCATGGGATAGAGGGTGAACATTGCCATGTACCGGGCACAATTCCAACTCCTCGCTGCTGTTGTGAATTTGCTGATGAAAAGTTTACAACTAACACTTCTACCCGGGAATCGAACCCGAGACCACGCGGTAAGACATACACTTATCACTAGACCATCGAAGCAGTCCACTAAACCACCGAGGAAGTTATTATGTCTTATTTTCATTTAAATTCAGAGTCACATTAATGCAATTTGATTAGTATATAATTAAACTAATTCAGTTATTGTCAGATCACTAAACTGTAGCAAACAGTGCATAATTATAATAATCTAATTAATAGGTCAGCAAAATACATTAGTAATATTACACAATTACAGTCAGTTTCAGTAGTATTGTTATCCCCCCCCCCCCCTTCACGCATATTTTTTTATACCCCTCTGGGTCAAAAACCGCGTATCAAAATCTTGTTAGTTATGAAGTTGGCCGCTAATGAAATGTCACGTGTTATACACAGCTGCCACACACCGCTGCCTCACCCTTTTGGGTAATATTGGCGTGATGTTATATTATGTTATATCTGTTATAATATAAAACATAATGTTTCTTCAAATCAAAGGCTAAACAACTGTCTTACGGATTATCCCAACAGTGGGACAGGCTAGGTTAAGAATGTCTATCTAAAGATGGGCGGCCGGTATTTAAATCTCATTACAAAGCTTCTAATCACAGTCCTAAGCCATGTCTTGTCTAATTCTAGTAAAAACAATGCAAAACATTTATTTGGCATCGCTCCAAGGTACACACGGTTATACAACCCAGTATAATCTGGTCTGGCATTGCACGCGAAGCCTGTACGACGCGAGACCATCTTACACTGGTATCTATCTTGATATGTAGCTGTGTGTACAATCGCTGAGGTTTTTAACTGAAACATGCAACGATTTATAAACATTGATATAAAATAACTGACTGAATACAAACAAACTGTATTTTATATAGCAATGTGCCGTTTCCATGTAGGAATATTACCAGTATCAGAAATATTGTAATAAGTTAATATTGTTCCCGGAAACATAGGCAATATACATTCCTTAAGTTGCCTGTATATTTTCAGAATTAGTTTCATAATAGTTAGCTATAGCTTCTTTTCGAAATTTGTGGGTTCTAGTGGGTTAGAATGCCAGATAGGCATATTGTTTTTTTTTTATTTATTTTTATTAAAATTACGAGTACAAAGCAGACTTAATGCCGGAAGCATTTTCTACCGGTCAACTATAAGGTGTTGCAGAGATAAAAATGGTATCTGCGTTTGTAGAAGTAAAACAAGTTTAGTGAAGAATCTATAAATATACTTTTTTTTTAATTAATGGTGTAGTCTTAGTTTTTATCAAAATTGTGGCCGAGACTTCTTCGAGTACTTTTTTTCTGTTTCTCATAGCTTCAGATTCGTACGAGTATCGTGCTATCTACGTCCACTTGAAAAAAAACCAGATTTCACCATCTATCTAAAAAAAATGTAATTATCTTGTTCATTTCAATTATTGCGTCTTCCTGAAAGAATTTACATCATTAACTAAACGTCCTTTAAATCATAATGCTTCAGCATAGATTAATAACACCTAGATCGATAGTTCGTCTAAAGTGAAGCCAAAAACAGATTGATGCGTGAGTGAAAATTATCTCGCAGTTGGCCTACACGCATACAATCAGATGTGTATGTACGAATCAAAACGGCACAATTAAAGTGACTTCATTTTTCATGCTCGATTTCGTGGTATAACAGTTCAATATGTTTCATCAATATTATAACCATAACATACATGAAAATATCATTTTATAAAAGACTAGCAACATTCAACGCCCGAATAACATCACAAAAGTTGAAAAAGTCGTGTTTTATACAAAGTTATAATAATTAAAATAATATCTCGTACCCTTTCCGAAGTTTTGCGACACAAAGTAGGACTTTTCAAAGTTGGTACTTCGCAGACATAATGTATACTTCTATACATCTTTGTACTTTCAGACATAATGTATTGCTCTGAACACTATACATCTCTGAATCTAATTTAACTTTGTGAACAACAAACAAGTATCAAAAAAGGGATACAATATCGTGTACGAATTTTCGGATGCTGCTTTGATATTGTTATATTATTTTTTGACTATATGCGAGAGCTTTTATGTATGTTCTCGTGGAAATAAATGACTGGATTTTTTCAATGTATGATGGTGGAAATCTTTCACATGACATGTTTTATTATGCCGAAATCGATCAAACGCAATTGTGTGCTCTTATCGGCTCATTGAAACGTCGAATGCATCGATCGATGTCGATTTCGGTATATTATTATGTATTTTTCACCAAAATAAAGACCGCCGCGTCGTTCCTTGGATTATTATAACTCCCTCCCATCAAGTATGGTTCACGTCACAACTATGGAATTGTAACAGACAAGCAAATAAACAATATCAAAATTTGTTCATATAAAAAGTACTGAAAAATCCACCATACTGCGTGACGGGCATATAGGGTTTTGTAGGCAGCAATGCGGCACACGGGCTTAGACTGGTATTAGAGCCCTTGGTCTGCTTCCAGTATTGAATTAGTAATAACATCATACAAGTCATTATTTTCAAAGCTTTTTGTATTTTGTATGAATAGCTGCTCTATATGTTGGACATCTATTACTCTTGAACTAACAAAGTTAACTTAATCGTTATAGTTTTTCTTTAAAGTTTGCCGTTACAATTTTGTTGAGAGTTTTGTAGCCAGTGGTATTAATTATCTCGCAACCGAATCTCTTCATCAAAAAACTGTCTTAACAACCCCTCAATGTTTAAAATACACATTTAATTACACCTTCCACAGTGGGTAGACCAGAGAAAAAAACCCACTTTAGATAATTATAGGCATAAATCCGAAAAAAAATATATTCAAGATTTTATTTTCTCACTATGTTGGTAAATTTACATATTCATGTGAAATTTCTAAAGCTAAGCCCGAACAGACGAACGGACGGACAGACGGACATGGCGAAACTAAAAGGATTCCGTGTAAGCCCTACAGAACCCTAAAAACAGGAAAACATTAATCAATAGCTTAGAGTTAGCATACAATTAGTGAAGCTAGAATTAACTCTTATCTAAACATTGTTTCGTTACACTCTGTTAAGTTTGCAAGGAACGGCATCATCACGCTTGTATCTTTAAGGCAGAGTAGACAGAGGTGTTTTACTTTACCTTTACGGTGAACGACACGCAATAAATCTTGAAAGTCTGTGACGTATAGTAAAGATGTGTGTACTTGTATTACTCTTTTATGCAAAAACTACTAAATATTACAAAACTTCAAGTTCTTAATGATTTTTATAGCATTTAGCTATGCTTAACAAATTATACTAAGAATTAGTTGAATAATGTAAGTAATGACGTAACATACAGTTGAGAAATTTAGGGTCCTGGTAGGTGACCGTAGCTAAAGCGGGTGTGTGACGGTGTGCAGAGGTTGCAGGTTCAATCCTGCCGGTCCCATAACTGTTTCTTAATATTATGAAACTATTTGAAATGTTGCATATTTGTTGCTTACGTGCTGTAACTATTTTTACTGACGTTCCACGCGGGCAGATCCGCGCGTGGAAGCTAGTTTAAATGACAAGCTAGACTCTTGCACAAATTACTTTTATGCTTACATCATTCATCATCATCAATGTTTGTGCCAACAGATTGCGCATTCGCACAAACTGTGTCCAAGGAAAATGGAGCGTGTAGGTTTTACCTCGCTTAAAATTGTACGGAATACAAGAAATACAACAAATGTAACAAATACACGGTGACTCATCAAATAACCGAAGAAAGTCTAGTATAGCTCATAACACCGTTTCCAAGCCTCGATACCCCTCAACTACAACCTATAATTAACAAAAATGTAACAAAAGACCCATTTGTTAGTTACTTTGTCTAACAATTCTCACGAAGATCGAATTTTCACACGAAAATAACACAATTGGTAAAAACTCTCACTATTCTACAAGTGAGAGGCATTATTAATGTTAGACACATTACATTGACTATCTTTAGTGTGTTGTAAAATTTAACAAATACATAGATACATACATAAACTCTCTCTCATGTGGGTGGCAGGCAGAGACGATGGATCGCCGATGGATGGTACCTTCCATACCTACCTCTTTTGCTTCTTCAACATTCATACATGCTTGCTGTAGTCGTATTGTACGTACCTGTCCTTTCTGAAGGACGCCATTTTTCTGGTCCCTGTGTGTCTGCCGAGGACGTCCGCTTCCAGTACTTCTAGCCACATCTGCGATGTACATCTGTTTTACTAATCTACTTTCATCCATTCTTTCAACATTACCATATTACTATATATGTTACAATATGGACTACTGGTAATAAATGTGATAGTTTGTGAGGATGAATGGATGTTTATTACATTTTTGCGCAAAAATTACTGAACAGATTTTGATTGAGGTACTTTTGGGGTAGGTAGGTTCAATGGGAACTAGTTTGCTTTTTTTTTGCATGAAACTGCATGATATTGCAATGAAAAGCAAAGAACCAAAGGGTGTGGCGAAGGTGTATGAATCCACACTTCACTTTTTAGGTCTTAAGTCAAAAAGGATGAGATATAGACTGTGTGCTACTTCTGAGAATTTTCCGATCGGCAAATTCGAAATACCACTTTTGGCCAACCCGGGGATGGTACCCGAGTCCTCACGATGAGCGGTTGTATGCTATATTTTATAAACCACTAAATAAAAACCATTCATCTTCCTGGGCCCACAATACAGCCAAAGATAAACGCAAACTGCAACAATTTGTTTTTTACGCCAGCATAAATAAAACCATAAACAAAACGCGGCAGATAAGGGCATTCCTATGCCAATATTGAAGATGCGGTATTTTGACAACCCATCGGAGTCGTGGCGGCGTAAATACAGACAAATGCCTAACATTATTGGAGGAGGCGCCAAGTTCAGGAAAATAACGCGTCTTTATTGAAAATGTTTCATTTTGGTGGTTTTTTGTGAGACTATTCTAATAAATATACTAAATACCTATAAATGTCTGCTATATAATTATTATTACTATTTAGAGAACTGGCTGTTCATTGCTTCTAACTTGCAGAATAAAAAGCACACTGTACTTGTCTTGGAATTATATTTAAGAAACTAATGTATTAAGTTTTTTTTCTTGTTTGTTCTTACAATATTTTACACTTGCCTTTTATATTGCTGCATCATCCAACGATTAGTTAGTTGAAAATGCTTAAAGCATTAAACTGGCCTTAAGCAATGTATTTGCAGCCAGTTTATTAAATGTAAAAAAACCATTCGAGACACTGCCGTATCTATCGCAAAAGTGCTTATCAATTAACTATTTTTAGAAACACAAACTTGTCTGTCTATTACCCCTTTACGGCGAAACAACATAACCGATCTTGAAATCATGAAAATTAACATCTAGGTCAGAAAGAACATCGGTTATATTTATGGATGTACGGGCAGAGCCGCTCGTATAAGCTAGTAAAATATTAATAAATAAGGCATTGGCGATTAAATTTTAGTTACGTAGCTAAACCATCAATACCGAAACATCTTCTAAAATGCTTTCTCAAATACTCAGTGATATTTTGATCTTGGCTTACCTCTACCGAGCACGAATGTTTTTGTGCCTTCGTTTAGGTTTATTGGTGACTTATCTTGTTATATAGAAACCAAGTTATAGATAGCTACATATTACGTAAGCAGCGTCAGTCATGCTAACGAGAAAAGTTCTGTTTGTTTGTGTAGCTTATACTCGGGAACGGGTAAATCGATTGAGTTGTGAGTGGGCAGATTGTAGCGATATCCGAAGAAACAAAAATAAAACCGAGAAAATTTAGGTGTGGTACTAGTGCACTACATTTTTATTGCTAACTTTTACTTAAAAATACATACTCGCGGACTAGGAATAACTGCTGTGTAGCGGGGTATTCACAAATATAGATTTCACACAAGGGATCGAACCCACAAAACCGGTGCAGTTAAAAGCGGCGAGGCGTCCGCTTTAACCACTATGCCAACCGTGCACTAACTAACGAAATAAAAAGAATTTGTTTATTGTGTATTTCTAGATCTACTACTACCTACGTAATATGCATTGCTAAATGAATTTCCTGACGTAAAGTTTACAAATAACACTTTGCCCGACCCGGGAATCGAACCTGAGACCTCGCGGTGAGAGGCGCAAACGCTAACCACTAGACCATCGAGGCAGTTCTTTCATTACATATCAGTTCTTCATTCATTTACCTTGGAAGGTTTCTTTTGTAAAAGCTGACCCTATCTCTACCGATATAATAAAACTCATGTTTCAGTCTGTTAGATTTATCTTAAATAAGATTAGACTTAAACCACTTCGTTGTTCTAGTCGATAAGATATGCGACCTTTTACTACGACGTCTCGGGTTCATCACCGGTTGGGCAATATAGTTTTTCGGGCTTTTTCCATCAGTAAATTCTCAAAAGCAGCATGAGTTCCACCGTGTGCCACGTGGATAGCGATAGGCTCATCCTCTTTCACATAGGAACTAAACATAACTGGTGAAGTGTCAGTATTCATTATTGCCATACCCTTTTGCCACCTCTTTAACCGACTTCCCAAAAAGGAGGAGGTTCTCAATTCGGCCGGTATGTTTTTTTTCTATGTATGTACATCGAATAAGTCGCGGTTAATGGACCGATTCGCGTGATTCTTTTTTTGTTCGACGCGAAATAGCTGCCAAGTGGTCCCATAAAAATCTTTCAGTTTGGTTCAGTAGTTTTTATTTTATAAGCATTATTAGTAATTGAAGTCGTTTTTTTTATTGGAAAATTATTTATATTATTAGACGAGATGTAATACCTTAGATATTTTATAAAGCTTCTATCATTCATTTATAATTTGCTGTATTTTACTGGAATTATATTGCAGAAAAATTACTCCGCAAATAGATATTTCTTCATTCAATTACCTTGTTAGGTTTCTCTTACAAAAGCTGACCTGTTCCGAGACGATATAATAAAGCTCCAATTTCAGTCAGCTAGCTTTTTCTTTAGGAAAATCTCCAGCATTTTATCTCTTTGAAATTATAGGCGTACAGATTAGATTACACTTGAACTGCTTCGTTATTCTAGTGGATAGTGTAGGGTTCGAATCTTGGGTCGCTCAAAAGTGTTATTATCTTTTCTATCAAAAAAAATCGCTCGGAGTTGAAATTGGGCCTAGTCGTAAGGCTCCGAGACTTACATGAGACCTAAATATAAGTGAAATGTGGGTGTTATATCCCTGACACACTCTTCTGTTTAATAATGGCGTGATGTTGGTGGTAGAGCTCTTGTGAATGAGCTCGAGGGCGGCAGCACCACCGTCTCACCTTTAACCTGCCGCCAAACAGTAGATCAGGCCCTGAAATGACTGGCACATGAGGCATACCACCGTAGTCCTCAGCTGCAGCGACGCATCTATAATCTGCTTTTGTGGATTGTTGATGTCCATGGGCTGTACTTCACTTACCATCAGGTGGACTACACGTTCGTTCGCTGAGGGCGTAGTATACAAAAAAAAAATGTTAAAAATAAAGAAATGACGGTACCATGTAGTGTATAATAAAAACAGCAGCATAATGAAGGTGCCCACACCTGCCCACATCCTTATAGCCCGGGAGCTGACCCGTGACGATCTGCATTACAAATAAGTAACTACATTAAATACGGTATTTTCTCACGGCGATAAAAGTCTGCTGTTTCTTTAAAAGTAATTAATTTCATGCTTCGCTGGTGGTACTGTGGACTTGAACTTTAGATATTGTGATAGAAGTACGTCGCTATAAACAGTTCTTTATAGAATATGGATAAAATAGGTACAAATGGATGAATGTTACGTCACGAAATAACGTAACTTACAGTTTAGAAAAGTTTAGTAAGTGAAGTTACAGTAGTTTTTAGGGTTCCGTAGTACCTAGAAGGAACTCTTATAGATTTGCCATGTCCGTCAATCTGTTTGTTTATTCTAGGCAGGCATAGAGTCGAACCTGTTAATGCTAGAATTCTTAAATTTTGCATGAATATGTATGCATGAGTATGTTAACTATGTGCAAAAAGAAAGAATAAAATCTGTTTTTTTTTGGGTGTCATTCTACCTGAAAAATGGGGATGTTTTTTTTCCTGCCGCATACTTCATAGTGTGGTTACCATTAGATATGTCTTTTATAAACACAAAGAGGTTGATAAGACAGTTGTTTGATCTAGAGATCCGTTTGCAAGATAATTTACTTCAAAGAACAAATTATTCATTATTATTTCTCTAAAAGCCAAATAGTATGTTTGAAAGATCAGAAAAAAATCATGGTAGTAGTTTTTATAATGAACTTTCAAGGAAAACTATAGCTGCTACATAAACTTAATTAATTCAAGAGTAATTGGGGTCCAAAGTGTAAAATGCAGTTACTAAGAATATTTCGTAGAAATTACAAAAGCTTTTGATATGACTTGTAGCCAGCTGTTAACGTTCAATATAGATATTAAATCTGTTTTGAGTCTATAATTATGTTGTAACGGCTGACCACGGAACCCTATTGCACGTGGCCCAACACGCACTTGGCCGGTTTTCGAAATTGCATTATAACGCGGACGAAGTCGTAAAGAGCAGTACTACGTATAAAATATGTACCCAACATAAACATCACGCTTTTATTACCTGTAAGGGTGTTTCAGAGGTGTACAGCAGCCACATTATATCTGTCATATTATTATTTACGTTCCACGTGTAATGAACCTATCGCCATTGACTGGACACGATTCCAACTCACGCTGTTATTGAGAATTTTCTGATTGACAAATCCTAAATAACACTTTGCCAGATCCGGGACTTCAACCCGAGTATTTGAGGTGAGAGGTCCCACAAGCTAACCACTAGACCAACAAGGCGGTTAGTTGAAGAGTAGAATGTGCCTAAAATATATATTTACCAAGAAAACTTGATTAGAAAATCACTCCATAATCTTATCAAAAGAAAATTCCCATTGATTTTGTCTCGTCTGGCCCGTTACAAGAATACAAGATAGAGAGGTTATTACGGAGGGGCCGAGGTGATTGCAGACCCAACGCGATTTGGGGCCAAGTTACATCTTAGTTAATTGACCTAATATTTGATAATTATTTTTGGTATAATTAGAACATAAATTTGGAAGTATTAAGTGGGAATATTGTATGTAGAGGCGGCTACCTTACCGTTATTAAAATACCTACACCTACCTATACCTACTAAGAAATGAAATGCCTACTACTTCAGGGTGGTTAACGGGTGAGACGGTCAAATGTTACTTACTTTCAAAATATAACATAAAATGACGCCTATGGCAGGCTGTACATCACCCATATTTCACATGTTATGTTTCCAATTCCAATTCCGAGCTGCCATTGAGAATTTCCTAATAGAAGAATCCCAAATAACACTTTTTTCCTGACCGCGACCCGAGAATCGAATCCAAAACCTCGCGGTGAGCGATATACAAATTATACCGCTAAAACTTACTTGTTCCTTACTTGTTCTTGTTGTAACATTACGGCTATATCCAATTAGGCTATGTTAGGCAAGGCTAGAGACAAGGAAACGCCTTCTGCTACTATTTTTTCATACCTTGTTTTAGTTCTTTAACATTTTATATAATAAACTAAATAAAATACCAAACATATATCCACTTAGCAAAGAACGATGCAAAAATAAACTGAGAACATGGCTTGTGCTAAACATAAATCTATTAAATTTGCTTTCCATTTTTCTTTTTTTGTCCGTTTCGATAAAGTGCTACTAACTAAGAATATCTTTCTTTATCTCTACAGCACTACATTCTCTCACACACTTCAAGAACTTGAACTTGGTATCATGCACAAATATACGTCACACACATTTCATTCTTTCTCACACTGACTCACACACATACCCACACTAGCAGTCGATTGTACTTTTATCAAATTTAATATTGTTTTTTAATAGAATTAAGATGTACGAGACTCATAACTAGTTTCCTGAATAAACAGGCTTGCCTATTTAAGGAATTAAATGTGCGCACATTACTATTTCACATGGAATTACATTTACAATTATAATGAGTCTCTTGTGGCGTCTCTTTGGCTCCTGTAACACAGGTTTAGTCCTAGCATAGCAGCGGTAGCCGAGAAGGGAGACCGTCAGACTGCGAAGTCAATGGTCTCAGGTTCGAAGCCACGGCTTATACCTCTGTCAATGAATCGTTATGATTCGCTGTCTGAAGATAGACGTTATTAAATAAATGCAGAAAGTTTATCTTTGTGTACCTCTAATAACTAATTTGGAGTACGGTGGAGCACGCTTACCTATGAGATACCTATTAACTCTTGCTTTGAAGAGATCCAGATTGTACTCATGCGGAAACACAGACTCGGGCAAGGCGTTCCATTCTTTGGCAGTTCGCATAATAAATGTAGAGTCGAAACGCTTAGTGCGTATTAGTGGAATATCTACCGTGAAGCGGTGCCTGAGTGCCGTTTGTCTGGTAGTCCGATGGTGAAACGGGGACGGAGGGATAAGATTGTGTAGTTCCTCGGCACACTCTCCGAAATGTATCCTATAAAAGATTGTGTGTGTGAAATGTATGTTTGTGAATACCCCTGCGACGCAGGTGTTATTCCTAGTGTGGGTAAGAAAGAAAAAATAGTTAATAACGATTAACAAAATGGAATTTGTAAAAAAACGTTTTCAAAAGTTACGTCTCTACATAGCGTTAGTTTTGGATATCTGTAGTTGCTCATGGTGATGGTACGAACTAACCCCCATAGCCTGGTTCTCACTCTATATATCTCTATCTACTTTAAAACATCACGGGTTGTAATTCAATATGTAACAACATGGCTAGTTACTTATTTAGGTCAGCTTTTATCGAAATTGACCTAAATTAAACCGAAGCCCTGTTTTCAATTTGTCCTTTTTATTTTTAGAAAATATACGTACATTTTACAAAATTTCAATTATCTGGTTATTGATTTTATAGGTCATATGAAGCGGTTCTAGTTACACTTGGTTAATGTTTAAATTTGTATTTTAAATTTTGTAGACTCATAATAGACAAGACTGAAAAAAACATTATTATTATTAGGAAATGCGATTTCGGATAAAGTTCCGATTTTAAATGTTTTTTTGCAGGATTGTCTTCATAGGGCTCAGCTATTCTAAATAATTTCTGTTTTTGATTAAATGAAACATAAAAAAAAGAAAATACAGCAGAATATGATTTTACTATAACTTAATTTATCGACAGCACTAAATAGGTTATATATAGGTATACACGTATAAAATCTACTCATTTGTTAGGAAACCAAAAATGGACCGAATCGATTATCACGTTATATTTGTACCACATTTCCACTAACAATACATCACTTCAAAATTTTCCTTAATTTTTAAAAATCAGTAAATAGATTACAGTGAACGCAACTCAAGTTGGCATTAAATTGCTGTAACTTTTGGCTGGATGTGGCAATTACATAATATTTTGACTGTTTACTTTTCATTTTTATCATTAAAGGTGGAAATATTTACAGTTATATACAATTTATACTAGTACAGCTGTCAGCGGCGACCTCTTATTTACATTATAATTATATAATTTAAGTTAAGTAAGTCTAGTTTAAATATTTAAGAGCATCTGTAAAAACTTATGTTGTGAAAAATAAACTTTATTATTATAGACTTTATTATTAAATACTGATGAAACTGTTTAATAGAGTCGGGGTATTAAAAAAATAAAACATTTTTGATTCATTCTTTAACTGCAAATGTGAATCTCGTAAAGGTAATAAATTATAAGTTAAACAATAATCAAAAGTAAATTTAATACAATAAACCGGAGAAATGTGGGTGAAAATACTCTTGACATACCCTTCTGGGTAATATAGAAGTTATGTTTAATTAAACTGAATGTTAAATTGACCTTCTTGTAATGTGGTAACAACGCTAGCGGAAACGTTACTTGAAGATTATCGTAGAGCCGACCCCATTTATATTATGTATGGACAATTTCATCTAATTGAATCACAACTAGGTCAGATAAACTAACAAAATTATCCACACATGTGAACAGATTTTATTTAAATATCTAACTGACATAATGTCTGAAAATATATTAATAGTGATGTTGAAGCAATAGAATTTCATTTTGGAAACATCCAAGTGTTTGGATGGTTTTTAAACTTTTAAGCAAAATTTTTGCTGAATTTATATGACACTTTTCACAATCTAGATTAACTAAACTAGATTCTCATTTATGACACATTTTGTAAAAGTAACAAACAGGCAAAACTGCGGGAGGAAGAAAGTCTAGTCTATCCCATATATCCCATAATCATTTCGAGCAAACCGGGCATTTCCAAAAATTCGTTATAGTATATAAAAATAGTTTATCAGAACCGGATTCGTCAGCAAAAGTGAATATTCGCGGTAACGATGCTAACAGCACAGATATCCCTGTATTTATTCCCAACTTTCCCAAAATATCCCTTACACTACACATCCGCATCAGTGATATTCAGTTAACATTATGAAATCTCTCCCAAATACCGATCAACGAAATTTCAAGCCCACTGCGACTCTGAATAAAATTTAATGTCACATTTTATATGACACTCAATTTTGCCAAACCAGAAAATGTTTCCAGCAAAGCGTTCACATTTTCCGAAGTTTGAACCTCAATTTTAACGACTCGGGTTCCGCTTACCTGCCAAAGGTTAAATGGAAATATGCTTCTATGCTTGTATAGGAACACCTACATCAAATGGCCAGCTTCGGGTTTCAAAAACAATTTGCCACGTCAAAGACTACCGAAATGTCCAAGGGACGTGTTTGCTTGCTCTCTGAAAGCGTTTTAGCTGATCCCTATAACGTCCCATATGAGACTGGACAAGAGATTGTCAACACAACCCCATGGAATTTTAGAATTTTCCGCTCTCTCTATTTTTATTTTTCATTAGTACCCAGGGCAAATTTGTGTATGCTAAATTTTTTTGAGTCATTTATTTTTTTTTTTACTTTTTTGATAACGTTAAGATTAAAGAGAGATAAACATTGTCAATATGATAAATGTGCTGAAAAAAGCGACATCTTCGGCAAACGTCATCAATTTAATCTTACCAACAAACATTAGCCGCGAATTATATTCCATTCGTCCGGACGAGCCAGGCCAGCCAAGAAAAAATAATATAAATCATTCAAAATAGCTTACGGTCGACGATTGCGTTCACAGAAATCACAAAATTTGACACTTCCTTCGTACGTAATAACTAGTTACACCCGAATCACTGTTCACTATCGAAACCTGACAAGTTTCGTTCACAACTGAACACAATTCCCGCTGTGACGTGTATTATTTTAATAAATACTGACACAATGCGTAGAGGTTTCAATAATCCAGATACGAAAACATTCGCCGCGTTCGGTCGTTCGGGACGTTGGGAGAGAGCGACGTGCGCTCTCCGCGATGGTACCACGGGCACTGGTTTGGCCAGGCCGTGCAGGGGCGGTCTGCGTCGGTGTGCGTTCGTATCCAACAAGGGTGGTTTTTGGCTAGTGTGGGTGCTCTTCAGGTCACCAGAATTCGGTGAAGACAAGCGTTCTGAAGTGGCGTGCCCTATTTCAACTGACTCTTTTAGGTTTCAGGCTGCAAAAATTGCACGCAACCATTGAAGGAATAGCAAGGATTGTAAAAACCTCCGCATTTCAAGAGTAAATGGGTTTTTGCAGTGAATTTTAATTCTTTCGTTCTGTGAGTTTAATTACTTGAATTCCTCTCGTGCTGGAATAGTGGTGTTAAATCTTTGTGGTTTTACATTAGGGACCCTTTCACGTCCCGTGTAAGTGGTTTTTCAGTAATGTGTTCGGTGTTTGTGATTCAAGTTTACTAAATAAAGATTTGAATGTATTTAGATGCGGCGTTAATGAAATGATTACTTTTTCAGTGACTCGATGACGTGATCCGTAAATAAACACAATTCGGTTTCGATTTAAAGCTTTTTCGGTTTGTTTACTGTTTTTCAATCGCGCTCGTTGCCAACGGTTAAGCAGAGTGATTTTAATGCTTTTTAATTAAATACTTCACAGTTTGTCGTGTAGAGCTTTTGATATAGTGCTATTATTTGATTTGTCGTTTTTATATAGGGTGAAATTTAAGTCATGTGCTCTATTTAAAAAAAAGATACTAGTTAGTTTTGATACTTTATGATTTAGTGAATATTAACTAATTTCAAGCAACACACAGACAAACAGACGGGACGGATAACTTTTTTTCTAACATACTGATCCACTTGCAAAAGATAATTTATTTATTTATTTTTATTTTTACACTTCTTGCGAATTTTCATTGCAAAGGCGTACTTAATGCCCTTGGCATTTTCTACCAGTCAACCTTTGGTTGACACAGAGAAAAACTATGAGAGGTGCAAAATTAACCATCTGATTTAATAGATAATAAATGGCATTCTTTATATACATACAAACATAGAGAAATTATAATGTGATACCAACTACATATATTGTACGAGTAAATATAATAAATAAAATATCTTAATACTATTATAATATAAAACAGAAAATACACTATAATATAAAATATAAACATAATAATATTAAATACTAAATTCTAGCATATTTTCTAATTAAAAATAGTTCATAATAAATTATTGTTAAGCCGATGGTCTAACTAATGTAATCTTAATCCTGAGGGATGCCACAGGGCACAAATCTGGGACCTTTTAGGATTAATTTTATTATAACGGTCAAGATGCCCGCGGTGCAAAAGTACTGATCTAATTAAGTGACTATGTTATCATTTATTTATCTAGCCTATTTTCCAATTACATTGGCGACGGATTCTAGTTAAAAGAAGAATCAAGAGGAACACTCTAACTGGGTTGTGGAGGTATGATGGTTATTAAAACTTTTTGTTAGATTTGTTGTGAGATTTTCTGGGTATCCTTTTTATTTTTCTTTATACGTATCTATGTAGCAAACAAACAAATAGACCAACTGTAAGTAAGTGGTAACTACACGGTAACAATACACGCAAGCTGATTGTAGATGCTTCGTTTCATCTGAGGACACGGTGTTGTGCCTCATGTGCCAGTAATATCAGCGCCCGATTTTACAATCACACTTTTTGGCGGTTAAAGGTGAGATGGTGGTTCTTCGACCCTCAGGCACGTGCATAAGAGCTCTACCACCATCAAATGTTACGTAATATTAAAATGACACTGCCTAGATGGTCTAGTGGTTCGCGTATGCACCTCTCACCGCGAGGTGTCGGGTTCGATTCCTGAGTCAGGCAATGTGTTATTTGTGAACATTCCGTCAGGAAGCATACAATAGCAGCACGGAGTTGGAATTGTGCTCGGTGGATGGCGAAAGGCTCACCTCCTATCCTAGCCCTAAACACAGGTGAAATGTGGATGTTGTACACCTCTGCCACACCCTTCTGTTTATGTTTACGATGGTCACCCATTCAGCGAGCGATCGATCAATCAGACAAAAGATAAAAGCAGTATTTTGTGTTCAAGGTAAGTCTGAGCTAAGTCAGCTCGCTCTATAGATTTAGGCCTAGCAACGAGTATCTGCAAAGGTCACTCAACAAATATCTGTAAAACTAGTTCGTATACTACATTACTTTTTGTGCTATCCGTCATTTGAGCAGGGGTTGCAAACATGGAGTGACATTTCCTAAGTCTTTGTACCCTTGTCTCTGCGTGACACTACATAAGTAATATAAGCTACTAAGAATTGGTTGAGAGAATGTTTACTCTACTTGGTTTCGTGAGCAAGACTCAAGGCTATTCAGGGTGGAAATGTAGGGCACAGAATTTGAAAAACAGACCTTCTTCTTCCATCTTAAACATCAATAGTTGCCATGATGTCATGTGGTCGGTGAATGACTAAACCCCTATCTCATGGTACCTAAACATAACAGGTGCAATATGAGTGATATACTACACTTCTAGTACTTCTACCACACCCTTATGGGTAGTATAAGCGTGATCTTTTAATAATAATAACAGGCCTGTATCTAATACATATCCCACTGCTGAGAAGTGTTAAGCCATCTTCTCATGATGAGAAGTGTTAAGCCATAGTCCACCACGCTGGCCAAGTGTGGATTGGTAGACTACACACGAGCTCAAGTAATTTTAAGGCACTCTCAGACATGCAGGTTTTCTCACGATGTTTTCCATCACTTTACCGATAGCAAGCGATAATTTATATGATAAATACACACATATCTTCGAAAAGTCGAATCTTAACGATTTATTGACAGGGGTGTGTGCCGTGGGTTCGATCCCGAGACTTTTTGACTTTTTGACCGAGACTGCTTGTTATGTTATATGTTGATCTTATGTTATAATAATATGTGTGTAATGGATTGAGCTTATATCTCCCTTGAAACACACTGAAGTTCATTGTTACCCACTCGTATTATTGCACAGCAGGTCGTAATCGATCACTTGTCACGTTGTCCTCTGCCGACGTCGATCGGACGTCGAGTGACGTGTTTACGTGACGGAAGCTAACTATGCTAATGTCGCGATGGACATTCGATACACACCGGTGAGAGACGTCGAATCAGTTACGTTAAATTGTGGTTCCAAGCAAAAGGTGAATTAAGTTATTCGCTGCCCTGGAAATATTTTGATTGTTTAATTAAACAACTATTTTTTTTAGGAATTCGAAACACACCGGTGAGAGATGTCGAATCTCATTGTAAAAAGTAACTTCAGTTAATGAATATATTTATATCTTTGTCGTTGTTATATTTCTCTTGCATTTTATACAATAAACCTTCGGGGCACGGCCCGGTTCGCGTGGTAGTTACGTAGATGAAAGGTCTATGAGCTTCCTTAGGTCTTAAACAATATCCATACCAATTTTCATCAAGATTAGTTCAGTAGTTTAGCTGTGACAGCGTAGCAGACGGACAAACAGATAGACGGACAGACAAAGTTACTTTAGCATTTATAATATTAATATTAGTGAGGATTAAAGTTTAAATAATATTTATAGTGGGATTTGCCAGTCACGAAATTATTACTGTGTGGTACAAACATACATAACATAATATTCCATCACCTATTCCTTCTGCAATATAAACTGTAAGATCGACTGCTAATCCCAGATGTGAGTGGACGCGATGAATAAGCCAGTGTTCTTTGTAGGCTAAGGAAGAGAACTAAGATTTACGAAGATGAGAAAATCGAACAACTTTAAGTACAGCTTTTAAGGACATTTTGTAGGAAAAGCTGCACATTGTGTCAATTCAATTATAACAGTAAATTATGACAATTTAAATATTTTGCATATTGTATAACATAACATAAGATCACGCCTATATTGTCCAGAAGGGCGTGGCACAGGTCTACAATACATACACATAAGATAGAGGGTGAGCCTATCGCGATCTTCCGTGCACAATTCTAACTCCCAACCCGGGAATCGAACCCGAAACCTTGGGCACGCACACTCTTAGGCATGCAGGTTTCCTCACAATGTTTTCCTTCACCGCAAGCGAGCGATAATAATTAATAATAAATGATAAATACACACATATCTTCGAATCTACGAATCTTTACGATTTATTGACGTGTGTGTGTAGAGGTGTGTGCCGTGGGCTTGAACCCAAGACCTTTGACTTCACAGTCCTACGGTCTCCCACTGAGCTATCGCAGCTTTTACTAAAGCGGAATTAAAATATTTTTGCTCTCTCATCTTTATTCTATTGTATACTAACCATAAAGTACAGAGAGGGAACTATATGCATATGATACCAAATGTAAGATGTGTCCGGTGTTGCAACGCATCTTAGAATCTGCTTTTAACTAATATTAATATAATAAAGTAAATAGTTGCAATACTTGCTACTACAGGGTGATACTTCGTCCCTCGTGTTCTTAGGGTTCCGTACCCAAAAGTGAAAATAGAACCTCATTACCAAGACTGCGCTGTCCGTGCGTCTGTCACAAGGTAACTCAAAACCGTGACAACTAGACAGTTGAAATTTTCACAAATTATGTGTAACTGTTGCCGCTATAACAATACAGTATGTGTTGTTATAATATATATATAAAAAAACCGAATAAAACTAAATATTTAAGGGTATAGTTAGGTTATAATTATTACGTAATTATTTTTTTCTATACAAAAAAACGTACTGTTTTTGCTCAATACTGCTAACGGCAACAGGAAGTCACTTGAAATATTTACAGAATAACATATTATAACAATAAATACAATTATTTAATTAAAATGACCATACAACAGACATGATTTTACCGTTTTTATAAATAATGGTACAGAACCTTCGTGCTCGAGTCAGACTCGCACTTGATCGATTTTTAAAAGCTCTACAGTACACCAGTAAAACTTTCAATAGCAATCTTGGCCACATTTTCAAAACGTGCTTTTATGGAACTTAAAAGCCATAAAAACACTGAATAAAACGTCTGTAAAATTATAATAAGAGGTTAGAAAAAGTTTTGCTCAACGTGAATTCGAACCTAAACTCCCAAGCGGACTAAAACATTCAAGAAAAATATTGAAAGAAAATACATGTACGAGTAATATTGAAAATTCTATCACTTGAATATTTTCAAAGTTTCCAACTTGTTAAGATTTTGAAAGCTCTTAAAAGCAACTTTGTACTCGAAATAATATAAACGTGTTTAAGTGTAGACTCCCGAGCGCCGTGTTTTCATACTATAGTAACATATTAAGTGCACGGTTGGCGGTTGCCTCGCCGCTTTTAATCTACGCTGGTGTTGTTGGTTCGATCCCCACATGCGATAAATCTTTGTGTGATCCGCAAAGTTTTTTCTGACTCTGGGTGAGCTTTGTATGTGTGAAATGCATGTTTGTGAAGGCGCTGTTACTTTAAATATGAATAAAAATAAAAATTTACGTTAGTTAGAAAATTAAGTTTTTAAATCTAATAATATAGATAAATCATATCTAAAACAGCAAAATGCATATTTATTTGTGGCTATTTTGGCAAAATTGTTTTAAACATTATTTGTGTTATGTACAAACTGCAAAATTTTAATAATAATTATGAAAACGCCGGCCAAGTGCGTGTCGGGCCACGCGCAGTAGGTTTCCGTAGAAAAATATTTTTAATTTTACTTTTTAACTAAATGGCGTCCTTCAGAAAGGAAATGTTTGTAGTACACGAAACCAGCTAGCAAGTATGACGAGATGTATGAATGTTGAGGAAGCGAAAGAAGTATGTAAGGAGCGAAGCACATGGCGTTCCATCATCTCTGCCTACCCCCGTGGGATAAAGACGTGATTTTATATATGTATTATGTATGTTTATTTATGTTTCAAGAATTTTGAACGAAATATTCTGAGTAACTGCATCTGACATTTCGGACCCCTATTCCTCTTGAACTAATGAAGTGAACTTATCCGCTATAGTTTTCCTTTAAAGTTCATTACATGTACTACCGACACAATGTTTTTCAGATTTTGGGATCCAGTAGTTTAGCTTTTAGAGGGGGGGGGACGCCCTACTCGAACAAAAATTTGCTCTTTAAAGTTAATTATCTCGCAAACAAATCTCTAAATCAAAAAACTGTCTTAGCAACCCCTAAACGTTTTTAAAAGGCCTATCTAACAATACCCCACACTATGGGGTAGGCGACAAAAAAAAAACATCCCTACTTTACATGTAGGGGAGCTACCTGAAAAAAAAATATTTTTCCAAATTTTATTCTACGACTTTCTTTGTTTAGTTAACATACATATTCATGCAAAATTTCAGTTTTCTAGCATCAACGGTTTCGTCGCTATGCCGTGGACAGACGGACAGACGGACATGGCGAAACTATAAGGGTTCCTTGTAGGTACTACGGAACCCTAAAAATGGGCGCCATCCAACATGCATTTTACTGTTTTATATGAAAATTTTATATGATTAAATTAAATCCATGTTACTTTTGTTTGGCAAACAGCTAACCAATTGTTTCCCCTAAAAGTAAAAACTTTTATGTAGCAACGTGTAAAATTTTGCACATTTTCACTTGGCTTTAGATGGTAATTCCCTTTATTGTCGTAGATATAAGAAAGCCTCCTTTTGTCGGTTTGTGGTGACCTCATTTTATAAGGTAGTCAGTTTATGAACGAACTCAATAGAGACATTACTATTACCTTGCTTATACGGGCTGGATGAATCATAGAAGCATTTATTGGAAACAGATTTTGGATGAGGTCAGTATTAATTTTTTACCATTGGAAATAAACACTGAGTATTACTAGAATCCAAAGAACACTTAATCAATATGGAGAGGAAACAAAAGAAAATTAACGCAAATAAGTCTGCCAGATCCCCCGGGGGAGCGGGCGATTGTAGAGCGCATCTATGATTTCAAAACTAGCTTTAGCACGTGCAAGAGCGCCGCTCTTACATTTTTTTCAGCGGGAAACTCTATATAATGACTAGTTCTTTTAGTTTATTTGTACAAGCTAGAATCTGTGTTTTTAACTTGCCTTTCTTAGATAATGACATAGAGCCTAATGTTATGTATAATTCGTTTTTTGATTCATTTCTTCGCGATTTTAACTCAATATTTACTTCCAAGGAGATTACTGTTACTAGTAGTCCTGTCTTTGGTGACTGGGCAACCGCAGGTATCCATAAGAGTAGGCAAACATTGTACATTTTATACTATGAAAGACAATTTAATAGCAGTGAAGAGTTTAAAGAACATGTCAAATCATACTCGAAGATTTTTAAACGCGTTTGTAAAATTGCCAAATCTACATTTATTAAATCTAAAATCAAAAACAGTAGTAATAAAATTAAAGCCACATGGAAGGTTATTAATGAAGAGACTGGGAAGGTTAGATCAAAAAATTCAGACTTTAAGTTAAGTATCAATGGTCAAGTAACCAAGTCAGATTTAGAAGTTGCCAGTGCTTTTGAAGGATTTTTTACTGCTTTTCCTGTCTCTCTAACTAGTGCTTTAGGCTCTTCCTCCTCCGTTGCCGAGTCGTTACTTAAAGATAATGTGCCTGAGTTTTACAATAATTTCGATTTTCATCATGTTAATTTGTCTGATTTTAAAGCCGCGTTTAAATCAATTAATATTAAGAAAACGGCTGATCTATGGGGCATTTCTGTACATATTATAAATTCGTTGATTGACATTATTGCACCTGATTTAATCGTGATATTTAATAGATGTATTGATTGTGGTGTGTTTCCTGACTTAATGAAATTAAGTAAAGTCATTCCATTGTTTAAATCAGGTAGTACATTAGACCCCACAAACTTCAGACCAATATCGGTGCTACCTACGTTTAGTAAAATTTTTGAAAAATTAGTCCTCGCGCAGTTACTTAAATATTTTAATGAAAACAATCTGTTGCACACTAAACAATTCGGTTTCACTCGCGGACGGTCAACATGTGATGCTGGGGTAAAATTACTGGAATGCATATTTGAGGCTTGGGAAGAGTCGCGGGATGCCTATGGGGTGTTTTGTGACTTATCTAAGGCTTTTGATTGTGTGCAGCATGAAACTCTAGTCAAGAAGTTACACCACTACGGTATAAGAGGCATCGCTCTGGATCTTCTTACTTCATATCTAAGCGATAGGATTCAGAGAGTAGATGTCAATGGAAAGCGTTCGCATGGATCAGCTGTAGCAATGGGGGTGCCACAAGGCTCTATTTTAGGGCCTTTCCTGTTTCTCTTGTATATTAATGATTTACCTCATCTTGTTAAGGATAATCATGAGATAGTATTGTTTGCGGATGACACTTCTTTAGTTTTTAAGGTAAAAAGACAACAATCAGTAATTGACGATGTAAACAATGCTTTATCAAAGATAGTGAACTGGTTTAGTGCTAATAACTTGCTTTTAAATAGTAGTAAAACAAAATATATTAGATTTTTTACAAAAAATGTTAAGCAAGTCAAAACTAGTGTGGTGATGGACAATGAGGAATTGGAAATGGTCAATAAGGTTGTCTTTCTTGGTATAACATTAGACTCTAAATTACAATGGGGCCCACATATAGAAACGTTGTCTGGTAGACTCAGCTCAGCAGCTTACGCCGTAAAAACAATTCGTCAACTGACCGATGTTGACACTGCGCGTTTAGTTTATTTTAGCTATTTTCACAGTATAATGTCATATGGTTTATTGCTTTGGGGTAGTGCCGCGGATATAGATTCAATATTTGTGCTCCAGAAACGAGCTATTCGAGCTATCTATATGATGAGTCCCAAGGAGACACTAAGAAATAAATTTAAAGAGATACATATTATGACGTTACATTCTCAATACATTTACGAAAATTTAATGTACGTTCACAAAAACCAAACGAAATTTAAGAAAAATAGTGATCTCCATAAATTAAATCTAAGGAACAAAAACAAACTCGCTGTGCCCACTACTAGGCTCCATAAAATCTCTAACTCGTTTCCAGGTCAATGTATACGCTTTTACAATAAACTTCCTTTAGACGCAATAGAATTATCAATAGGTAAATTTAAAAAATATGTTAAAACTAAATTATGTCAAAAAGCTTACTATAGTATTTCAGACTACATAAATGATAATAGTATTTGGAAATGAATTGCTCTTCTTATGTGATTTTTTTATGTACTTTTATATTGTTATATTTTTCATTTTAAAAGATGGTGCACATGAGTTTCTCACCAGCTCTTCTCATAATGCAATACCCATCGGAGCTGGTACTTAGATTGATTTTAATTCGATTCTAAACAGTTTGATTAAAATTAATCTGAGCCCCGGTTATTCAAATCATTGTAATTAGTATAATTTAGTATTATTTATTATTTACTTTTATATCATTTTTTTGTAATGTTTTGACGTGTTCAAGCGCCTCCTGGGGCCTATGAAAATAAATGATTTGAATTTGAATTTGAATTTGAATTTAACTAGCACTTCTACATACTGTTCTTAATATAAGTATATTATTTACTATGACTTTTCATAAGGGCCTTTTCTTTTTTTTCGCGAACGGCATTGTTTCCGTAAATTATCGTACCGTATTTTGCAAACCATTAGGTGAATTAAACAACACATGTAATCTAACTACACACACACACACACACACACACACACACAAGTACAAATTTCGCTATACAGTTCATTGTTGCAGAAGTTTGGGTTCCTGGGAAGTGGCGATCGTAAATCGGCTGCCCGATGTGCAGAAGGTCGAAGGTTCAATCCTGAAGGTCCCATTACTTTTTCAATTGGTTCTTAATACTAAATAGTATAATTTGCTAAGCACACCTTAATGCTATAGAAATAATCAATAAGAAGTTAATACAAGAATATTGGTTCAAACGAATACTTCTAACAACCACGACATAACTTAAAAATAAAACAATCAACACAAGGAGTTCACCTTTTTCTAAACCTTTTACACACCGTCGCACGCGCCTCACAGCTGTTCCACACACGCACACAGTGTAGAAACGATGCATACGAATAAATGCGCAGTATGTAAATTAAAGGAGTTATATTTTTATCGAACAAAGAAATGAAATTTAATCAAGTGAGAAAGAATTTTATTTGTTACACATTTTGTATGACGAGTTGGATATCAACTAAATTTAACAAATTAACTAAAATTATACTGTCTCGATGGTCGAGTGGTTAGCGTATGCGCCTCTCACTACGAGGTCCCGGGTCGGGCAAAGTGTTATTTGCGAACTTGCCGTCAGGAAATTCATGTCGCAAATCATGGAGTTGGAATTGTGCGCGGTGGATGGTGATAGTCTCACTTCCATATCCCGTGGGACCTAAACATAACGGGTGAAGTGTGGGTGTTACACCTCTGACACCTCGTTAATAACTTGGTAAGACTCTATAAGTCATCAGATCGTAAATAATTAAACAAACCATACAATTTTCATCAAATTCTAACAGAAGTAAGTACATACTAAGCGGCAAATTTATAAAATATAGGCTCCCACTAACCAGCCTGCTCGCAAAATGCTCTACCTTTACCGTAAAAATAATTAGCACTATATTTTTATTTTAAAGTTGCCAGTAAGACAAACAAACGTCTCACAAATTACTCTGTGGCTCATAACGGTTGGTCCCACCTGTTGTGACGTAGACAGGTGCAGAGATGAAATAGCAATACAGTTTGCCATCTCTTTCTATCATTGGGTGAGTGATGCACCTGTGTTTTTTTAACTCGGAATCAAAATAGATGAGAAATTGAGGAATCGTTTTTTTGCATTCCGGAAGTGAATGTCTTTTTTGAGGTTTTGGTATTTTTATAATGTGATCGTCACTACATTTTAAAATTGCTGTTGATATTTTGCGAGGGTGGCATATGCTACGCATGGTTGACTAACTGCATATACACCACCTGCTAATAATTTCTACACCCTCGCAAAATACTTTAGCATGTCGTTTATAACCTGAATTTTCATTTACGGCTACTTTTCCCTGATAGCAGGTTCTGCCTGCTTAGTTCGCAGGCAGAACCTGCTAGGAAGCTCTTTATGTTTACTAATTATAAAGAGGCAATATTTTGTTAGTTTGTTTGTATCAAATAAACTCTGAAACTCCTGATGAAAATTGGTGTTGAGATAGTTCCACACAATAAATACAACAACAGAATAAATTCAAGAGACTTTTTATAAACGAACCCACGTGGTTCACGGTTGGAGTCACGGACGGAAGTTAATAATTTTAAAATATGTATATCCACACATAATTTGAAATTGGACGAAGAAATAATAATCAACAAAACCTACAGATGAGAAAAATAAAAAAAAATACAATTACCAAACTACCAAACCTAGTCTAGTCGTTTCCGAAATGCTGGCAGCATTGCCACACTGGATGGCAATGCAAATTTTGTGAGATGATGATATAACTGTCAGCCAATCAACAACAACAACATAGGTAATAATGTCAACCTATCCTTCGTTCCTCATAAAGACTAGACTAGACTTCACAAATAATATATGTAGTAATAGACATCAGACAATAATCACAGTCCTTGGACATCGTCACTTAATGCTCTGTTTTATTATAAACGTAAAAACGTGTAATCATGTTATATGTTATTATGTTTGTCTTTAAACCGTCTAAGGAAATAGCACTTAAATTCACTTTCACCTTCAAGATATTATGATGAAAGCTAAAGATGAAGCTGCGACAATTAAGAGTAAAGCTAATTTTTGTATGATGATTCTAAGTTTTTTTTTTTTTATTTATTTATTTAATGGTAACTAAGTTACATTTACCCAGTTTGATGGTTCTTCTCGCCAAACACAGTTGTTTATAGGCGAGATGCGCTCTTTAAGTATTAAAATAACCTACCTTTCTTTATAAATTTAAACATTAACAATATTTTATAGTGTAGTGTATATTTTTTAGTGTATATTTTTGTAGTGTATATTTTTATTTTTTACAATTTTTTATTTTTTTTTATATTTATGTGCTTTGTGAAGAGTCTTATTCTGTGGTCTGAATAAAGCTATTTTCATTTTTCAACATATTGTGCAATAACTAATGTGAACGCTCAACTTGCCTGCTTGGTTTTATTAAAAAATAAGACTGTGATATGAATAGCTACTATTTCGGAAGGACCGATAGCCGTTGGAGCAGATGAGCCCTGGAATAGAAACCGTGACTCGCCAATATACTCGCCGCTCGTAAGGTAGAATGCCAGGTGGTCTGACCGCTGGGAGGACTGGATGGGGAAGGTGGACGACCGGGTGTTGTGGCACTAATTGGAAAAATGCATGAATATCACATAGGCCTTATATGAGGTTAATTAACAACCATTTGGACGAGTTGCTTGATGGACGATGGATGAAGCTATCAAACCGGATTCGGATTTAAAGTGTGGCTGTCATTTTTTTTAAACAAATAAAGTAATTTTATGACGCATTAGAATTTTTGTGGGTGTGCATGACCTAAACTGATCTCACCAGATGTCTTGTTCTCATGTTAATCAACCTTAAATACACCCTTAACATGGACGCGTTCTGCAAATCATTCAGTTAAATACTTCGCAAATCTACTTATCAGCCTAGCAAATATAAAGCTAGACGAGATAAAACACAACACGCAACAATAACTCATACTTGGATATCATCCTTACTACAGTTACTACACATAAAAACTTGTCGTAAAAATATTGTGTGAGTATTTTATTCAGCGCTTTCATCTGTGTACTATTTTAGGTCTTATAAGGTAGAGTTAGTAACAAAATATTGCTACTTATTTTTTCCTTGTGTGTACATAACATATCGTCACGCCTTTATTAACAAGAAGGGTGTCTCAGAAGTACAGCTCACCTTATACATAGCACCCACACTTCACCTGTTTAGGTCCTATGTGGTAGGGGGTGAGCCTATCGCCATTCACCGAGCACAATACAATTTCGTGATTTGGGAATTTTCTGACGGACAAACCCCAAATAACACTTTGCCCGAACCGGGAATCGAACCCAACGAGGCAGTTTAATTATGTGTTTTAATTTATTTGGAGCTTATAGCCATACGTTTCCAAATTACTTAAATTAAAATAAACGTAAACCGTCCAACAATGGTTTTTTTATTATTTATTACCTCCACCAAGCACAATGCCAACTCCGTGCTCCTACTGAAAATTTCCTGACAGCAAAATCCAAAATTTCACTTTTTGCCTGACCCGGTAATCAAACTCGAGACCTCACGGAGAGATTTATGCTAACCAACGAGGAAGAATCTGGGTGTTAAGCATAACAAGTGAAATGTGGGTGATATACACCACTGTCACGCCCTTCTAGGTAATAAAAGCGTGATGTTATGTATGCAAGACACATATTCCTCAATCCTAAAAAGTTTTCCAAAACAAACAATATCTATCCGTGGATATAACTACAGTATTGCTGTATGATCCGTTTGACGTTTGTTGAGTCACGAACTCAATTTCTAGAATTTTATTCGTTGCTAGATAAACCTACCGTGTTATTTTACTAGCTTTCCGACACGACTGTCACCAACATACAGTCAGCAACATAAATTACTGAACACTTTATTTTTTTTTAACATTTCTACAACTACGAAATACTAACGATTTTGAGAAAAAGTAACTATTCCTCGTGAACTGCTTCGATGGTCTAGTTGTTAGCGTATGCGCCTTTCACAGCCAGATCTTGGGTTTGATGCCCGGCTCGGGCAAGTGTTATTTGTTAACTTTCCGTCAACAATATAGCGCACTGAGTTGGAATTGTGCTTGTATATGCTCTCTCTCTATTCCATGGGACCTAAAACATAACAGGTGCAATGTGGGTGTAGTACATCTCTGCCGCACCTTTCTAGTTAATAAAGGCGTGATGATATGTTAAGTTTGAATAGGTCATTAACCTTTTCATTAGTGGTTCAATCCTTACTTAGATATTTAAGTTGTGCCTCGGCACTTTCTTACTTAAAGTTTTATTACAAAAGCTATTAGTACTTAAGCTAACTCTTGTAGCTTGTTAGCTTCAACACAAGCCTTAGGGATAACTTGTACTTACTTGCAACTTATAAAAAGAGTTTCTTTCAGAATGTATTGATGAGTTTTATGACGATGAAGTATTTTCGTATATTATCTATAAATAGTTAAAATCGCATGGAGTTAGAATTGTGCCCGTTGGATGGCGATAAGCTCACTCCCTAACCCATGGGACCTAAACAAAACACGTGAAATGAGGGTGTTGTACACCTCTGTCACAACCTTCTGGGCAATACAGGCGTGATGTTATGTTATGATATGTACAATTTCACCTAATATTCATAAATTCCTTATATTAACTCAAGGAATATTATAATATACCTACTGGGCTAAAATTTCGATATAATTGTAACCTTAATTTAAACGCCCCACAGCTCTATTTTCATAGTGCCGTATCCGGATTGTAACTTTGATATTATTGAAGGTCAATTTCTGAGGTTCCAATAGATCTAATCCAACCCATAAAACCAGTACCACACTAGAAATGCATCTAAACTCACGGCTGTCAAACGAACTCTGACGAATACACTAAGTTTACGCACGTGATGGGTCTGAGTGTATACAACAAATTGCCAGATACGATATCACTGCAGCACTGTTTCAAGTCCCGACTAAAACGCTGGCTTGTCGAGCAAACATTTTATGATTATATTGAATTATACAATTTTAAAGTACATAACTAATATTTGACATAATTAATGTAATTTGTGAGTAAATTGACATTTCATCCCCGTTGAAATCGGTTCACAAATGACGGAGATATCCATGGGCAACGTACATAAGAAGAAATATACGTGTCGAATATTGAAACTCCTTCTATAATCTAGTCGGTTAGAAATCAAAAGTTCTATGCGTAGACAGGTATAAAAAACAAATCTGTTTAATTGATTTATTTGTATAAAGCAAACAATCGCGATCGAGTGCAAAGGTAACCTACAAACAAAGGTAACAGAACTTGCATGCAACCCCCCACTAAATCAGCTACGGGGGTGCCGGTGATAATATGCCATTCTCATCGTTTTAGGGCAGAATGGTAGATGGTAAGATGGCACCGATGGTAGGAATTTATGGTGCCTTTATTAGTTTATTGGGTTAACAGACCGTGCCGGAATGGAGTGGTACTGGGAGGTTAGAATATATTAACGTTAGCTGCATGTTAGCGCATTCTAAGCCGTGATTTCACTGACATGTTAAACCGGCGTTTAACGTTGATCTTTAGATTTTGACTCTCTGTCCTGTTCAAACATTAAATGAGAGAGGGAGATTGAAATACTGGTTAATAAGAATCACAGTTTGCGAAGTTTGGTGAAATTGAGGCTATGAATGAGTATGACACCATTGACATAGCATGAATACAATGTCGTGCATGAAAATTTGTAGCTAAGTAAATTGTCATATATTTCTCCTTGATTCGCGTTGGGTCCTGGTCTAACAGATTCAGGTGAGTATCACTATTTTACGTGGAGCGAATGTTATTAGAACCCCGCTGAACTTTCTTGCTTTATAAGTTTTCCAGTCTTCTTCTGCTAAAAACTGTCATTATGAATGAAAAACTCGACATTGTTTTAATAGGCCCATCTACCGATCGACTACGATAACCATTGCTTAACCTGACAAATTAGTCCGTCCATCTAATAATAACAAAAGCTATTACGTTTCAACGTAGTTATAAAGCAGATCTATGAAGGTTCATAATTGTTTCAAAATAATTAGTTTTGTAACTTAGAATTGTGCTTTTGTCAAACTTTCTGACTATAAATATCTTAAATGGATATTATATTATCCTTCATTATAATTATTCGTGAAATATTAACAAGACATTAACTAATGGTATTCGGAACTTTGATTGACAAGGCCATAGCATTGAATAAACAAGCATAGAACCGTGGTCCTTAAAGATATTTTGTGCCAATTTTAACTGGGGACATAAAACGTTTGACTCTCTTGCTCTAATATATACGTGCCTTATACACTGGGGACAAGTGCGTTCTCTGTCGCTAGCAAAAACGTTGTCTTCAGATCGCCCTAAAGAACTATGCCTCTATAAACAAGTCTAAAATCAATGGCGTAAATAAGAACTTGTCGTAGTCTTTGACAGATATTGCCGAAGCAGACCGAAAACTAACCTACTACATTTATTATGTCTAAAAATTTAGAGATAATTTTAGAGAGAAACAGAGTATTCGAAAGTACTGTCTAAATAAAATTTATGATATTCTTATTAATTAAAAAAGAAGTCTTATTTTTTTGTAGATTTCCCAGCATTTTTAACAAATAGACTATAAAACTACTGACGTAAATCAATACTCGTGATATATTACATAAATAGTCAATGTCTAAGAAAGATACAAGCTTTTGTAGTCGTTTAAATAAAAATTCAAGGAAATTATATATATTTTTCACCTCATCAGCTCGAAAAGTCCTTCTTCGTTGTATAAAGACGGTAAGCAATGCTCGATTTTGCTTCGAGTGTTGCTCGAAAAAAAAATTAAAATCAAATGCATACCATTATTACTAGTATAAAACAAAGTCACTCCCTTTTCTGAAACCAGGGCGGGTCGCTAGATATGTATAAAATAAGCATGAACTAGAATAAGTTCATAACCAGTTTGATGGATCAATTAGCTTACTAATTAACTTGTCCAAGTTAAACACATGGGGTAGCTGCTACCTTTCAATCTAAACTTAGTAATTATAACTACTGAATAGTAGTTTGTAGTACAAATTAATAGTTAGGGTTATTGATAGTAAATAAATAAATATCTCACAACTTACACACAGCGCCATCTAGTCCCAAACTAAGCAAAGCTTGTACTAAGGGTACTAGAATAATTGATACTAATACATATATACTTTTCTTTTGTAAATTCATACTTATTATACATAGAAACACCCAGACTAAGACAAACCCTCATATTCATGCACACAAAGATTTGTCTTAAGCGGGCATCGAACCCGTGATCTCAACATCGCAGGCAGGTACACTAACCACTACGGCTAGTTTATATTGCTTTAAATAATCTTTGCATATTTCAATTTATTCAGTAGCTAGTAGTTTGTAACAAACGTCCACCCATCCAAAACCATTCATCATAAACATAGCACAACATAATATATCACGCCCACTAGTGGTACCACTAGGTAGGTAGGTGCACCACTAGTACCACTACACCCTGTTTAGTTCCCATGGGATAGGGGGTAAGCCTTTCGCCATCTAACGGGCACAATTCCAACTCCGTGCTGCTGTTATGAATTTCCTGACGGATAATTCACGAAAAACACTTTGCCCGACCCGGAAATCGAACATAGTTACCACTTACCATCAGGTAAGTGTATGACGTGTACGACGTATATAACGAACAAACGTATAGGCCACGATTGTTCGTTATATACGTCGTATAAAGAAAAAGACTTTACCATTAATAAAATAAAAGTCCGTGATTTGATGTAGCAAAGATATTATCTCAGCCTTATATAAAGAATGCAACCTAGCACTTTCTCCAGAAAAATCTAATCACCGATGTAACATAGTAGTTTTTTTCGATTTTTCCTCACAAATGTATATCATGGATTTTGCAATAAAGACTCGAAAATACCCGGAACGTTCTGGAATAGCCACTATTCCTTAATGGGCTATTAACAGTAAGATATCCGACGAATAGCTACTAATTAGCGTCGATTGGGTAGGCCGGTCTTTACATAAAACATGAGGGTAATAGTTACACTATTCGGGCATTAAAAAAATATCTTCTTAATACTTATATAAAATATATTTTTATATACATTACCTTGAGAGGTATTATTTAAAACAAACAATGTGAAATACTACTACAATTCATAGATAACATGACATAACATTAGGCCTATATTACCCAGAAGGGTGTGGCAAAGGTTCATTAGGCTAGGTTCAAGGGCATTAGGCCTATATTACCCAGAAGGTTGTGGCAAACAAACAAATATTGTATGAATTATTTGAAAAGATGGTGCACATGAGTTTCTCACCAGCTCTTCTCATGATGCAATACCCATCGGAGCTGGTACTTGGATTGATTTAAATTCAATTCTCTAAGTTGAATTAAAGTCAATCTAAGCTCCGGTGTCAAATCATTTTATTACAATAAGTACCTATTATAATTTAGTTAGCTAAGTTTTATTTTAATTTTATATTTTTTGTGTTTTGATGTTTGTTTTGACGTGTTCAAGCGCCCCTTGGGGCCCATGGAAATAAATGATTTGATTTGATTTGATTCACGACCCACATTTCACCTGTTATGATTTAGGTCCCATGGGATAGGGGGTGAGCCTATGGCCGTCCACTGCGCACAACTCCAAATCCGTGCTGCTATTGTGAATTTCCTTTGGTTCACAAATAACACTTTGCCTGACCCGGGAATCGAAAGTGAGACTTCGCGGTGAGAGTGCATACGCTTACCACAAAACCATTGAAGCAGATAGATAACATTACGCCTATATCATTTACAATAAAGTACCAGACATTATAAAAAACGAAACGTTATATGAATATAAGAAGAAACTGACCGCTTACTTATAGAAAAATGCTACTATTCAATTAATGATTTTTTAAATGATAAGAATCTCAATATAATAATATCTTATTTTTTTTTCATTTTTGTTCTGTAATTTGTTTAAATTGTAATTCATGGTCTTATAATGATTATATGTGTATGAAACTGACATTTTATTATTAATATAATAATTTAATCTTTCTGTATATTTTGATATCTGTTATATGCTATTATTATTTTTTCGCATGCTTATTTAAGGCAGAATGTACTTGGCTTCCAAATTATGTTAACACCTAATTTTATGTACCTACATTCTATGCAAAATAAAGATATTCTATTCTATCCTATATTTTCCAGATAGGTATGGTAAAGATGTATAACACCCATACATCACCTGTTACGTCAGGCTCCAAATCCATAGCTACCAAAAACTCATCACCTCACTATTATTTACTACTCTCTATGTATCTCTATGACTTTTGTAGTTGTAATAAATAACATTCCAATGTTATATCCTTCATATACCCACATTACCACATATTGATCAATCAAATGTCCAATATAATTGTATTATAGACCAGGAGCTCAATACCACTGTGTTGCATCTCATCGTAACATCCGCAAATGGCCGTAATTCCGTTACCACGTAATCAATCAAATGGCGATTGTTCTTCATCAACAAATTATGCTTGGCCACCCTTTGTTTTATAGTACAAGAGCTTAGAGACAATAGTTCTATGTCATTGCTTAAAATAAATATCAAGTGTTTTCAACAGATTATTAAAAACACTAAATAATAATATTTTCACATAAATAAAGAAACAATCATTTCAAAATATATAACGCTCACATTATCACGCTTATACTTTTAAGAAGGGCTAGTAGAAGTGTATCACACCCACACCACTGAGCATAATGCCGGACTTCGTGCTGCTATTGAGCATTTCCTGACTGAATAATCCCAAATTAATACCTTAGCCAGAACTATGAATCGAACTTGAAAACTCGCGATTATATAGACTAGAAATAGACTAACAAAACAGTATATCTGTTTTGTTAGTCTAGTGTTTAGCGTATCCGATCTGTCTACTAATTTGAGTGAGTAATTAACTATTTTGCTGTAAGGACCATACCACCACACTCAAATTTAATTTTAATAACAATACTACAAACAACATAACAAAATATAACATTACGCCAATACCCCACAATGAAATGGCTGAGGTGTTTGACACCCACACTTCACCTGCTATGTTAAGGTCCCATGGGATAGAAGGTGAGCCTAGCACCATCCTCCGGGCACAATTTAGACTTCTTGCTGCTAATGCTTCATATTTGAAAATATCCTAATGGAAACATCCCACTAAAAATATAACTTCCTCGCCCACAAATTGTACAAAGGCTAATTAGCTATTAGCTCCCTGCCTATAATCATGGTCCTCCAACAATTATTGGCTTCCACTGATCCGATTAGATTTGCCAATAGTTTGCCAAACGTTGGTTTCAAATGGCACTTTGGCGGTAATTGCGTTATCAGGCAGTAATCTCGGTTTGATTCCCGGTAAAGGTAATTTGGAATCGTATTGTAAATGGCGTGGTTCAGGCTTCATTTCGCAAGAACTGAATATTGCGAGTTAATGACTATTCAGTTAGTAGAACTGTATAGTCGTTAAGGTTGTTGGTATTTGAAGTGCTTGCTCTATTTGCTATATCTCACTTATTGTTTATTTTATGTATTTTTATTTTTTTATTTTAGAACAAAACAGACATTTGTGTCGAAATATTCAAAAAGCACCAGAAAAAAAATAAAAAATCACATAATAGCAAATCATACAATTAATTAACAAATGTCATTTAAATAAAAAAATAAAAATTAAAACACAAATTATTCAATCAATTAAATGATATGTCAGAAGTGATTCCTGTAATCCATTTAATTAATTGGAAATGTGACCGGTGGATGGCGATTGGCTCACCCCTCTACTACTACTCTACGTTAAAAACTAAAATTAAAACAAGGTGGGTGTTATATACCTCTGCCACCCCCTTCTGGTTAGTACAGGCGTGATGTTATGTGATGGAATGTCGAGGAATGTTCAGTAACTGTCTTAGAATCAGCTGTCTGTTACACCACGCGGTTTGTGACGTCATTCTTTGCTAAAAATAGTGCGTCGGCGCGCTATTTATTATTTTTAATACGGATGTAGTGCGTGTGGTAAGCGGTGTTGCTATGCTGGAGGTAAAATTGTGTGGTTTTATGACTATTAGTGGAGGCTTTTCAAAAGCAATCTTTTCTTAATTTATGAACTGTTATATTCACATTTTGTTATTAGACTGTAAGCCTTCCTAAAATGGCAACCCTGGATTGCTACTAGCTAGATACCTGTCGTGATTATAACTGCTCTATAAGTAAATTAAGCAAGTATTTCTTTACTAGTTACATCAAATTGTGTGTGATATCTATCAATAAGTGAGTGATAATGTTAGTGACTGGCTAACACAAGTATTAGTGGCGGAAAACGCAAAAAAAGACTTGTATTTTTATACCCGCTATTGAACTTGTTGAAGTGTTTGTCAACAATTATTCACCAGTACCGTCATACTTTGGACTAAAAGTATCGAATTCATGTGACAGCTGTCAAATCAGTCAGTTTCTTGTCAAAAAAATAGTGTTGCCACACGAAGGTTTTGAATTCGGTTGAAATAAATTCGGAACAATTGCAAAAGTTATTTGTGTTAAATAATTGCAGTGGAATATAGTTAAAATGAGTAAGGCACCGAAACATTGGGGTTGTTGTACGCTTGGAAATGAAGATGAAAATTACATACTATGTAATAAATGTAAAGCAGCGTTTCATTTCGCATGCATATTGCCTGAGAGAAATAAACAAGGCGCTGTTTCTTGCAATGATAAATCTTGGCTGTGTCCTCGCTGCTCGGAAAACCCCAGGGTAAGCAGAAACGATAATACACCAGTACGTACGAACCCGAATGTACGTCGTAACAGTACGTCCCCCTAAAAAGCAACAGGCCTCTCCATAGTCACCTGCGAACAATAATTCTCCAGTGACACGAGATGAAGTCCGCAATATTATGGATGAAATGTTAAAGAAACACTTACAGGAATTGATGACGCAATTTACCTCAAATATGCGCACTCTCATTGACGCAGAGCTGAAAGTAGTTACAGATAAAATTCAAGAGATGAAGCGTTCCATGCAATTTATAAATGATAATTTCGACGATATTTTAAAGAAACATAGGGCAGCACAAGATCAAGTAAAGATTTTACAGGCCCAAAATTTGAATATGCAAAAAAACATACAAGAATTACTAACACGTGTGAATCACTTAGAACAAGGTGCAAGGGCTAAAAATATCGAGATCCAATGTGTTCCTGAAACAAAAACTGAAAATTTGACTTCTGCTCTGAAAACCCTAGGTGAAACTATCCAATGTGAGATAAAGGATCAGAACATAATGCGTATAACGAGGATTGCCAAACTGAATCCAGATTCCACGCGTCCACGCTCTATTGTGGTAGAATTTAACAGTTCTTTGGTTCGTGACAGTTTTTTAGCTGCTTCAATCGATTATAACAGAAAACATGCTTCGGAAAAACTCAACAGCACTCACCTTGGATGTAAGGGCACAAAAGGTCCTATTTATGTCACCGAACATCTTTCCCCACAAAACAAAGCATTGCATGCCGCCGCTAGACAAGTTGCTAAGGATAAAAAATACAAGTTTGTTTGGATCCGAGGAGGCCGCATCTTCATGCGTAAGGAAGTGGAATCTAAGTACATTCATATAAAAGATATGGACACTTTGTCAAAAATACAATAATCCTATTTAATAATTAATTATAACTGCATGTATTTGTTAACTACTTTTTAAAATTCAACTATTTAAATGTGTATTATCAAAATATTCGTGGATTGAGAACGAAAACGCACACTTTTGTTCGTAATTTGGCAATTTGTAACTACGATATAATAGTCTTAACAGAGACATGGTTGAATAGTAACGTATTAAGCTCTGAAATGTTTGATGATCGATACGATGTCTTCAGGCGAGATAGAGAGTCATCCGGTTTTCATTCGCATAAGGAGGGAGGCGGAGTGCTCATTGCTGTTAACAAAAAAATGTCAGCCACGCGTATGTCTTGTTGGGAGAGTCGATGTGAAGATTTATGGGTCACTGTTAAAGTTACTCGTTCCAAATTAGTTAAAGAACTTGCCATATGTGCTATTTATCTCCCTCCTCCAGTCCAGAGTCAACTTATTGATAACTTTACTGAAAATTGCAATTCACTATTTGAGCGTTATAATGGCTATATTTGTATTTTTGGAGACTTTAACATGAGCAATATTGACTGGGCGGCTACTAATACGGATAATGTATGTCATCATTCAAAGATTAACCAAAAATTAATTGATTTCATTAATGTTAATAGACTCGCACAAATAAATTATGTACAAAATTGTAGAGACAGAATTCTAGACCTTGTGCTAACAGATGTGCCAAATTGCAATGTTTTTAAATCGGATGAAATTCTATCTTTGATTGACCCTCAACATCCCCCTCTTGAAATTGAAATATTACTAACTGACCCTGTAAAAAGTCTAGATGCTAATTTAAAAAATCGCAAATTAAACTTTCGTAATGCGGATTTTACCGCTATTAATGAGGAGATGTCTAAAATAGATTGGAATCAAACGTTTGCAGACTGTACAGACGTGAATAGTATGTTAACGGTATTTTATGGTATGCTTAAAGAAATTATCAGCAGAAGAGTCCCTTTTGATAATCGTCACAAAAGAAAATATCCAATCTGGTTCAATAAAACTCTAATTACCATGTTAAGAGAGAAGAACAATCTTCGTGTTAGATATAAAAAATATAGAAATCCTTTAGATCAGATTTCATTTCGTCTTCTCGGCAATAGGTGTGAAAAGTTGGCTGTAAAGCAATATAATGAATACGTGAGAGATGTAGAAGAAAAAATACGGGGTAGTCCCAAATATTTTTGGTCATTTATTAAGGCCAAAAGAAACGGAGAAGGTTCATACCCAAGCTTAATGACAGATGGAACAAATCAATTGTCTGACGGGCCGGGTATATGCAATTTGTTTGGTTCATCTTTCTCAAAAGTATATAGCAATGTTAATAATCTCACTCAAACTAGTTCTACATCATCTACCATGTCACATTATTTAGAAACATTAGAAACCAATAGCTCTTGTTTTGCAAATTTGACTGTAGACAGAAAAACAATATTAACAAAATTAAAAAAACTAGATATCACTAAAGGGGCGGGTCCGAATGGTATTCCACCAATTCTTTTAAGAAATTGCTCCACTAACTTAGTTATACCATTGTTTTACATTTTTAATAAATCACTGAGCTCCAGTGTATTCCCGGATGAATGGAAGTTGGTTGTGAAGTGAAGGTTGTGCCTATATTTAAATCAGGTGACAAAAACAGTGTCAATAATTATAGGCCGATATCATTACTTTGTTCAATGGCAAAATTATTTGAGTCCATCGTTTGTCCGTTACTCCAGGACCATTTTAAACAACAAATATCTGTTCACCAACATGGGTTTGTCAGGGCAAGGTCAACCATAACAAACTTGTTATCTTTTACTGAACTAATCACTGATGCAGTAGATCATCATAAGCAAGTCGATGTAATTTACACTGACTTCAGTAAAGCGTTCGACAAAGTTCCCCATTCAACGCTCATTACTAAACTCAATATCGTATATGGCATTTCCGGAAAATTATTGAATTGGCTGGAATCATACGTAAGTAATCGCTCTTTCTTTGTAGTCATTAATGGTTTTAGATCAAATCTTTTTCAAATTAAGTCTGGCGTCCCTCAAGGATCGCATTTGGGCCCAATTCTTTTTAATATATTTATCAACGACATCTCTAAATGCTTTCATAATTCGAGTCCCTTTTTGTTCGCTGATGACCTCAAAATTGCCCGTACTGTGGAATCAGAGAGGGATGTTGCTATGTTACAGCTGGATATAAATAGATTGAATCAATGGTGCCTTGTTAACGGAATGGATTTAAACACAAATAAATGTTGCCATATTAAATTTACCCGTAAGCTTAGTTACGTAAATTCCACCTATCAAATTGAAGGTAAACAGTTGCAAGAAGTGGATGCTATAAGAGATCTTGGTGTCCTGTTAGACAGAAAGCTCACATTCATACCGCACATTGAGCACATCATCAAAAAAGCTTCACGCATGTTAGGCTTTGTAATAAGAAACGGTAAGATATTTCGCAACCCACTTACCAAAATAACACTTTACAATACACTAGTACGCAGTCAGCTGGAGTATTGTTCTATCATATGGCGACCACACTACTCTTCACATGTTTTGAGATTGGAGAGAATTCAAAAAAGATTCCTTTGGCATCTGTCTTATTATGAAAAATTACCTAGGAAGTGTTCATATATGGAAAGGTTGGCTCATTTCAAAATTTCATCATTGGAAAAACGTAGAAAAATTATAGATCTGTCTTTCTTATACAAATTGCTGAATGATCAGGCAGATTGCTCTCAGTTATTATCCATGATAAAGTTCAGAGTTCCATGTCGCACTCCCCGCGCTCCAATAGCTTTATTAGTACCACCTCTACGAAGGACAGTTTTAGGTTTCAATTCCCCAATTTCTAGATTGTGCAGAGCACTAAATCAATGTACAGGGTCAATCAAATCACTTGATATTTTTGCTTTAACTTTCAACGTATTTCGCAAGCATTTGATCGAAACATTGCCTGACGCTCTAAATCCTAATTTACTTCTCTAGCAGTCTACAAAGTTGTTGTGTGTGAATGGGTTTCTAGCTTCTAAGAGTAGCTAAGAGGATTTTTTCTTTAATTATTATCATTACAGCATGCGGTGTTTACCTGTAATTAGTTGTACAATTAGATTTAAGATAGATCATTGCTTAAAATGTATAGAGCATGTATTGTTGTAACCACTGTTGGTAAACCTTATAAATAAAATAAAATAAAAATAAAATAAAGCAATAAAAAAAAAAAAAAAAAAATATAACTAAACATCACGCTTTTATTACCCATAAAAGTGTGGCAGAGATGTACAACATCCACAATTCACATGTTATGTTTAGGTCCCATGGGATAGGGTGTGAGCTTATCGCCATCAATCGGGCACAGTTTCAAGTACCGGGTCAGGCAAAAGTGTTATTCGAGATTATACCGCCAGACGCGATCACACATTTCACCGCTAGACTACCGTGGCAGTATTGAAAAAAATACTAAAATAATTAAATAATAAACTGAGACATCCAATCCAATACTAAGAAACAGATAAAATAATAATGGGACAGTCAGGATTTGAACTTGCAACCTCAGCATACCGAGCAGCCGCATTTACCACTAAGCAACGGTCGCCTCATGCCAGGACCCTAAATTTCTCAACTGTATGTTACGTCATTATAATACAGTATAATTAAAGTATTATAGTATATAATTTGCTCAGCATACCTGAATTCTATAAAAATAATCAATAAGAAATCTAATCTAATGTTTTACGGGTACTAGTAAATTTCAGAAACATCTTTCAAATAACTTTAGGCAGACCTCATTTTGCGAGTATATTTTCTGAATACCTCTGTTACCTTAGCTTCAAATCACAATGTAAATACAGTACAAAATGAGCAGCGCCCTCTAGAATCAATTTTCCGAACCAGTGACACCGTTAACTTAAATTGTAAACAAATGCTTTAGGTAATGAAGTAACGTATTTTGACGTTGATAACATTGTACACATGCACATAATTTTGTTTTAGGGTTAGATTTTTTATACAAAGTACTGGCAACAAGTTAAATAAATAAGAAGTAAATCACTCGAGAAATTATGTAAGCCTTTGTGAAAGTAGTTTTCTGAATGAAGAAGTGAACATTTTAGTATTTAGCTTGTGTAACATGTAGTAACACGTCATATATTTGATAGATAGTAACGCTCTTCATAGCTTATATGCAATAGTTTTTTTTATCTGATAAAAGATTTTTGCTTTATAATTTAGTTTCCAAAGTAATTATTAATTCCTGCTCACTTTTACGGAGTATTTTATAAACATCCAAGTTACACTCGCACGATGCACAATTCAACGCGGATAGCACTCACAATAGATTCTGGGCCAGCTGCTTTTTAGGTCAATTATTTCCTTTTAAGCGATACTTTGTGAAATGATTAGGGGATTTTCTCAATGAATTTTGGTGAAAATTCAAAATCGTTAATGGCATGAGCACCCAGGGTTCACCTATTTTTACGTATTTGGCCCTCTCAAACTGCTTATGCCACCAGCGGAACTGCAGCTGAATTTAACTGAAATAATGCAACTCTTCTTTTAATTCCACAAAGTTTCGCTTGAGGGACAATAATTGTTCATCGATGACATCTGCATGCTCACGGTCTACAACATTCACACAGTAACTAAGAGCTATAAAGACTCTCATACACTCGTAGCTTCTTAGACTAACCTACTTCTTCACGGAACGCTTCTATAGTACTAAGGTCATAGGTATGTACTATGCGTTCAAAAGTAATAATTATTTTCCAATATCTTAATAAATTTCCCACTTAACTAAAAAAGAACTCTATATACGTCGCGTCGCCAGCGCAAGGCGATACTAGCGCCATCCGGATATTTTTATGTTTATTTTATTTTTAGTTTAGTTAGGTGTCTAGTTTATAATTCTTTTATGTTGTTATTGTTTTTTTTATTTCTTTTTCTTGCCGACTTTGTAATCATAAATAAAATTGTAATTTTTTACATGTGTTATATATGTAGCCTAATTTATGTTTCAATATTTATTATATTATTCTCTCGTGTATTGTACCTATTATTTTTTTGTGTATATTTTTGTGCTTTTCCTTGATCTAAGCCTAATTCAATTTTACGTTACTATCATCTTTTTATGTTACTGTACCTGTTTTCTGTTTGTGCCGTCAACCGTGGTGGTTGCAGCATTAAAGCTGAGCAACCGCCAATATTTTCTTATATAATTATTACTTTTTAGGGTTCCGTACCTCAAAAGGTAAAAACGGAACCCTTATAGGATCACTTTGTTGTCCGTCTGTCTGTCTGTCTGTCTGTCTGTCTGTCTGTCAAGACCTTTTTTCTCAGGAACGCGTGGAGGTATCAAGCTGAAATTCATATCAAATACTCAAGTCTATGGTCTCTTGGAGCTGTGAAAAAATCAAACTTCTAAGTCAACGCGATCAAAAGATACTCCCGTTTATGCCGCAAATTTTCGACACTCGCAAGGGAATCAAAACCTACAGGGTACTTCCCGTGAACTCAGAATCTTGAAATTTGGTACGAAGCAACGTCTTATAACACAGATAAAGGAAAAATTGCGAAAAGCATAAATTTTTAGTTACATCATATAATAAAAATATTTTTAATAATTTTAAACTTATTACCCCTTTACTCATGAACGCGTAGTGGTATTATATTGAAATTCTTAACAAATACTCAAGTCTATAATATCTTTAAGCTGTAACAAAATCAAACTTCTACGTCAACGCAATCAAAAGATACAGCAATTAAAGCCGCATACTTTGAAACTCGCAACTACTCGCAAGGGAATCAAAACCTAAAGGATACTTCCAGACGACCTGGAATCTTGAAATTTGGCATGAAGCAACGTTATAAAGTACACATATAGGAAAAATTCCGAAAATCTTAAATTTTTAGTTACATCACATAGTATATTTTTTTTAATAATCATAAACTTACTAGCTGACCCAGCAAACGTTGTTCAGCGATTAAAAAAAAAAACAGATGTTGGCCGATTCTCAGACCTACCCGATATGCACACAAAATTTCATGCAAATCGGTTCAGCCGTTTCGGAGGAGTTTGGAAACAAACACCGCAACACGAGAATTTTATATATTAGACTTGCTGACCCAGCAAACGTTCTTATGCGATTAACAAAAAAAAATAAAAAAATAGATTTTGGCCGATTCTCAGACCTACCCGATATGCACACAAAATTTCATGCAAATTGGTTCAGCCATTTCGGAGGAGTTTGGAAACAAACACCGCGACACGAGAATTTTGATAATGTTTTCATATATGTATTGACAAGGTACCGTCAGCTTTCCACATTGTTATGTTATGGATTTCATTTAGCAATAAAAATACCATAACTTTTACTTATATACCTACAGGTTTGTACGGAACCCTCGGTGCGCGAGTCTGACTAGCACTTGGCCGGTTTTTTTATAATACCTGTTATTGAAAAATAAAAATAATTTTCTTTCTTTCCTTTTTCTTTCTATATACATGAAGAAATATAAACAATTTCAACAAAACCCGTCTTAAGCCGTCAAAACCAAATACTAAACACTCCTTGAAAGCTAATTACTTATTACTTAATTCAAGTAGCTTCTCTCGTCGCGTACTAGATGGCGTGACAGTCGACACTTGTGACTCATTGTCAATGTTCGCTGTACACGTCATGTACAGATGACGTCATTTGTTATTGTTCAAGTACTTGAATTATTGTACAATGTACAGTTCTTGTAATTATGAAATAAACAGGAACTCTTTTACTTGTACTAATTTCAAATAATAGGATTATGTATTACCTACTGCGAACTTACCGTAGTGGTTGGGCAAGACAACATTAATAATAAATATCACACAACTTTCACACAACGTCATCTAGTCCCCAACTAAGCAAAGCTTGTGCTATGGTTACTAGAATAACTGATACTAATACCTATATACTTTTCTTTTGTAAATACATACTTATTATACATAGAAACACCCAGACCAAGACAAAACTCCATTTTCATGCACACAAAGATTTGTCACGAGCGGGAATCAAACCCGCGACCTCTGCGTAGCGGGCAATTGCACTATCGACTCCGCTTTCCGGTCGTCAAAACATTGTTTTGAAGTTCCGGGTGATATTAGATATTATTATACAGGGTGTAAATGAGATCGTGACAAACCCGCTTACTCTGGTAAGAAGAGGAAGCAGATTTTTTTTTTTTAAGTAATTTGCTTCGTATCCTACTGTCCTGAACCTATGACCTAATTTACATTGTTTTCAAATTCGATATTCATAAGCTGTACCAATTACCATCAGGTGGACAACGCGTTTGTTCTCTACCTACACCATACTAAAAGGTTATTCTAGACTTAAAATCTTTGCACATTTCTGTGTAATAATAACCTCACAGATTGATGTTTTCATTACCTACGCATACGAACATTGTAAAATCAAACATATTTTTGCTATCGCACTGCTCTGACTAACAGATGGTATAATTAAACATTAAATTAAAATAGCAAGCTGATGGAATACATCTGGATTCTTGTCTATCTATACTATATTAATATAATAAAGCTGAAGAGTTTGTTTGTTTGTTTGCTTGAACGCGCTAATCACAGGAACTACGGGTCCGATTTGAAAGATTCTCTCAGTGTTAGATAGCTCGTTTATTGAGAAAGGCTATAGGCTATATATCATCACGCTAAGACCAATAGGAGCGGAGAACCAATGAAGAATGTTTTAAAATAAACGCTTTTTTTTTCCTATTGAGAGCTTTCGCTGTGTGCGCTGCGTAAATCGTTTAAGTTTCGCTAAAATCATGTATGACTGAATTGTTCCTCTTTAAAATTTCTTAAAAAATTCGCGACAGCATATGTCTATCTTTTAAGGTTAGCTCACTATAACATTTTTTATGCTAACCAAATTTGTTCTAAAATAAAGTATTATTTGCGAAGGTGTTTTTATAAACATGATATAAATTCCTGTCCAAATAAATAACGTTATTCATCACAAATATTTAATTTATAATTTTCCAATAAAAAAAACCGACTTCAATTACTAATAATGCTTATAAAATAAAAACTACTAGACCAAACTGAAAGAAATTTTCATGGGACCACCTGGCAGCTATTTCGCGTCGAACAAAAAGAATCACGCGAATCGGTCCATTAACGTAATCGATGTACATACATAGAAAATAACATACCGGCCGAATTGAGAACCTCCTCCTTTTTGGGAAGTCGGTTAAAAACAAAATTATTTACATCATTCGATTTAAAAAAATATCTTAGCAGATATCGCAGTTTTAAAATAACATCACAGCAAAATAAACCGCGGGTTAAAGTTAGCGTTAGCCCAAAGATCCAATTTCACGCGGACGAAGTCGCGGGCGGAAGCCAGTTTCTAAATATTCGTAGTGATTGGCTCGTTTGTTTAGTGGAAAGCGTATGCGGCCTCTCAACGCGAGGTCTTGCGTTCGATCCTCAGGTCGGACAAAAGTGTAATTGGTATTTTACCGACAGACAATTCTCAGAACCAACACGGATATTTAAACCGAACTCGGTAGATGACGATAGGCCTTACACATGGGATTAAAACATAACTGGTGAAGTGTGGGTTTTATGTGCCTCTGCCACACTTTTTTGAGTAATATAGGCGTGATGTTATGCTTTGAATCAAAATATCAGACCTATATCACCACGTAGTAGTACTAAACAATCAGATGTTATAATTAAATATTGTATTAGCGCCTTACTGATGGAAAACATTTTGAATCTTGTGTATTGCGAAAGTATTACTTGTGTACCGTAAAGCTGCGAAGTCAAAGGTCTCGTGTTCAAACTTACGGCACACACCTCTGTCAATAAATCTTTTTTTTTTTTCTTTTTTTTATTAACATTTACAAAAGCCCTCTTAAATAAAATAACATTTTAATGCGTTGCTAAAAAACCACAGAGGTTTGCCTGCAGCGCAATTTTATATGCAGTCTAGTACAGCAGTCGTAAATACTATTAACAAATTATTACATTTCAAGTAAAAAACATTACCTTATTAACTTAGGTACAACAATATTTTATCTTCTTAAATATATAAGTTACAAGAGCTAGGTGAATGCATTTACTCTATTAGTTTATTTATTAAATAAGACTTGAGCTTGGATTTTAAAATTCGTCTTTTTGAAGATATGTGTGTATCTCCATGTCTTTAAATATAGGCACCTTAAGGCCGTTTGTTGTATTCTTTTAAGTAATACACAGATGAGGCAAGTGCATTTTTTGTAACTGTATTTTTTTTTTGAAAATTATAATAGTGACATAATACCAATAAATGCAATTCACACAACCTCCTAAAACTACCAAAAAACATTCCAAACAAACTAAGTAACCAATAGTAACTTCAAGTATAATCTTATTCCTATGGACCAATGTGACAGAGGCTGCGCAAACGCCTCTTGTCAGATGGACCAATCACAACGCGGGGCATTGGAGGTGGAGACGGTATTTACATTTTTTGTTTATTTGGTATTTGACGTGTTTTTGTGTGTCTTTTCTGTTTCTGTTTGAATCTCTCTTCTCTACAAAAACGGTTACAGCATGTATTTTTTTTAATCACATTCCACAAACTATAATAGATTACCTTAACTTCAGTCTTGTATTGTCGCCAAAATACACAAAACCCAATTCTATTGTTAATTTTTTTTGATTGTATAATTGCACTGATTTCAATTATTCTAATTAATTAATCTGCTATATTTTTGAATCGGTCAAGTGGTCGATCGTTTGAGTAAAAATGATAAAACAATGGCGAGTAGTTAGTTAATAAATCGTTGGACCCAACTGTCTCCGGTCAGTTGAATTTCGGTGACCGTTGCGAATACGTTGATTACGCGAAGAGCTGTGTTAATAATGACTTTTGATTATTGTGAACATTTGTGTAAAAACTTAAATAAATCGCTTAAAGAAGCGAAATTTATTTATTTATTTTAAAAACACTAAAGAAATATTATAATGTTACATTAAATATTAGGAAAATAAATTGAAAATATATGTATACATAGGTAAAATAAAAAGGCATATTTACATTTAAGAGCTTATTACACCTTCCTAAAGAGCTTATTACACCTTCCTAAATATCGGGCCCGATATTTAGTCATTCCTAAATTTAGGAAAGTCTAATCGCATTTAGGAAGTTAGCATCCGATTTTAAGAGCTTATTACACCTTCCTAAATATCGGGCCCGATATTTAGTGTCCGATTTAGGACAAGAAATTCAGTCGCCAAAGCGCCTGATTACACGTTCACTGATTTAGGACACTAAATCAGACGCTAAAGACGAGCGACAAGTGACGGACGTGTCGAGTGAAAAGAAGTGTGACGAAATGGCCCCAATATTATTGATGGGTGAAAGATTATTATTAATGCGTCAAAATCTAGCAAGCATGAACATTATGAGGGTCTTAGAACCAGATGACTTCAGAAATTATGTTCGAATGGATTCAAAAGAATTTGTTTTTTTTTTAAATTTATTATAATTTATTATTCATAGTGTTATAATTTATAACACTATAAAAATAATAAATAATAATAAATATTTCACAACTTACACACAACGCCATCTAGTCCCAAACTAAGCAGATCTTGTACTATGGGTACTAGAATAACTGATACTAATACATATATACTTTTCTTTTGTAAATAAATACTTATTATACATAGAAACACCCAGACTAAGACGAACCCCCATGTTCATGCACACAAAGATTTGTCTTAAGCGGAAATCGAACCCGCGACCTCGGCGTCGCAGACAGGTACACTTATACCCACTCCGTCATCCGCTATGATGATATATTATTCTTAAATCAGAAAAAAAAATATCAGTGCAAAGCAGAGATTAGTCGTAAAACGTTGCGTTTTCTGGCAACGGGAAACTCGTATTCTGATTTAAAATTTACAGATTTAATATCCCAATCCTCATCCAAACGTGCGCTCGCGACGGTAGGCGAGCGGCGACTGAGCGTCCTAAATGTGATTACACTCTTCCGATTTAGGATCCTAAATCGATTTAGAACGTCGGAAACCATTCTTGTCCTAAATCGCATCCTAAATCGGATGCTAACTTCCTAAATGCGATTAAACTTTCCTAAATTTAGGAATGACTAAATATCGGGCCCGATATTTAGGAAGGTGTAATAAGCTCTTTAGGATGCGATTTAGGACAAGAATGGTTTCCGACGTTCTAAATCGATTTAGGATCCTAAATCGGAAGAGTGTAATCACATTTAGGACGCTCAGTCCCCGCTCGCCTGTCGTCGCGAGCGCACGTTTGGATGAGGGTTGGGATATTAAATCTGTAAATTTTAAATCAGAATACGAGTTTCCCGTTGTCAGAAAACGCAACGTTACGACTAATCTCTGCTTTGCACTGATCATTTTTTTTCTGATTTAATAATATATCATCATAGCGGATGGCGGAGTGGGTATAAGTGTACCTGTCTGCGACGCCGAGGTCGCGGGTTCGATTCCCGCTTAAGAAAAATCTTTGTGTGCATGAACATGGGGGTTTGTCTTAGTCGGGGGGTTTCTATGTATAATAAGTATTTATTTACAAAAGAAAAGTATATAATAATATGTATTAGTATCAGTTATTCTAGTACCCATAGTACAAGTTCTTCTTAGTTTGGGACTAGATGGGGTTGTGTGTAAGTTGTGAAATATTTATTATTTATAGTGTTATAAATTATAACACTATGAATAATAAATTATTATAAATAAAAAAAATAAAACTAATTCTTTTGAATCCATTCGAACATAATTTCTGAAGTCATCTGGTCCTAAGACCCTCATAATGTTCATGCTTGCTAGATTTTGACGCAATAATAAATAATCTTTCACCCATCAATAATTTCGGGGCCATTTCGTCACACTTCTTTTCACTCGACACGTCCGTCACTTGTCGCTCGTCCTTAGCGTCTGATTTAGTGTCCTGAATCAGTGAACGTGTAATCAGGCGCTTTGGCGACTGAATTTCTTGTCCTAAATCGGAAACTAAATATCGGGCCCGATATTTAGGAAGGTGTAATAAGCTCTTTAATATCGGGCCCGATATTTAGTCGTTCCTAAATTTAGGAAAGTCTAATCGCATTTAGGAAGTTAGCATCCGATTTAGGATGCGATTTAGGACAAGAATGGTTTCCGACGTTCTAAATCGATTTAGGATCCTAAATCGGAAGAGTGTAATCACATTTAGGACGCTCAGTCGCCGCTCGCCTACCGTCGCGAGCGCACGTTTGGATGAGGGTCGGGATATTGAATCTGTAAATTTTAAATCAGAATACGAGTTTCCCGTTGCCAGAAAACGCAACGTTACGACTAATCTCTGCTTTGCACTGATATTTTTTTTTCTGATTTAATAATATATCATCATAGCGGATGGCGGAGTGGGTATAAGTGTACCTGTCTGCGACGCCGAGGTCGCGGGTTCAATTCCCACTTAAGACAAATCTTTGTGTGCATGAACATGGGGGTTTGTCTTAGTCTGGGTGTTTCTATGTATAATAAGTATTTATTGACAAAAGAAAAGTATATATGTATTAGTATCAGTTATTCTAGTACCCATAGAACAAGTTCTGCTTAGTTTGGGACTAGATGGCGTTGTGTGTAAGTTGTGAAATATTTATTATTTATAGTGTTATAAATTATAACACTGAATAATAAATTATAATAAATTAAAAAAAAAAAAAATCTTTTGAATCCATTCGAACATAATTTCTGAAGTCATCTAGTTCTAAGACCCTCATAATGTTCATGCTTGCTAGATTTTATCGGGGCCATTTCGTCACACTTCTTTTCACTCGACACGTCCGTCACTTGTCGCTCGTCTTTAGCGTCTGATTTAGTGTCCTAAATCAGTGAACGTGTAATCAGGCGCTTTGGCGACTGAATTTCTTGTCCTAAATCGGACACTAAATATCGGGCCCGATATTTAGGAAGGTGTAATAAGCTCTTTAGTTAGGCGTCATAGTATTCCTCCGCATCGATCTCGGTTGTGGGGACCGTGTTTTATATATTTTGTTTTTTTTTCTTTTCTATTTGTTTTATTTTATATATATTTTTTTTTAAGAAGTGGGTTTTATACTTAGTTACTTGAAAAGTGCTTTTAAACGCTAAATGAATTTTATTGCTGTAAAAATTAAGTTATTCTGTTTGTTAGTATTACTATTAATCTATGATTAAAGAATTCGCATGCCTATTAAAGGTGAATATGTCAGGCAGCTAAGAAAAGCAATTACTGTAACATGCATGCATACTTGAATTTTGTTTGAATGCTTTTTCGAAAAAGTCAAAATACATTTTTTTATGGCCAGTATTTTTAATTGAAAGTTGAGAAGTGTTTACAGTCCACGAATGTAAAACGCAATGTCCACAACCAACAGGTAAGTTTTCAGATTTTTTTTCAATTTTATACCTAAAAAAAAAATTATTCAAGATTCTAATAAATAATTGTTGTACCCACAACAAGAGCCAGGGAGATACTTAACCCTCAAAGATAAATACAAAAAACATTAGTTCCTACAATAAAGCAAAATGAAAAAAAAAAACCGCCAAGTGCGTGTAAGGCCACGCGCCATAGGGTTCCGTAGTTAGTCGCGTACATTTTTTGGACTTCAAAGAGGTTCACTATGTATAATAAACAAGTAACAACTTGTAATATTTTTAAAGCAAATTTTAGCTTTGCTATGCATTTATTTTATGTAATATTAAAGTTGAAAAATTAAGAATCCAGCAGGACTCGAACCTGCACCTCTTGGGTATACGCCCCAAGTGCTTTGCCAATTCAGCTATGGATTCGTATGCTGCCGGACTCGAAATTTCTCAACTCTTTTTGTGCCAGCTTTTAGCTAGACGAACCTTATTTGGTTTTAGCGCCATCTATGTGATGTAATAAGTACTATTCACATACTGTAAGTTTGAATTAAGATCAATACTGTTACAGTCAAGAGATGACGCATTTTTATCAAATACTTGTAATATTTTTAAAGCAAATTTTAGCTTTGCTATGCATTTATTTTATGTAATATTAAAGTTGAAAAATTAAGAATCCAGCAGGACTCGAACCTGCACCTCTTGGGTATACGCCCCAAGTGCTTTGCCAATTCAGCTATGGATTCGTATGCTGCCGGACTCGAAATTTCTCAACTCTTTTTGTGCCAGCTTTTAGCTAGACGAACCTTATTTGGTTTTAGCGCCATCTATGTGATGTAATAAGTACTATTCACATACTGTAAGTTTGAATTAAGATCAATACTGTTACAGTCAAGAGATGACGCATTTTTATCAAATACTTGTAATATTTTTAAAGCAAATTTTAGCTTTGCTATGCATTTATTTTATGTAATATTAAAGTTGAAAAATTAAGAATCCAGCAGGACTCGAACCTGCACCTCTTGGGTATACGCCCCAAGTGCTTTGCCAATTCAGCTATGGATTCGTATGCTGCCGGACTCGAAATTTCTCAACTCTTTTTGTGCCAGCTTTTAGCTAGACGAACCTTATTTGGTTTTAGCGCCATCTATGTGATGTAATAAGTACTATTCACATACTGTAAGTTTGAATTAAGATCAATACTGTTACAGTCAAGAGATGACGCATTTTTATCAAATACTTGTAATATTTTTAAAGCAAATTTTAGCTTTGCTATGCATTTATTTTATGTAATATTAAAGTTGAAAAATTAAGAATCCAGCAGGACTCGAACCTGCACCTCTTGGGTATACGCCCCAAGTGCTTTGCCAATTCAGCTATGGATTCGTATGCTGCCGGACTCGAAATTTCTCAACTCTTTTTGTGCCAGCTTTTAGCTAGACGAACCTTATTTGGTTTTAGCGCCATCTATGTGATGTAATAAGTACTATTCACATACTGTAAGTTTGAATTAAGATCAATACTGTTACAGTCAAGAGATGACGCATTTTTATCAAATACTTGTAATATTTTTAAAGCAAATTTTAGCTTTGCTATGCATTTATTTTATGTAATATTAATAGTACTTATTACATCACATAGATGGCGCTAAAACCAAATAAGGTTCGTCTAGCTAAAAGCTGGCACAAAAAGAGTTGAGAAATTTCGAGTCCGGCAGCATACGAATCCATAGCTGAATTGGCAAAGCACTTGGGGCGTATACCCAAGAGGTGCAGGTTCGAGTCCTGCTGGATTCTTAATTTTTCAACTTTAATATTACATAAAATAAATGCATAGCAAAGCTAAAATTTGCTTTAAAAATATTACAAGTATTTGATAAAAATGCGTCATCTCTTGACTGTAACAGTATTGATCTTAATTCAAACTTACAGTATGTGAATAGTACTTATTACATCACATAGATGGCGCTAAAACCAAATAAGGTTCGTCTAGCTAAAAGCTGGCACAAAAAGAGTTGAGAAATTTCGAGTCCGGCAGCATACGAATCCATAGCTGAATTGGCAAAGCACTTGGGGCGTATACCCAAGAGGTGCAGGTTCGAGTCCTGCTGGATTCTTAATTTTTCAACTTTAATATTACATAAAATAAATGCATAGCAAAGCTAAAATTTGCTTTAAAAATATTACAAGTATTTGATAAAAATGCGTCATCTCTTGACTGTAACAGTATTGATCTTAATTCAAACTTACAGTATGTGAATAGTACTTATTACATCACATAGATGGCGCTAAAACCAAATAAGGTTCGTCTAGCTAAAAGCTGGCACAAAAAGAGTTGAGAAATTTCGAGTCCGGCAGCATACGAATCCATAGCTGAATTGGCAAAGCACTTGGGGCGTATACCCAAGAGGTGCAGGTTCGAGTCCTGCTGGATTCTTAATTTTTCAACTTTAATATTACATAAAATAAATGCATAGCAAAGCTAAAATTTGCTTTAAAAATATTACAAGTATTTGATAAAAATGCGTCATCTCTTGACTGTAACAGTATTGATCTTAATTCAAACTTACAGTATGTGAATAGTACTTATTACATCACATAGATGGCGCTAAAACCAAATAAGGTTCGTCTAGCTAAAAGCTGGCACAAAAAGAGTTGAGAAATTTCGAGTCCGGCAGCATACGAATCCATAGCTGAATTGGCAAAGCACTTGGGGCGTATACCCAAGAGGTGCAGGTTCGAGTCCTGCTGGATTCTTAATTTTTCAACTTTAATATTACATAAAATAAATGCATAGCAAAGCTAAAATTTGCTTTAAAAATATTACAAGTATTTGATAAAAATGCGTCATCTCTTGACTGTAACAGTATTGATCTTAATTCAAACTTACAGTATGTGAATAGTACTTATTACATCACATAGATGGCGCTAAAACCAAATAAGGTTCGTCTAGCTAAAAGCTGGCACAAAAAGAGTTGAGAAATTTCGAGTCCGGCAGCATACGAATCCATAGCTGAATTGGCAAAGCACTTGGGGCGTATACCCAAGAGGTGCAGGTTCGAGTCCTGCTGGATTCTTAATTTTTTAACTTTAATATTACATAAGTAACAACTTATTATATATATTATATTATACAAGTCATTGCTTTTAAAAGTGTTTGTATTAGGAATGGACTATTCCTAGAGTGATTGTACTTTATAGTTAAGGCCCTTATTATTCCTGAACTGATTATGTTAACGTGTACGCTATAGTTTCCCTTTACAGTTTATTATATACACTACCACCACGCTTTTCTCTAACAAATTTTCTTTTAACAAATTGATTTAACAAATTTAATTTAACAAATTTAACAAACGGATCTCTTGAACAAAAAACTGGAAAGACCGGTAGGTCTTGCCAGTAAGTAGAGATATTTCGTTAGGTATAACGAAATATCTCCACTTAACATGTAGGGGAGGTACCCAAAATAAAAATATTTTTAAAAGTTGATTTACCACTTTGTCGGCATAGTTTATTTACATAATCGTGCAAAATGTAGACCTTGCCTCGAACAGACTGACATAAGACAGACAGGCGGACATGGCGAAATTATAAGCGTTCCATGTAGGTACTACGGAATAGAAATTGTGCTGGTAATTGAATAAATATCTAACCTTCCTACCACAATTAAACTACTCAAACTACACAATAGGAACCCGAAGAACACAAGCATTATAATGTGTAGCAGTACCACCTTCACAAAACTTAACCACCTTTAACGAATGTGGCAACCCTACCACCGACACGAGCACGCATCGCCAAACTCCAAAGTTTGAGACTGAGCGCTGTTGATAGCCATAACAAATAGGGCTGCCACATAATGAGACACCTAATCATATGGTGATTGTTTGGGTTAACTACCTTCCGTTTTAGAGACGAATATATAATAATTACAGAAATAGTAATATGATTTTGACGAAAAATATTATTATTTAGTAAAATGTTACGCAAATTAACGCGATCATGCATTATTTACCCTTTAGTCTTGACGTTTCGGCAGACAGATTACACTGGCCGTGGTCGCAAGCACATTGGTTCTAGCGGCGCATTATGCATGATCGCGTTAATTCCCGTTAGATTTTACTTAATTATGCAACGCGTAAGTTTAAAAGTTAAAATATGTATTATGATTAGAGTGCACGGTTGGCGTAGTGGTTAAAACGGTTGCCTCTCCACTTTGAACTGCGCTGGTGTTGTGGGTTTGTTGGTGTCGCTTTAGTAATAAAAGAAAAGATTATTTCAGAGCTTTAAGTTGCAATAAAAATAAGGCAAGGCTCAGTGTAAAAATTGTTTACTATCAATATTGGTTATAATTTTTATTTAAGTCATGAATAACAATACATTACGTATCTTAATCTGTTATTTGACTGAGGTATGTAGATCCTATGGCAATTCACATAAAAAGATTACCTTCAAAGAATAAGGCTGCGGTCCCATCGAAGCTGCCCTTGGCGTTGCTATGTTTTGGTTCAAAAAACATTAAAAGCCAAGACTTCATGCGCGCATAACTAGATTTTGGAGGAACCAAAAACATGGTGACCCGAGCTTTGGCGGATATGTAGTCTTACGTTTACCTACCTAACTATTTTTCTTATAATATCATTAACATCATGCCTATATTACCCAGAAGGGTATGGCAGAGGTGTACAAACCATCACTTTATATGTTTAGATTTATATATTATACGCTTTCGCTATTTACCGGGCATAATTGCAACTCCGTGCTGCTATTGCAAATTTCCTGACAAAAAGATCACAAATAACACTTTTCCCAAACCCGAAAATTGTACCCGAGACCTCGCGGTGCGAGGCGCTTATGCTAACCACTAGACCATTGAGGCATCGAGGAGTTTCCTTTGCCGTATACTGACAACATGTATGATGTGCACTTATTCCATAGTTCTGTGATCACTACAGATTCAAGAACCTGTAACAAACGAGCACAAAGTTGATATCAGATCAAAGCCTCGAGTTATTACAACAGGACTCGTTAAATTCACGCTTCAATACAGTTTTTGTTCAAAAGGACTCGCGAGTCCGTAAGATACACTGTTTGTAGTTCCTTCACTTACTTATGGTTCAGTAAATACACTTGTACAAGATATTTTTTATTGCTTTGATCGTGTGTAGTTTAGAAACAATCAAAAACAGTTTTTTACTACATTATTGAACAGTTTTCATTATTCTGTTAAGGTTTTAATGTCTTCAAAAGATTTAGCCCAGATTATAGCAAACTTGTAAATAATCTGTTTTATTAAAATCTTCCTTTCAGTTAATATTGGTCGGTTTTATTTATGGACTTTCCGTGAGGAAATTCACAATAGTGGAGTTAGAATTGAGCCCGGTGGATGGCGATAGGTTCACCGCCCTATCCCATGGGACTTAAACATAACACATGAAGTGTGTGATGAGTTAACCTTTTTAAGTACAATGTTCTTGAAACAAACATATTATTAGTGGCCAGTTCCAAACACAAACGAGATGATTATAAAATATTTGTATAATTCACATGATGCTATGAAATTCAGATTGAAATTAAACAACAATTGCCGAATGAAATCCTGAAATAATAGTTACGATGAAAACAAACGCTTACACGAATCTAATGATTTAATTATAAATAGCAATTGAACTCTAAACAAACGGCCATATTCCAGTCATTATTTACTTTGTTAACTAAAACAATAATATTTGATTAGTCGAGACTAGGTTGTACTCAACCACGCGCGGCTTCGCCCGCGTGATACCGCGATAAAATATAGCCTTTGTACTCGTAACTTAAGAATAATATGAAGAATTAAAAATGTTAAAATCGGTTTGATCGGTCGAATTTTAGCAGTGGATTTAAAACTAAATCGTAAGAAACCTTACACTTCATAATATTAGTTAGGATTTAAATTTTGTTGTTTTTAGTGGTTATGAAACTTCTGTTGTATACAGGCCCACTCTGTAAACATTATTGACAAAAGTTTTATGCCGTTAACTGAACCCGTTAAAAGAGCATTGAACGGTGCTTGGTGCTAAGCAGCAGCGGGAATAAACCTGCTACAAAAATTTGTCATTCCCAGAAACCTTTGCAACTAATACTCGCAATAGCCTCGCAATAACCTTCTCCGGCAAGGGCTTGGTGCCCTCTGCTGAAATTTTATAACCTAGAAAGGTAACCTCAAAGGCTCCTCAAGACATATTTTACGTTTAATGTAGTCTCATTGCAAATGGTACTCTGTATTCTGGTTTAGTAGGAAGCTGGAGTCCTGAAATGACTTTAGGCATAATATTGTGGTCTTTGGCTATAGTGCTACATTGGTAATTTATTGTGAATAAAATGTATAAACATTTTAAGCAATAGTTGCAACTTACCATCAGATAGACTACACGCCCGTTTACTTTTACCTATCTGTTCGATCGAGGTCCTTTTTATGAGTTTTACATAAGATAGAACGCCAGAAGCAATTACACTATCCAATGGTCCCAATGACAAGGCCAAATACACACATTCACTCACACAAGCACACCCAGTCTCAGAACAAATATTTGCGAATCACACAAAGAATTGCCCCATGTGAGGATTGAACGCACAACACCAGTGTGGTGGATAATTCTTAACATAATGATATTATTACAATATACGTTTTTTTTATTTTTTTGATTTTGCTTTGCAATTTGTTTGTGCTAAACTAAGCTATGCTGTAACATTTTTATCTAAGTCATGTGCATTTAGTTTTTTTGAGACAAATATATTTATTTAAGTATTTTATTTTATTTGTTATTTTATGTAATCTTGATGTTTGTGATCTCTAATCGTCCCAGTTGTAACTAAGCGTTGCTTTATTCGTTTTATTTTGGAGGAAGCATATATAATTGTATTATTAAAGAAATTAAACAGTATAATTTGAGTTTTTCCGATCTTTATACACCGCGCGCTCCCCTAAATTCACACTTTTTAAATTTCTTTCTATCCAATGGTTGCCTGAAAGAAATTGCCACAAAGCGATAAGGCCGCCACTTGTATTACCATACCATTTTGTGTAAATATCTCACGTTGTTAATTTCTATTGTTTTGTGTTTGGTGTACAATAAAGAGTTTTTTATTTATTTTTTATAATTTGTATAAAAGATTTCAATACACAGACACATGTTTCCAATTTTATATGAGCATACAATATCAAACAATTATTATGTATTCCATTTGAAATTCGCACGAATAGTCCTTCGACTGTTTGATTAGTCGGTATATGTGCGTTAGTCGAGCTGCACTGTGGGCTAGCAGCGAGGATCACCACATCTCTGTAAAATAAATCACCTAGCTTATTATTTGACTCGAAATCAAATAACACAGCGATTGGGTGATTAAATGTAGACAATATTATCGTATTCTACGAACACACACTCACACTTTTGTTGCTTTATTTTAAAAGTTACAGAATGCCAATTCTCGGTCATATTTTATTTACTTTACAACTTTACAACTTTACGAAACTAAAGGAACATGGAATTAACAATATGAGAATTAGGGAAAAACATTTTATTTATATACATAACATAACATAACAGCACGTCTATATTACACAGAAGAGTGTGGCAGAGGTGAACAAAACCCACACTTAACCTGTTATGCTTAGGTCTCATAGGATAGGTGGTGAACCTATCGCAATCCACCGGACACAATTCCAACTCCGTGCTGCTAATAGTGCATTTCCTGACGTAAAGTTCACAAAAATGCCATACAATATTTGATTATAACATATTTCACTTCCTTCTGGTTAAATTAACTAACTGGACGCCTAGGTTGAATTCGCGTACATTAATAATAATGTACGCGAATTATGCAATAATGTAGGTATGCATCTAGAAACGAATAGTAACAAATTTGTGCAGCAATACGCACGACCTGAACCCACCGTGCAGTGCGTCGCATACCCGCGTCATTACCTATTAACTGATGCTAAGCACGTTTGTAAATATGCGACAGTGTGTCGGTGCACTATGTGGGGTGGATTGTCTAGTTGCCAGCCATCTGATAAAAGTGGAATTATAATTGGCCTATATTTGCAACGGAACTTTTTTTGAAGGTTTAAACTTAATATCAGAACATCACCGCCTATATTAGTTGTGCCACATTTCACTTGTTATGTCTAGGTCCTTTAGTATAAGGGCTGAGACGATCGCCATCCACCGAACACAAATCGAAAGTTGCTTTTAAGAACTTCCTGACGATAAAATCCCTAATAAAACATTTTCCCGACGAAATCGAACCCAAGACCTTGCGGTGAGAATTACATAAGCTAACCACTAGACCAAAGAGGCGTCGACAGTGAAAATAACTTGCCACTAACAGCGTCATTCACCCACCCCCATACATGGCATTGGTTTCGTTTATTTGTGAATGGGGTATTTGAGCAGAGCTTTGTGTTATACTGATCACAGCGCTATTTACTCAATGCATACAAATACCTATACACTATACAATGTACCTGATCAATGATTGAGAGGACATTCACATACAACATTCATCATTCACATTCATCATTCATCATTCGCCAAGCCTTTATAAAATATTATATTTTGTTTAGTAAAATTTTAATTTATCCTACTCGTTAGATTATTTTTATTTGCTTTGTAACTGTAAATAAATAAATATCATACAACTTACACACAACGCCATCTAGTCACAAACTAAGCAGATCTTGTACTACGGGTACTAAAATAACTGATACTTATACATTTATACTTTTCTTTTAAAAATGCATACTTATTATACATAGACAACACCCGCAAAACTATAATGTTTGTTGACGTGTTCAAGCGCCCCTTGGGGCTTGTGAAAATAAATGATTTGGCTTTGACTTCGACGCACTTTATACAATCACGCTACGAAGTCACGGGTAACAGCTAGTTAGTTCATAAAATATCTGTTTATATAATATAAGGAAAGTTTACATAATTATATACAATATTATAGTATTACATAATTATATTCCAGAAACTCAACGATAATACAGAAACCCGTGAAAAGTCCAGTCATAACAAGCGCCAAAAAAAAAAAAAAATGGTTGCATATTTTTGGGACACCTTTAAGGTGATAATGAGGTGGTAATATTCTTCGTTGCACAGATACGCTCCGCGGGAATATTTTAAAAAGTGAGCATGCAGAACTTTTCTGATAGCTACCATATTTACCTACTTATTTGAATACAACAGCTGATTGTATTCATAAAGTTACAATAAGATACACAAATATTATATCATTACTAATATTTATTATTGAGTGCACGGTGGCCTAGCGGTTAAAGCGGTCGCCTCGCCGCTTTAACGTTGGTGTTGTGGGTTCGATCCCCACATGGGACAAATCTTTGTGTGATTCGCAAAGATTTGTTCTGACTCTGGGTGTGCTTTGTGTGTGTGAAATGTATGTTTGTGAACACCCCCGCGACACAGGAGTTATTCCTAGTGCGGGCGTCGTTTAAAAAAAATAATAATAATAATAAGCTTCAGTTTTAGAGGTGTTAGATAAACCTTATTGGCAGGATAAGCAGTTTATTAAGAGTTACTTGGCGGATAAGTTCTATCCTAAAACTCTGAGGGCTAGTTGCGAACATTCAACACAAAACATAACCAACTATCCGCACTTTTAATTGCTATCCCACTAACTACAAACTATATTCTATATCCGAACTAACAACCAAATTCCAAACTAACAACTATATCCATATCGGACTACACCGACAGCTCGAATAACTCGTAACAATATCGCAGAAGATAAAGGTAGTTGAAACGCACGCTGCTGTGGTCCGCAAACCGTGGCGCAACCAATTTGCGCCTGTGACGGATTGCCTCCAATTAAATTCATGTAGAATCACTATGGGGTACAGCTTGACACGAAAATGTTGGAATCTGTTGTGAGGCCAGGGCGCTATTTAATAAAGATTTATCCGTAGATCTATAGGGAAATGAGTAAATATTGACATATTTTGAATTAAGACTCGCCCGAAGATGGTTGAACACTATTTCACGACATGAATATAAGCCAGTGCAGTGGATTTTGCTGAAAGGTTTCTAGGGAAATTAAAAAAAGAAAGTTGGCTAGTTTTCTCACGTAATGAAGGTGGAGAATGTAAGGTCAATACTGGCTTTTACCTTCAGCCCTCATCCCATTTAGGAGTCAGAGCAAAACGTCTTTTACCTACATTGTCTTTGTCAGTCGTTTCACTATCAATAATTTTCATCCATCTTTTATTTCTGTGTTACTTCTTCCTGCCTATCCGTTGACATTTATTAACTGATCTTTAGTCACCATATCATTCATCCCTTTTTATCACATGCCCATACTAAGATAAACTATTCCCTTACAGCTTATCAGCCAGTGGTGCTACTTTCAGGCTCCCTTTAACATACAATTTTTTTATTTTATCTCGTCTTGTCACTTTACACATCCATCTTGTCTTTCGCATTTCCACTACCTAGATTTTATTTATGGTTAATAATGACTCCTGAATATTAATATTACAATCCCACATTTCGCGAACCGTGTAGCTTTCGCACCCGCGACTCTCGAAGTCCCGAGACAAAAGCCAATCGAGAGTCGTCAACTAATTGACGGCTCGTTGTTGTCCACCCGTCTCTTTCCAACAACGTGACATAGAGCGAGATAGCAACAGGAAGTGGGAAAAAAGAACATTTGCACACTTTGAATATTAAGCAAATTAATAAATGGGTTTAACTTATTCACGGATAATTCACTTCTAAAGGGGTAGGTGAATATTACTAGAGAAGATAACTCTCAAATGTATTTATTAAGAAAGAGTCTTTGATATACTAACATCATGGCTTTATTACCTTGAAGGGTGTGGCAGAGGTGTATAGCACCCACAATTCACTTGTTTAGGTCCCATATTTTTTTAATTCATTAGTTATCATCTTTACAATGTAAGTTGATTAACACATTATAGAAAGAGAGAAACGCTCATTTTATAACTTATAGAGAAACGCTAGTTTTAGAACTTAACGACTTACACTGACTAACAATTGTTTCAGTATCTAAATCTACACAACTAAATACACAAAATTGCACACTGTTATTTGGTGAATTGTTTTTTAATGGTAGGCAACAATTTCTACCTGTCACTGAGAAACCATTCTTTTAGTTTTTATTTAATAACAAATTTGCTGTAGTTAGGATTATGCCTTAGTAATTCAATTTTATTAAATAAATTAGTTAGTGAAAAGGGGTGAGTCTATCCCCATCCATACCATATGCGTGTAATGTTATGTCATGTGGTAAATTAGTTTTAATAACAATTTATTACAAGACGGCCGTAAAATCTTACCATAAAATATAACCAAGCATTAAACACCTTAATTCAATAAGACATCAATATATTAACTTTGACTTGAGTGCGTAGAATGAGGCAGTAAAAGTTTACCACCGCTCCTTATAGATGGCGCTACCTTCTGAACATTTTACGAGCCTTTTTACTGCGTACAATTAAAATTTCAATAAGAATTGGAAATTTCATTAGAGAAAGTGGAGTGACGAGTGTGGCGATTAAATGAATGTGACTTTTTACTGTTTTATTTGTAAAACGTATATTTTAACCATCACCAGGATTTTTATTTACTTTGTTCCACTTGTTTTTAGTGGTGGGGTATATACTTGACTATTTTTTGTAGATTCACAGAACAAAGTTACACCAGTTTCTACCGTGACTCCGACTGCGTGGTACCTACATAAAAAGGAACCTTTTTTTTAGCCCAACAATATTCTTTATGCAAAATTTTATCAAAATCGACGCAGTAGTTATTGCGTGAAAAAGTAATTAACATTTACAATATTATTAGAAGTGAAATATATGTTACACCGGACATAATTGTTCTGCAAGCACCATCTATTTGACTACAGTAGGCATGGTTATCTAATATTAACTGCTTACCATCAGGCGGGCCGTATGCTTGTTTGCCACCTCGTGGAATAAAAAAAAAATAAAAAAAAAAACGAAAGGATTCTTCATTCAACTAGGTTGAATAGTATGTGCGTACACAATTTTGATCTTTTATCATTCAGCCACTCGTAGTCCATGGTGAACATAGGCCTCTCTCCTAATTTATCATTTCACTCGGTCCTCCACCTTCATCATCCAGTACCCTCCAGTGACCTTCATCAGGCCGTTTGCCCACCTGGCGGAGGGGATGAGAGTGTCTTTATCTTGTAATTGCCGAGTCGCGGTCTTCATTCTGATATTTTCATTATCGACAAATTACGTGTTCGAACCTTTTCGGTCACATATTGTGTCCACGAATTGGCCTTGCCTCGGTATTGTGGTCAGTGGCACAGCGACGTTACGGTGATCGGGGTTAATCGTTGTATAGGGACTTTGTGGTTATTGGCTGATTACGGGTTTTGCTGTATGACGTCGAGGTTAACTTGGAAAATAAAGGTACAATTGCGCTTTGCGATATAATCATTATTGAGGGAAGCTCGAAGCTAAGTCGAAGCCATGCGGTCAGATCGATCATGCAGGTTAAGCAATGCTACCCGCGGACATAACATAACGAGTTTTGCTCCGTGCCTCGAGCACGATTAGCCGTCGGTCCCGGTCGCCATTTGAACATCTATGGCAGTTCTTACGGGTAGTCAGAGGTCAAAAAGACTGACATCTAGTCTAACAAAGAGTATCGTATTACCTCGTACTAGGTTGTGCCAGTCTGATGGCAGTCGCTCCACGTGAAATACTGATATTCAGCTTAATCCGTTAGACTAGAAGCCGACTCCAATGTAATTGGGGAAAGGCTCAAAAGACTTGATATAATCATTATTGGCATTGATTAAAAAAACTGAATTGTTTTCAATGCACTTGACCAGATTTCAGACAACAGTGAGATATAACGTAAATATATTATCATGCGTGGTCACGTTATTGTGCGATTCTACTGTATAGTATGGTCAATACATACGTAACATCACGTTTATACTACACAAATAGACATGGCAGAGATGTATTAGGTAATACTCATATTGCACGGACCGTACAAGCATTAAGCTCTATAACACCTAAATGCCTATCAAAACAATGAAAATGGATCACTAATCAAAAGAATGACAACTATATTTTATTTCAGTATTATTTGAAACATCTTTTCAAATTTTAATTTAGTTTCATTAAAAAGAGCAATTTAACAAGAATTTCATTTCATATAAAATGTTTTTGCGATATTGCATTCACTCTTTCATTGTTTTGTCTCAATAGATATATTATTATATATTTATATTATTTTTATTTAATCTTAAAGATGCTTACTACCTATAGAATAATACAGGGTATTTTTACAACTTACACTAATCACTTGTTAAGGGGAGCTTTTACACGTTTTTTTAACCGACTTCAAAAAAAGGAGGAGGTTCTCAATTCGGTTGTTTTTTTTTTTTTTTTTTTTTTTTTTTTTATGTTTGTTCACCGATTACTCGAAGACGCCTGGACCGATTTGAGAAATTCTTTTTTTGTTTGAGAGGATATACTCGTCATGTGGTCCCATTTTTTTCAAGTCACGTTCTGATGATGGAATCTTAGAGAAATCGAGGGCAACCCTCAAATTTAAAAGGCTTCTATATTGTTTTTTGTATATTATCTAAAATTACTTGGATATTTGCATCTAGTAATCAGCATTTTATGTTGCTGAGCTGATGCTGGAAGGTACAACTCCTCAACGGTTAGGAGTACGGGGATAATTCTTTAAATATAGGCTCCTTGGGGCCGTTTACTGTATTCTTTCAAGTTAGACACAGATGAGGCGAGACGTTGAATATTACTTATGTATATTCATAATATGAGGTCAAGATTTGATGATGGGATCCTAGAGAAATCATGAGTAAGCCTCAAATTTTAAAGGCTTCTATATTGTTTTTCGTATATTTCCTAAAACTACTTGGATATTTGCATTTTAAGTTGCTGAACCGTTGAGGAGTTGTATTTTCCAGTTGATACTGGAAGGTACAACTCCTCAACGGTTAGGAGTATGGGGATTATCATTAATAAGTTTTCCGTCTCAAGTAACCGTCGTCTCCTCATTCGAGAAACATTCTTGCTCGGTCTACCCATCACTTAAAATTGTAAAATAAAATAATTTTTAACAAAAAAAAAACCGACTTCAAAAAGTAGGTAAACTAAAAAGCAAAAAATAAATTTACTTCGCACAAAATAATACGTTTTTTCATTTAGTTAAATAGAAATTATTAAATAATTATTTTATAATTCTGAAGTCGGTGTCAAGTAAACAATAACTCTGTATAGATAATATCAATCTTTCTAACAACTATTTTCTGACTGAATCTTAGTTCTTAATTATCCGATTTACTTGGCACCGACTTCAGAATTATAAAATAATTATTTAATAATTTCTATTTAACTAAATGAAAAAACGTATTATTTTGTGCGAAGTAAATTTATTTTTTGCTTTTTAGTTTACCTACTTTTTGAAGTCGGTTTTTTTTTTTTTGCGATGCGACTTTTGTTCCCCTTGTAATTGTGATTTGGTATTAATACATAGTGAAATTTTTGGGCACCACTAGGCGGGCAATCAATCTTTTGTTATATGGATGTTCATTGTTGTACATCTGGTAGACTACTTGTTCGATCGAAATATACGTACTTATAATAAACTTCAAAAAAATAATCTTCTAAAAACATCCACGTTGGGCGCCAAATTGTATTAGCTTGGTTTGTTCACAATTTACATATTTTTATCAATTATCATCTTGGTATCGACAATGCTATATTCTTTGTCTAACCTGTGCGCATATTATTATACATTTCTAAGTTATTCCACCATCATCTATATTACATTCCTGGCAAGCACAACTATCTGGATTGCATTCCAATCATAACTCAGTATTACGTAGTACTGTTGGGTATCGAGGAGCTTATGAAAGCTTATGGAATGGTCGGTATGAAAGCTTATGGTGAAACTCGATGGTAGACCTAAGTAAGGCTGCAGTATACAAAAATAATACCCCTGTAGTCACATGTTGGTTCCAAATAGAGGCGTAGCTAAAGACAGGTTAGCAGTAAATGCCACTTTATTATAAAAAACTTCCATTATTTTTGCAAAAAGTACCACGGTGAGCGGTACTTCGGTTTTTTTTAATTATATACGTTTTATATTTTATGGGTGTGTAGTCTAATAGTTGATGGCAATTATAGTCCATTAAAAATATTAAATGTAAGTACTGGATTTAATTATTATGTCAAAAAAATTGTTTCTCGATAGCAGAGTGTAAGGCCAATGGACTGCGAATAAAGCAGCTTAGAAAGACTTTAGGACTCTGGGACTCGAATTTATATTGCAGTGTACATTTCAGATGTCTCTCTCTCTCTCTCTCAATTAAATGTAATAGATCCGCTTTCAAGCACCGGAGCTATACTATGATGTCCCTCTTATAGACTTATTTCTAGGAAATTTGCGTTTGAATGCTGCAATTTTATTTGTAATTGGATGCTGAGTCCTTTTTATCTTCTAAAGATTCTTAAGAAAAGTGGACATGCTAAGATCGTACAATCTTTAATGTTTGAAAAAACATTCTGTAAAGTAACCTATATGTTCAATTCAGGATGTATGCAAGTTAAATCAGAGTCCTTCCAGTAGATTTTGTGTAAGTAAGCCCACATTTTTTTACATTTACAATATTAATAGGATAGTATTAAAATTAGAGGATATAATTCTAAATGACTTGTAGTAAGAAGTAGCTAAGAATTATATGTTTTTAAACTTTCGCGATTTGAGAAAATTTTTCAAAAGTTAGACAACGGGTCTGAATCGCGTAATTATTATAAAGGTAAATAACCTTAAAGCCGTTTACTGTATTCTTTCAAGATAAACACAGATAAGGTGAGACGTTAAATATTACTTATGTATTTCTTACTTTTTAGTGCATTCTTTGTTGTTGAAGTCAGTTTTTTTTATAGAAATTTGATATTTAATCCGTCGAAAATTTACGAAAGGGGTTAAACTGGCCTTTAAAATTTTCACCTAAAAAATAACAAGTACATAAAGTAAATTTTAACGTTAATTGGTTCTTGTTTCACGGACAACGACTTATGTACGTTTAAGTTGTAGCATGAGCAGTAACCGCAGCCGTATCACTCGCAATATTGAGCTAATTAATTGGAGCTGCAAGTGCCTGGCTCTTGTATGTATGGGTGTGTGACTGTATGTATTTGCGTGTGTGTGTGTCTTGAGTGTAGTCAAGTATTCAATGATTCGATTTGAGTTGAATAATTGGATTTGCAATGATTGAGCAATAGAGGGTAGATATAAGATTTATTAGAGATACTGCTAATATTATAACCCTTCTTTGATTAGGGCGCAGGGGGAAAAAAGATATTAGTTTGATATATTAAATAAGTAAATACATAAAAAAGTATTTTTCTAAAAATATTGCTTCAAATACTTGAAATATTGAAGCAACATTTAGTTTTGCTAAGTATTTATTATACAATATTAAGGTTTATATTCTTTCAGTCCCAAATTGTTATATTTCCCACACTCATTTTCACTCATTACTGAAAACTGTTTGTCGATATTTTTTTATAAATATACAGAATAAGATATAATAAAATAGATATAAAGCAACAAAATTTTACCGATCAAATAAAGTGGAATGTCTATAAAGGTCTTCCTCGAAATTATTTTACAAGAATTTCAGTATCTGTACCTCGGGTACAATCAGTTCGAGAATAGAATATTATAATATCCATAACGAGTTCTAAAAATACCTTCAATAATAATATATTTTTATGAAATAAATACAAATAAAATTGTTCGTTTTTAATGTTAAAATAATAATGTATATTTCTGTTGATATATGTAGTTATTTGCGCCATACCTATGCCTACAACACAGTTTTTAAAAGTATTGTCTTTCGGTCTGTTTGTAACTGCAAATCTTTTAAATAGCTAGACCGAATTAGATAACATTTTAGGTGCAGGTAACTGACTACTTTACGGTATTGGCTACTTTTTATTGATACATAAATAAAACATTACCTTATACTACTATACTAGGTACTGTACTCTAAATAAGCACCATTCACGCAGACGTTTGTAACTGCAAATCTTTTAAATAGCTAGACCGAGTTTGATAACATTTTAGGTGCAGGTAACTGACTACAAGGCGTAGCATTGGCTAATTTTTATTGATACATAAATAAAACATTACCTTATACTACTATACTAGGTACTGTACTCTAAATAAGCACCATTCACGCAGACGAAAACGCCGCAGAAAGCTAGTTTGTTTGTTAGCGCTAATTTGAAGAATTAGAGATTATATTTTAATATCTCTTTTTGTGTTTGACAGTCTAAACATAAATTAAAAAAATCATTTAAAGTCGCTGACAAAAGGTTCTAATAATTATGGTGTTTTAGAATTGAAATTGTGGCTAGTGGGTGACGGATGGGAAAACTCTCATAAAATTCACCCCTATCACATGGGACTCAAACACATCTGGTGAAATATGGTTGTGATTCACCTCTGCTTCACTTTTCTGTGTAATATAGGCGTAGTGGTGCTATTTATGTTTACACGACAAGTAACTAAGCTTGTATACAGACTAATTCAATGTCCATCACATGTCAGAACACTTCATAAGCCTAGGCCATCACACGGCCACGCCCACGTCTTACGGGGCTTAACACTTGCACTACTGTAATTAAGATTCGGTGAGGACACACTGACAGAAGGTAGCGTAGTTGGACAATATTAATGTGCATCCGCTTGATGCCACAGTATCAAACGCCTTTAGATTTATACATGCGCTTACATACAGTTTATTATTAGACCTAATTATTCACCTAATTAGTAGACATTTAATTAAATAACACGTATAGCAAGAAATTATCAACTTAGTATTGTACATTCCATTGAAAAAAAATGTTGTTGGAGTAAATGGAATTCGATTAATTTTATCGATACACTGTTAGAAATAAAAATAATTAAAGCAGCTAATATAAGCTGAAGCTATAGCCCATGGACGTCAACAATCCACAAAATCAGAGTTTAGATGCGTTGCTTCATGAGTTATGCCTCATTTGCCAGTGATGCAGGCGCTGATCTGACTCCCAATCCGAAACACGGCAAGGCTAGCACTACTATTTGGAAGAAGGTTTAAGATGAGACGGTAGTACTGCCGCCCTTGAGCTCTGTCACCATCAAAAACCATGAAAATTTACTAAACTGTAAAATAAGCTTGCTTTGATAATCCTACATTGTATTCGTTTTAATCTCAGTCACCCATCGCTCCCTTTTATCTACATAACCTCTCTCTCTCCGTCCATTGCTCGCCGTCCTGCCTCAGTCTCGCATAACAATTTATGACATCATTCGTGACAGTCGTGACATGCTTGTCTGCTATCAAACGAGCTTGGGTGTATCTTTGCAAGAAATACACAACTGTATGGTCAGCAACAAAAGTCAATTAACACCATAAAATGATCAAGCTGCCTAAAGTTCATTCAGACAAACTGGTTAGGCGAGCAGCGGATTATTATTGCGTTGAAAAAAGAGTCTTACCTCATTGGAATGAAGTTGACTTTTACATTCGATGTCTTATTTAAATGAGAATTGTTGAGAGCCGGCCTAACACGTTTAGTGTAGGCCATGTAACTCCGGAACTATGGAATACCGTAACTCCGGCATTCTGGATCAATTATACTGATCTCACAGTTCCAAATCAACAAACATTTTAAATTGATTGATCAACAAAACATCTTCGACACACACCTCTGTCAATATATTGTTGAGATTAGTCTTTTCGAAGTTATATGGCACTTACATCTGTGGCATATTCAACGAACCGCTAGTCGAATGGGATGATATATATTTTTCAATTTGTAACTCAAAATGATTAAATAACTGTTTTTTTTACAAGTTATTAATTCCGGAACCAGTGCCGGAATGCTGGAATAACTATCCAGTATCGGATGGCAGTTCCGGAATTGAGAACTTTTCCATATTGCATGCCTTAGTTCGTGTGAAGTGAAGCATTGCTCTTTTGTAAACGCAAGAAATAAAATCCGCCGCTCTTTTTCTCAGTAACTACTCAATTACAAAAAAAATATTTAGATTTTAAAGTTTTTCAGGTTTGAATTCTGGCATTTTCATTCTTGCTTTTTTTGCCTACGGTACAGACTGCATTGTTGTGTGCAGAAGATACGTCACTGTTTAGTGTATCTTAGCGGTAATCGAGTACGTATTGAATGGTTTAGAGGAGCTTAGTCACCTGGTGGTAAATTATACGAAAAATAGGCAATATCCTAAGTTGACTACTATTTTGGCGCCCAATGTGGGACTTGTGAATGTGATTTGTCCTTTTGTGAAGTGGCACATATTGTAAAAATTTAATTATTGCTTAAAAAAATTATAACATACATAAACAGTAGCTTGGTATTTGTTGCATTTGAATGCAAAATGAATAAATCATTGTTTTTACTACTTAATCATTTTTCAATGAACATAATCAAACATAATCTGGTGCGCAGGGTGCGGGCCAGTCCCAACCTTATCCTGAGCTGTATAGCGAGTAGACTTGATTGTTTGCATGTGAATCGTTGCTGCAAGTTGTCCACCTCGGTGATAGACGTGTGGCGATGATTCACATGAATTCATGACTTAGGTATAAGTAGTTAGAATAAGAATACTAATATAGGTATAAGGAATATTGTTACTAACACATATGAGTCTTGTTACTTGAAATAAAGCTATTATTATTATAATGCAATTCGTACCCTTATTTTTTAGTATGATAAATTTTTATCGATATTGATAGGATAATATGATATGATAATCTTGAACTATATATACATAACGCATTTTTAAGCGTTTACGCGCCACCTCATCTCAAGCGCTTCTATTGCACCTACCACACGACACATATTTGAAGTAAGCCACGTGCCAAGTTTTTGTATAAAAAAGTTCGTTTGTAATATCCACAGCCTTTAATATCCCAATCACCATAATCAAACTAAATTCCTTGATCCTTTGATACAAACGGGACATAATACAACTCGTTGAACGTCAGTTAATTCTACAGCTATTTATCGTGGACCCGCAGCTCGGTAATTTGGCTCAGAATCATTAATTAATTATCGTAATGGCTTGATTCGGCAATCAGCTTCAACCGTAATGTATGTGCTTTGTAGCGATTAGGAAAACGCAGTTTTGGCTTTAGTGCAGATTGGAAATTAGTTTTCTCTGAAAGACTTTCCTATAAATCGAATACATAATTGGAAAAAGGGTTCGCAATAAACAAGGTTAACTGTTGCAGTAATTATTATAAAAGTTCCTAAACCATTTAGTGATCGACCGACCTTGACGACTTGTTGTTTTTATACAAATGACGAGTGCAAATAACATACGCCCAACGGTCGAGCGAAAACTGAGACCGGCCTCATACTCGCCAAAAACAGATATCAGCTCAACCATCCAGACTGAATGATCTCAAAAGTCAAAAATAGCTAACCAGAAACCTTATAAACTTATTTTGTCTATTTATAAATAAAACATATTCTCATCAAACAGTGTAGAAGTTCACACAACCAACAGTTCATAGTTTAACAGCAAGTCTATTTAAGTATGAATAGTGAACAGAGTAAGGCTTGGTTCACAATAGATGGAAAACAAACATTAAATTTAATGTTAAATGTATTGTTTATGGTAACCAAAATAGAAGGTATAATTAAAACACATAAACCAAATCTTCAAATACAAAACGCTGACTTTAGGTTACATGGCTGTTTAACATGATTCTAGCGTAATTTCTTGAATGTAATAATTTAGTTTCTACAGCAAATGCCCGTCGTCATTAGTATCCTATCAATTTAATTAGAGACGCAATCTCAGAAAAATATATATCTCTAGGTATCTCATTTGATAAATTTGGTTAAACCACCAGTGTACAACACCCAATATGTGTATTTATTATTAAATGTATTATTTAAAGGAAACCAAAACACAAGTTATAATCTTTATTATAGAGATTGCAACATGTCATGTAATTTCGAAATAACTCGCTAAACCTAAAATATACATTGTAAATATCCCGCTATATATTTTTTTATCTTTATTATGTTTACAAATGAATACCTTATTGTAATATTACACAATAAATACAGAAATTAGTTTACTCTATCAGTGTAGGGCAATAAATTGTATTTTATAATCATCATCTTAAATTATTAAATTTAATTATTATGTTAAATAATAATAGGCATAATTAAACACTCAAACTGAATCTTGAAAAACGAAATGCCACTACATTTACAAGGTTGCTTAACATGATTCTAAAATAATTTATTGAAGGTAATAAATAAGTTTCTAAAGCATATATGTATTTATTGGATATGGCCGTCGTCATTAGTATCCTATCTTTTTAGTTAGACACGTTAACGAGAAAATAATTTCTTGGTACCTCATTTGTTATATTTGATCGAACCACCATAAAATAATGGATTTGTTCAATGGTGATGACCAAATCACCGCTGGCTTATAGGGATTATTGTTGTATCCCTCGGGTACCGAACCCTTAAAATGGTTGAATATATCAATGTACCAACAAAAGGCAGGAATTATTTGAATGCTATTTCAGCCCCTAAAATTCTGTTACATCATTAACAACATAGACAACGATCCGCCATTGTGCACTTCCCTTAAACCACGTAGTTAGTGAAGTAGGAAGTAAGTGAGACTTGTTTGCTCTTAGACTTCGATTATCGACTTGTTCCCCTTTACAGAGTCTTCAACTTTTAAGTATCCCAGCAGATATTTGCTTCAAGTTGTTTTGTGTAAAGCAATTTATTTATTGGAATGGATTTTGTTTTAAGTTACAGTAATGAGTTTGGCAAATTTTCCCGTTTTGAGTGTCATTTTTGAACAGTTAGCGATTAACAATTAAGAGTGATATGAAGAAGCAGGACGAGAAAATGGCTATTCGCGCGTGACATAGTTTCAACCACTCGGTAATGAGTGGAGGTGACACGCCACCGGCGATGACCACTCGCTACCTATAACTGTATTGTACAGCAAAGAGTTACAAGTTGTAGCGGTTACATATCACCTTTGTTTGCGAAGGACGTGGTAACAGTTAGAGTCGCTACAAAAGTGAGCTAGCACGTTCGGGTCGGTACATTTTATCTTATATTGCAGGGTCCGTCTCAGATTGGTGACAATTGACTGAGGTTTACTCTAAAATTGAACATACAACGGGCTGCTTCGTTTATGTGTATGCTCTTGTTGGTACCCCGTTTGCACGGACCCTTATACATGGAATAAAATTCATGAAACTGAAAGCTCTTTTGGTGGGTTATCCACACACACATAAACACACGTACATACACCGACAACATAGCCTAAAGCTATAACATAGCAATAGTCCCTACCCTCATAACACCAAATTATCGCAATCAGCCATCAGATATCATAAGGACGCTCAATTTTCATCCTCCATTTTGTTAGAATTTTTTGTTAAAAAAGAAATGTTCTTATCTTCGGGACTTTCCTCAATAATGTCCTATCTCGGTTTGGGACGTATCGGCGAGGAGATACGCTGGAACATTTGTATGTTCACGACGAAGCCCCGAAGGGATGAGCTGATACGAGATATGTCGTGGAAATTGTCGATGGATACTGGTTACGGTTTGAAATGAAAATTTGTGGAAACCCGTGAATAGAATATTGTAACTTCACTTGGTATTTACATAGTTAATTAGTTGTCCTCATTGCTCAAGGGCGTAGCCAGGATTTAATTTCGAGTAGGACAAGGGGTGGGGATCGTTTTTCGGTAGAGAAAGTGGGGGAATGCGCATAAAACTGTCAGTTGTCGAGCAGTCTGTCCATGGCATCTAGACTGAAACTTTAACAGCTGCAAATAGATCTAAATGTAAACGAATATTTTCATAGGCGTTTGGTTAATTCAAAATAAATTTCTTGACCGTTAGAAAACGTTATATGGATAGCTTTAAAGCTCTAGTTTTCAATATTAATACACTGAATTCCATCTTTTGCATAACAAACCGCAGAGTTTTACCAATAGCCCGATAAACAGTATAAAAAAGTCTGTTGGTATGGCGGTGCGGTCATCCAGATGAGATCAGATAAGAGAGAGCTCTCTGCTACAACAAAATTTATATTATGCGATGGACGGATGAATGGGGATAACAATGAATACTCCTTAGCCAAGGTACCATGCTCCATTAATTGTCAGTGCGTACGGTCGGTCCTGACGACCTTCAGTTTGTAACATTTAGTACTCTTATGATCAATAAACTAATCCGACTGTAATAAAAAGACATGTCCGGTTGGTCCGTACGATCGATGCACTGTTACACTAAACACGTTCATCTGATTTCATACAAATCCGTATAGTTTACGCATGAATTACGACGGTACGCAGTGCGTAGCAAAGTTCGCGTGCGTACTATGGTAGGTAAAGCACTAAACGAGTTATGAATTTTCATATTACACCTGACGAGCGCGATTGACGTACGCACTGACGGTCGGTCAAGCACTGTAACCAGCCTTATGACCATCTATTTCATCCCTTACTATAAACAAATAACTTTGTTTCTACGTATTATTTGTAAAAAACACTGACTCCTTTTCAAAATGGCGCATGGACAAACCACAGTAGTCAGATAAACAGCATAAAAAATGTCGGGTGGTATGGCGGTGCGGTCAACCGGATGAGATAAGATAAGAGAGAGCTCACAGAGACATATTGGAGCACGTGTTTGTTTGTATTATACGATGGATTGGTGGCTTTGCATTTCAATAGATTAAATACAATACATATGTCAGGTTGCCAACTGAAAATCAGTGTTGGGTGTAGTTGCACTACTCAGCTAAAACTGAGTTAGGGACCTTTCCGACCAGCAAACATCGACCGTATGCATCTCTTATGACATTTAAAGGCAGTCTCTTTTTATAAAAAAGAAATCGCGTGGAATATTAGAAAATTAGAAAATCCAGGGCTCGCCGCCCCACCATCTTTCGGTGACGAGGGCACACCGCGGGGTTTTTGGGGGTATACTCGTGCCGTTTAACATTCGTAGGCACGGGGAGTCCCACATGACCACCCTGCCCACGGGCGTACAGGGTCTGTCGGGTTAGCTAGTAATATATATACAAATATCCCATTACTAATTTCTTATCACTTACGATTGACCGATGAGCAATAAGCATATAATAAAACTTGAGAGATGTCAAGGGATACCCGAATGAAACTAAGTTCCTTGTCAGGATTCATTATTGTTATTATTTTTTATTATTTATTATGTACAAAAAACCTGTATACACTCAACAAAAAAAATCATTACGATACGACACTGTTCAATGCGAAATAAAAAGACAAAAAGAAAATAACTGGCTTGCTTTCTATAAGATAGAGAGAGAGAGAGAGAGAAAAACACGCGCACGCCGCACGGCTTACAACTTTAGAAAAAACTTTCGTTACAACTATTGGTCTTAATTTTTTCCGTCTAGCCCCCTTTGGGTGGGTGGTTATCAACTAACCTATATTATATATAGGTAGGTTAGTTGATAAAGACCATGTTAATAATTATGAAGTGAATAATTTAAACTACAGTATTCGCTATTGATTTAATTGGTGGTGCTTTATTATGTATAAACCATATGTATTTACATAAATACTTACTAAATAATTCATTTTAAAATTACATAATAACAACTTAAGAACATAATTGAAAATACATTAAAAAGTAACACGTTGTTAAGTAACGACTGACGGGCTAGGAAGTTAAGAGTAACAAAATAATCTACATAGGATAAGTCGTTTTTCGTACCCGTCCTTATAACTGCTGGGCAACCCGTCTACGAGGATGAGTTAAGATAAATAGTTCTTGAAGTCGGTGCCATAAATTGTTTTTGAAAGAAATTGATCAGAAAAGACTTCAAGGACTTTTTAGTCAACTTTTTGCGTTATTAAATGCTTTTAAAGTAGTTTTTTTTTCAAAAATGTTTGTAGTTCACTGTCTTACAATACAAGTGAATCGTGAAGATTCCATTCCATTACCAATATGCGGGTGCTTTAGAAATACAAGTATGACAAACTGATAATACACGAAGGATCACAGATTATTTTGGTAACATATTATTATATTTGAAAAATACACAATTAATTTATACCTGCAAACAAGCAATGATATTAGCCATACAAATGAGAAAATTGTATCATAGCAATAGTGTAGGTAGTAATGAGTCCCAAGGAAGTGAGCACAAGCGTGAGGTCGACGGTGACTGCTCTCAGAATGGTGTACTTGAAGGGACAATGCTCGAGGAACTTCACTGCGTTGGTGATTGACGTTCTTGCTGTCAAATCTGTAACATAGTAACATATTATAAATAATCTGCCAAGGTTGTCTAGTAATTAAGCAAATGCAGTTGCATATTACTCGAATCCACGATCTGACTACTACTAATTGAGTTCTTTGTTAAGTTGTAGCTGCTCGGAAACTAAACCTTCCGGTGATTAGATACAAAAATCTTCTGGTCTTATCATGTCTTTTGTTTATTTCATCAAATGAAGAGAATGGGAAAACACTGGCTGTTTATTCGGAGCTGTGTTTGGCGTATTCATTTGCGTTATTTATAAGAAGATCATTCTTTGGCCACCTTTTTGATTAAATTAAATTATTGTGTACTACTCTAAGTAATATTTTTTAACTGGGCGAAAGATAAAAGGACCTGAATATTGACAAAGAAGAAAAGTTCAAAATGATTTTTGAAAAAAACGTAAGTCGAAAATTGTAATTTCAATACACACCTCTAATAACGAGCAGCTGTTTAATAACACAAAGCTTGATTTTATCGACTTCACCATTAGTCAATTCAATGTATATACCCGGTATAAACGTCAAAGCACATTCCATAAATAGTTCCAACGACATCGATAGAACATACTGAAAATCAAATTACAAATAACATAATATATATTTTTATTTTTATTTATTTAACTTCTCGCTACATTTGTCGAACGCTTTTCACAAACTCTTGTCTATTCCTCAAAAGGGTATAGTAGACGGGGTAGTGCGGTGTGCCTTTAGTCAATTTTAATGAAACATCATTACATAACGTAGCAATAAGAAAGGCAAGTATAAAAAAACTACGTTAATAATAAGAGAGGCATTGAGTAGCAATGAGATTCAAAATATAGACTAACTGGAAACATTGACTTGAAATAAAAACATACTTACGGGATAACTCAACATTATGTATATAATTGTAAGCATTTTAGGTAAGTTCGCCGCTAAATCTAAAAGCGTCTGAAATCATAAGAATAGGCACAAACATCAAGAAAATTTAATTAAACTTCAAAAAAAATAATGGCAGAAAAATTTAAAACTTAATCTTCACCAGAAGTTTCATTGGAAACCCAGTTAAACGAACTGTATGCAGCAAGTTCTTGTAAATAATCATACAATTCTTCAAACTTTCTACAATCGCTTGTTCTCCTTCTTCCAACCTGCGAGCCACTGACAACCCGCGTTCAAAACGAAAACGAAGCGCTTTCATCCGATGATACACCAACTCAAACACTATAATTCTTATTAAAGTATTAATGGAAACAAATCCTGTTACCAGAGAATTCACAATAAACGTTAAAAGAAACACATTGCATACCGGATGTGGGTTGTTATAGCAAACTATCATAGATATCGGTATCTTTCTCAAAATTAAAAAAACAAACAATAATTTCGAAAATGTCATATTTTCAAATTCCTTTCTATTCAAGTTGAAATCAATTATTCGTAATGCATTTAAAAATTTGAAAAAACTCTTGTATTCAAATAAACCAATTAAGGCATTTGAAACGTACTGACTAAGTGAAGCGCATATTAATAACGAGGAGACAGTCCCAAATGCATTAATATTGTCACATAGATGGTACACAAAGAAAGAAACGAATATAATACAATAAAGTTTGGCAAACAGATTAACATATTTGTTAGGAGTAACCTGATAATACACTCCTCCGAGCAGACGAGTGAATAATATAACTCGAATAGTTAAGAGCGATAATGCAGTTTTTAACATAATATTAACAAATTGAGTAACGCCAAGGATTCGTTTCATGACTATAAAGCCAAAAGAATTAAACATTACTGTTGCTTGTTACAACAGGCCTGTTGTAGTTGAAATAATCGATGGGATGAACAACTTGATCAATATCGAAGGATAATGAGCAATATTGTAAATGGCATCGTCTCAAAATAGTAAGGTCAATAAAGACTATATTTCCAGTATACTCATACAGTCAATTACTCAACATCGTGGAAAAAATTCAATCGAAGTAAATATTAACGTTATTCAAAATATTTTTGTATCTTTAAGTTAATTTACTAACAAGTTTCCACTACAACACTATATAAAAACGTTTCTGCCCACTTATTTAAATTAGGTACAATGTGAGATAAACAATAAAGATCAATGCTTAAGGAACATTTCAGAATATATATTCCTTTAAAAAAACAACACAGAGACATGAAATACACGAAAACACAAAACTGCAAAAAAGTAGCAGTAAATTTGCCACACTCTTGTGCTTTTGTGGAATGCAATTCAAAGCTCTTATATAATAATGGATTCCTCAAATGACTATGCTCGTTGGGAAATTTGATATTGCAAATGAGAATAAATCGAACAGTGATGAATGCTCAAGAGAAAGAAAAGAAATAATTATTTTAATAAATACAAACTAAAAAAAACCAGGACACGCACAATGTAGGCTACCATAGGAAGCCGTGGCAGCGTACGGACTTAAAAGGGGTCTAGTACTAATGTTAAACAAGTAAGAACTTTATACAATTTATTGTTTTCAAATATAACATTGTGAAACTTAAGAAACAATTAAAATTAAATAATTTCTTACTTGAAACATACAAATGAAAATCGTAACTAGAAATAACTAATTACTAAGCAGATAATAAAAATATCTAACATGCAGAATTAATAAATGAAATAAAATAATTAAATGATGCGTCATAAAATTCTCTAAGCGTTTCGCCTTTACATTTCTTATGCGAACTGCCAAAGAATGGAACGCCTTGCCCGAGTCTGTTTCCGCATGAGTACAATCTGGATCTCTTCAAATCAAGAGTTTATAGGTTTATCTCATAGGTAAGCGTGCTCCACCGTAGACCGCATCATAACTTATCATCAGGTGAGATCGTGGTCAAACGCGTGTCTATCACCATAAAAAAGAAAAAAATATATCTTTCGCGTCGCTGTCCACAGCAGATACCGTGGCCAGAAGGCTGGCAGCATTGCCACGTTGAAAGGCCATGCTTAATCGCTGGGCGAAGTAAAAACCAGGCTTCAAGTTGCGAGAAAGTTAGTTTTCAAACGTTTTTGTATTGTGTACTAACTGTTCCAAGTAACCAGTATCTTACATTTTGGACTAACAAAGTAACTTAGTTTTTTTAAAAGCTCAGTACGTACCGACATGATCTTTTCAGATTTTCACATAAAAATCTGTTCAACTCTGGCTAGTAAATAAGTTTTTAGAAGAGAGGGGAGCGGGATGCGCCATACTCGCCGCACTCAAACAAAAATTTGCTTGCAATAAAGTTAATTATCTCACAAACAGATCTCTAAATCAAAATTGCAAACCCTCAATGGTTTTTCTCTAGATCTATGTCATGATTGCCCAAACTATGAGGTAGGTGATAGAAAAAAAAACATCCCACATTAGATGTGAAAAAAAAGTTTTTATTTTACCATTTTGTTAGCATAATTAGTTTACATGTTCATTCAACATTTCAGATTTCCAGCCCTAACGGCTTCGACGCTATGCCTCGTACAGAAGGACATGGCGAAACTATAAGGCTTCCTTGTAAACACTATGGAACCCTAAAATAGCAAAAGAATCTTAATTTTCTATTTGATCGAATACAAAGTGTATCTCTATTTATAAGTCAAGTGATAATACCCAAATGAATCACAGATTATTTTTTCGCTTACTCTGTCCCTATATCCCTATGTATGCTTAGATCTTTAAAACTACGCAACGGATTTTGATGCGGTTTTTTGATGAATAGAGTAATTCAAGAGGAAGGTTTTACATGCACATTATAGTAGAGAAAAGCCGAGAAAATGAAAGATTTGTAATGTGATGTCGTAACAAACATATTTTTCTGCGCTTTCATTGCAAACGCTGCGCTGGCTAAACCTTACGAGATAGATCATATTTATGTACTTCGGAATTGTATATCTTAAAAAGATGAATAAAAAAATCCGCAACATCATATGTTTATCTCCTAAGGATAACCCACAGTAACCATTTTTATCTTTTACATATTACAAAAAAAATATGAGTTATTTATCAAGCTATTTTAAACGATACAGTATCATTCTTTATCCAATTAAATACATTAGATACGTTGTGCATTTCATGTAGATCATAATTGCCCTTAACAGCATGTGATTTAAATTAATATTTTCGAAGATATTACAGATTTAAAAATTGCGGGACGTAGCGTTTGCGGCGGTACCGGCCGCGGCCGGTCGGGGTGGCGGGAGCGAGCCTGTTCAGAGGCTCTGTCCCTCTGAACAGGCTCGCTCCCGCCGTCCCGGCCGGCCGCTACAATCGTCAGTAGAGCGTGAGGCTCGACTCAGTCAGGGATAGAGAGCTGAGAAATGTAAAAAGTACATAAGTAAAATTTTTGTGTATGAATATTCCAAAGAGGAATTTGTTTTACTCCAAATTCAACGCGTGCGGGTCACGGGCAGTAATAAATAAATCAAAACTACTGGATCGATTTTAATCATTTTTCAGTGAGTGATATAGGCTATATATTTTATACCCGTGCGAATCCGGAGCGGGCCGCTGTGTTTTTATATACAACGTTCACAGTTTTTCTGTAGTGTGTTTAGTATCAGCATTGTACCCCTGCGAAGCCGGGGCGGGTCGCTAGTGTTTATTAAATAACTACTAAAAAGGTTATCGACAAACAAATTTACTCGATTATGTTTAAATTAGTCTAAGAAATGCGAAAATTGTATCATAGCAATAGTGTAGGTAGTAATGAGTCCCAAGGAAGTGAGCACAAGCGTGAGGTCGACGGTGACTGCTCTCAGAATGGTGTACTTGAAGGGACAGTGCTCCAGGAACTTCACTGCGTTGGTGATTGACGTTCTTGCTGTCATATCTATAAAATATTTGACATTAATTAGTCTGCCTCGGTAGTCTAGCATCTTGCATAATATGTATAACATAGCTCCAAAATACTCGAATCTTGGGTTCCAATTTTAAATCTGTCAAGAAATAAATACTTTTTGCATTGAAACATTTTAACAAAAGTTTTCTAGCTAAAGCTAGTTACTCTGGATTTAGAAATGTTATCTGATGTAAGGTTGTTTTTTGACTGCAGAAGAAATGACTTAAAAGCTTACTAGTTGATATGAAAAACTTAGCAGACGATAACTACAAGCAGAGAAGATAGTCAAACATACCTCTTATAACCAGCAGCTGTTTAATGACACAAAGCTTGATTTTGTCAACTTCGCTATTAGTCAATTCAATTATTATTCCTGGTATAAACATCACAGCACATTCAACTATAAGTTCCGACACGAGTATGCGTGAATACTGAAAAATACAAAAGACATAACATAAACGCCAGTATTTTCCAGAAAAGTACGGCAAAGTTTATTAGAGGTAAGTTTATCGCTATTGCAGTACAATTTTGAATTATAACGACTTTTGGCTGCCCCGAACGTTGAAATATGGACATCACAATCAAGAGTATTTTATTACTACGGTTGCAAGACTGACAGAAGACAGGGCATTTGAAAATTAACATCCAGACGTAAAGAACTTTGAAAGAGGTATCCAACAAGTAGGGTATAACATAAAGACTAGCTGAAAAAAACATTGATGTGTAATAATAATAAAATACTTACGAAACCACTCAATATTGTATAAACAGCTGAAAGAATTTTGGGAAAGTTCGTTGCTAAATCTAAAAGTGTCTGAAATTACAAGAAATATAACCTCAATAAATAAAATAAAACTATAATAAATTTGGTTACAGAATAAACAACGTTACCAGAAGTTTCATCGAAAACCCAGTTAAACGAACTGTATGCAGCAAGTTCTTGTAAATAATCATACAATTCTTTAAATTTTGTACAATCGCTTGTTCTCCTTCCTCCAACCTGCGAGCTACTGACAACCCGCGTTCAAAACGAAAACGTAGCGCTTTCATCCGATGATACACCAACTCAAACACCATAATTCTTGTTAAAGTATTAAAGGAGACTAATCCCGTTACCAAGGAATTTACAATAAATAAATAAAAAAGTGCATTACATGGCGGAAATGGGTTGTTATGGCAAACAGACATCATTACCGGTAACTTTCTTAATACTAAAATTACAAACAATAATTTCGAAAACGTCATATTTTCAAATTTCCTTATATTCAATGTGATATCAAGTTCTTTTAACGCATTTAAATATTTGAAGAAATTCTTGTCTTCAAATAAGCCTATTAAGAAATCTGCAATGTATTGAGTAAGTGAAGCGAATATTACTATTGAACTAGATAAACCAAAGACAGCAATTCCATTACACACAATCATATAGTATACAAGAAAAGAAACGAATATAATACAATAAAGTTTGGCAAACAGATTAACATATTTGTTAGGAGTAACCTGATAATACACTCCTCCGAGCAGACGAGTGAATAATATAACTCGAATAGTTAATAGCGATGATATAGTTCTTAATATAATATTAACAAATTGAGTAACACAAAAGATTAGTTTCATGACTACAAGAATGATACATATCTGTGGTTCGTTTTCAAGTAAAGTTATTAATGTAACGAGTGATGATCCGAATTGAATGACTTATTTATGAGCAATATCGTTATTGACATTGTCTCAAATAGTAAGTTTCTTAATTCTTATAGACCATTACATAATTATTACAATAAGCTTTTAAGTACGTGGAAAAGTTTTAAATAGATCAGGGTGCCAACGTTATTAAAACTATTTTGAGAACATTAAGTTATTAGTTTATATCGACTAGATTATGTATACACATTAACATAAAAAAATGTTAGTGTTATTTTTAGGTTTCCATTATATATATCAAGTCGCTGCCTGCGACTTAGTTCTTTATTAGTCGCCAATAATCAAGAGAACCCTGGCACTTGTCGGGAGAAGGCGAGGAAGAGGGGGGAGGTGTAACCATGGAGGTTGTTTCAAATTGTTTCACCTTTTTTCATTGATTTATATACTTGGCACATACGAGTAGATAGAAAACCATTAATATTATAATTTAGCCGGAGGGGCTAATAAGTAATATAATTAAAACTAACACTACTAATTTTAAAAATCTTAGAATGTGTACATTAACACTAATCTAATAGTCGCTACAACCGAAAATACCCATCACTCTCCCGCTACCGTGCGTAAACGCATACAGCGCGCCTTATGAACGATCCAAATCATAGTGGTTCTGACTTCAAAACCCAAGAGCTTTGCATTGAGTTCTGCAGATCCTGAAACCCTTAAGTCCCTCTTTACCAATTATAAAACATGTTTATTCAATAACTACTGAATGAGTTTATCAACATATAAGCTTACTTACTACTCAATTATGTTTTAATTATAACATATGCGTAAATTGTATCATAGCAATAGTGTAGGTAGTAATGAGTCCCAAGGAAGTGAGCACAAGCGTGAGGTCAACGGTGAACTTGAAGAATGGTGTACTTGAAGAGACAGTGCTCCAGGAACTTCACTGCGTTGGTAATTGACGTTCTTGCACTCATATCTGTAAAATATTTGACATTAATTAATCTGCCTCGTTAGTCTAGCAACTTGCATATTTAAAACGTAGTTCCAAACTACTCGTATCTTCGGTTCCAATTCTAGGTCTGTCAAAAACAAGTACTTTTTTGGATTGAAACATTTTAAAAAAAGTTTTCAAGCTAATGCTGGGGTATCCTTTTTTATATACTGAGAAATGCCTGACGCATACTACTGATCCAGGCAGTCAGTGGTTAAGTCCGAGTTACATGGACTAAAACCCAGTGTGTCCCGTCTACATTTTGACAAACGAGGTGTCGTTGAATTTGTCGAAACAGTGATAGTGACATAGGCTATGTAAATTTTCAAAATGGCGCCGGCAAATGAAAAAAAAAGGGGGGGGAGGTATGGATTTTCTTTTCATCATAGTAATATGGGTATCAAATAAAAGGCCATGAAAAGAACATTTCAAAAATATATACTTCACGTATACACTAGGGTGGAAGTTAGTTTGTATGTTCGCTCACGCTAATCTTGGAAACTGCCGTTCGAATTTAAATAATTGTTTTTGCATTTGATAGTTTAACTCACCATTAAGGCCATTGATATATAACATTACCTTGGAACATGCAGGAGTTAAGCAAACACTACGGTTTTGCGCGTACCATGGCGTATGTCACTGGAATCGCGCCCCGCATCGCATCGGTAGGCCGGCCGCACGGCCATTGTAAGACTCGCTCCGTCCTGCCCCGCCCCACATCCCGCGCTGGATTAGCAATTAGCAAACACGAACCCAAAAAAATATTAGATCGGCCACATGATCAAAATTCTTTGCAAGAGTTGCAACGATTACGAGATTTGATTTCTACAAATTAATAGATATAAAAAAAACATGTCGGTTAAAAGAACTAAAAAGAGTGAAATAAAAAATAATTATTAACTAGTAACCTGATAATACATTCCACCAAGCAGACAAGTGAAAAATATAACTCGTATAGTTAATAGCGATGATATAGTTCTTAATATAATATTAACAAATTGAATAACACAAAAGTTTTTTTGTTTTGTTTTGTTTTGTTTTTAGTTTCATGACTAAGAAGCTAAAAGAATGATACATTCCTGTGGTCTGTTTTCAAGTCTACCGAAAGTAAAATTATTGGTGTAACGATTGATTCACTATATGGAATGACTTATTTATGAGCAATATTGTTAATGGCATTGTTTCAAATAGTAAGGTAAGAAATATCAAAATTCTTACAGGCAATTACATAATAACAATAAGCTATTAACTACGTGGCAAAGGTTTAAATAGATCAGGATGTCAACATTTTGAAGACTACTTTGGTGTAACTAAAGTAGTTTTCAAAATGTAATGTAATGTAAATGAGTAGATTAGTTTATACCGACTAGATTATACGCTTTAACATAAAAATTATTCTTATTTTTACGTTCTCATTATATTTACCTACTAGCCACTGTCTGCGACTTTGTTTATTATTGGCAGCAAAGGCGCCAATAATGAACAAGAGGCTGTGTTTACAGAAAGTAGTACACATTTTTATTTGGATTTTTTTTGTATAACAATTCATTAATTTATGTAGTAACGAAACATGTTAAAGAACGCCATTTATCGAACGGTTCCAAAACATTTACCATTTGTCAGTTATTTTTAGTTTTCCTCCGCATATGCGTAAAAAGCTACATACTTTCTATCAAACTTGTAGGTCATCAGCAATTGGATTAGATTCTTGATCTATAACTCAGTCAGTCACAAAAATGTGGTTTTTGAACGTTAATATCTCAAAAACTGTTTGAACTAAATTAATAAATTTTGCATCCTAATTAAACTAACGGATTTTAATACATAATAATGGGGGTGCATGAAAGGAGCCTCCCCGAGTGACGTACAGTAGTATAGAATTGGGGTTCCTGGATCCGTGATCCAGGAACCCTCAATTCCTTATTGGAATTTGAGTCTTTCTATCATCCATTAAATTATTCTAGTCATTTGAGATATGTTTTATCATCCATTCAATTATTCTAATCTGCCAATACATACATTAATTATTCACACTTGATGTGAATTCGATGATGAAATTATTTAATTGATTTAGTTCATTCAACACGAATCCGAGTACCTCGCATTGGGATGCAATGCAATGCTGTAGCTTGTAGTGCATCTATTAGGCATTATATCGATCGCATCTCGTTATCCATTGCACATCGATCTGTCCGGTATCAACGACTTAATCACTTGAATTTGAGACTTTCTATCATCCCTTCAATCATTCTAGTCGACATGTCCAATCTGATCTACTTTCGTTTTGATTGTTTTATTAGTTCTAAAACATTCAGAATTCTAGTGTAAACAGGTTGCATCTATGGCTCTTGACAAATCTGTCCAATCATGTTAGTTTTTGAAATATGGGAATGGAAAACAGCAGGGAATTATATTTTACCAATAAAAATAAAAAAACTTCGTTTTGTTCTAAAAAAGTTTATTATCAAAGCACCATTTTTTTAAACACAAAACATTTTTTAAAGCACATACTTTTTCATGATAAATACAACTAAACAAATCTTCAGAATACTCATATCGATCATACAAGCTTGATAAACTAGGACAACTCTTATCTTCTAAATTAATTACATTATTATGTTTAAAAATACTTTTTATCCATAGAACTTTTTCTAGACCTTTAGTATAAACAAACTTATCTTTTAAAATATCTAACATAATCGTCTGATAATTTGAATAAGGTATGAATCCTTCATTCCAGTATATTTTTCTGTTACGTTCAATCCATCCAACTTGCCGTCTTTCTGGTTTTGTTAAGTTATAAAAGGGGAATGGAGGCTTTATTAAAAATATTTGCAATTTTTTATCACACCATATAGCAATTTCTTTTATTATAAATTCATTTGCTTCAGTTTTAAAGCCTTGAACATCTACAATGGCAGTCATGATAATCGATGCACTATGTTACTTAAAGGTTTGTATTCCACAAGCCGATCGTTTATAATCAAACAATATGCAGTAGTGTTATCTGGTATTGGTTCCGAACATTCAATCTCCAATCGAACGTCTACTGGTCCTGTTTTTACACTATCGTTTTGCCTTGAACAATCGATAATGAACAGAGGAGCCTTATCTTTAAAGTCCTTTAGATCAAGCAAGGGATCCGCCGGACAGCTGTAATACGACTGTCGAAATTTCGCATACATTTCGTATAATATACTGTATTTGTTCTCAGAAAATTTTAAACCTAATGGTTCATATGGATAATATTGTGAATTCAAAAAGAGCGTAACATTTGTTACTTGACAATGATCAAATAGTGAACAATCTTTTAGTTTATTACTTTTTTTATTCGTTTGTAAACAAAAAATAACATATCTTGGCTTTTCTAATTGTGATGCAGTCTTAACTGACCATGAATGTTTTGTTGTTTTAGGTAGTAAGGGGTACTCATACAAATCCCAATTTCTAAATGCCATTTGAATAGGTTTATCCTTTTCTAGATGTTTTAAAAGTGTTAAACGTTGTCTATCTGATACTTTTATATGCGGTACTCTCCACTGTACTCTATCGATGTTTATTTGAAAGTAAGAAACATCATCTGTAAGTATAGCACTGTTTAAATTAGAGTTACTTCTGTTCAATATAAGTTCATGTTTACAATTTATGACGATTTTACTATAATCCTCTGCAAAGCCCAATATCTTATTTAATGGTATGATAGCACTAAAGTGACCCTTAGTTTGAAATCCGTTTAAGTTCCAACCCCATAATGCAGCCATTTTATTTTCAGCCTCATTTAATGAAACGTATGACTTTACTGTTGACGTTATGCCAGAATTTTTTATGCGATCTATTTCAATACCATTTATTTCGTATCTGATGTCTTGAAACAGGAACAGAACATGATTATTAGTAAATTTAATATCTTTCTCAATTGGTTTCCCATCTTTGTTGAAGAGCTTCGCGTGACCCTCAATGTAAACTGAACTGGCTGATGGCAACACGTATATGTCTTGCTGATGGATGGGTATTCTGATTTCATCGTTTTCTCTAAAGCAGTTGTTATAAGGATTGTAGGAATGAATCTCATAACTTTCGATAGAATTATCGAAGTGCGGCAAATCAGTAATCTGCAGCATATTCATACTTTAAGACCCAACGCTCTGAGAAAGTCTTTATTTGGTTTTGTTAATTTTTTCACTTTTATCTTACGTCTATGCACCTTACTGGTTGTAGAAGAAGTAAGGTGTTTCATTTTAAGAATAGGTTTTATATTGTATAATATCATTTTACTTTCCTCAAATGAAGACGTAGTTGAATATGTTCTATATAAGAGATACTGTAGCCGAACTGATCAACAACTCTAATTGATATGGATGTAATGAGATTTTTGTTAACTGGGAAGTAAATTACGTTCTGAGGTGTTTCTAGGTAATATTTGCCTGCAGTTATAACAGGTATTAATTCATAGATAATATGTGTCGGTATACCGTTAGTGTAAGAACCGTATATTAAATCACACTCAATCCTGATTACAGACGGAATATTATTAGCCACATTTAATACGGAGTTTACAACTGAATAATAAAGCAAACCACACTCATATTTTTCAGATAAATTAAGAGGTGGTTGAAAATACGACTCTAATTCTGATTTATTGCCAGAGATTGTCACAGTTATAGACATAGTCACATACTGAACACTTTACAAAAATTATGTTTTATATATTATATGCTGCTGGACTGCTACAGGCTGATGATGATGCCTACTCCAAAAGTTTTTTAAAAATTTTAAACATAGATGTCCACATTTGTATGGGTGATCACCCTGGAGATTTTGATAGTTATAGTTGATTTTCGAGCCTAAGTATTTTATTAATTCCTTTGACGGTTTAAGATTTCCATAACTATCGAAATATTCAATGTAATCACTACATTTTGCATAGGCTACCCAATGAGAGCCAAGATTTTTAGAACTATCTAAATTAACAACTGCACACTCATTTTTAAAAGGATATTCTGGGAGTTCATCTCTCATAAAGACCCCTCTAAAGTAAGGAATATAATTTCCATATTTTAGAATGTCAAAATTAGTTAAGGCTCGTTTGGGTAGCCGAGGTATTAGTTTTTTTCTTTTGATACAAATATTCCAAGTCCATTTTTATGTGGTTTAAGATGTAACCCTTTGCCAATGCAAAGAGCCTCCATTTTTTCATTATGTCTCTTCGATTCATCGTAAAGTTTTTTAGCCATCTTAAATTCATTTATAGTTTTAGCAATACCAGCTGCTCCACCAGCTAAAGCTCCTGCGGCTGATAATCCGGCAAAAATAGGAATCAAAGGTAATACTCCACCCGTTTTTGGTATTGGAATAATCCGAGGAAGTTTAATGGTTGAATCATTAGATAATTCTCTAGCAGCAGCCATAGCTAATTCTATTGCTGCTTTTTTACATTTAGGTTTAAATTTTTTCATATTTTTTTTCGTAACAGATATAACATTTTTCAGTTTCTTTTTAAGACTTTTGCCATCTGTATCTTTTGCTGCGTTTTGACGTCGAGTTTTTAAGCCAGCACCTGTTCTAATTTTTGTCAGCATTGCATGTTTTACTAAACGTGCTGCGAATTTTTCTCCCGCAGTTGAATCAGAAGCAAGAGATCGTGTTTTAGCCATTTTTAATAGTAGTAGATCAGCACTGTGACGATCTTTCAAGTTTGACGACTTGTAGTAATCAATATCGTGGTTTTTACAATATTCATCCAATTTGTTAACACCTTTGTCTCCACGTGTAAGTCTCTGATGTAATTTAGTGCCAGGACCACAATAATTATATCCTGGCAAATGTAATTCAAATGGTAAGTGGTTTATTAACCAATTAATAAGACTATTCTCTCCAATACACATCACAAGACTAAGCAATTAAGGACTCGACTCTTTTTAATATATTATGGAGATTGTCAAGGCAATTTGGTTTATTTTGTATCTCACAAAACATTTGTTTTATCTATCCAACTATTTTCACCAGAAGACAAACCTAACCATTTTACAAAAACTCTATTCCCTTTCCTTTTAAGAACTTTTTCAACAAGATATACATTGGGATGTTTTGTCTTCTGAAGTTCTTGTTCATAAAATGCTCCTAAGATAGGCTGTCCTCTAATTGTATCCGCTATTAAGTAAGTTATTGGAGTAGTATTCCGTCTGTATCTAATTTTAAATATTTCTGTTGACCAGTTGGGGGTATAGCCTTTTTCGAATGTTCCTTTATACTTACTGATACGAACATAATCACCCACTTTAAACTTAAATTTCGTAATTTTTTGCTTTTTTGTTAATTTATTAAATCTTTCTTGTATTTTTTTTTTATTTACATTATTGACGTTTGCTGGTATTTCCTCGATAGTTCGATGATAGGTGTGATTATATTTTTGGACAACATTTTTCAGGGTATTTTTTATCCAATTATAATTACCTTTCAAACTAAACTCTTTGTACAGTTTCGATTTTAATGTTCTAATAAGTCTCTCAACAATTGAAGCTTTTTTTGATGAAAACGTTGAATAGTGGTTAATATTAAGAGACTGCATAAGATATTTAAATTTATGATTGTAAAACTCTGTGCCATTATCAGTTTGCAAATTCTTAGGAACACGATTATCTTTCAGTAAATTCTCAAAAGCTTTATACACCTCATCTTTGTTTTTACTTTTTAAAGGAAATGCCCAAGCATATTTTGAAAATGTATCAATTATGGTAAGAATATATTTGAAATTATTATTTTCTTTCGAAATTGATTGCATGTCCATTAAATCTGCTTGCCATAGATCATCTATATCCTTAATAATAACACGTCTCCGCGGAAAGTTAACCCTCGCACTTCTATGAATTTCATTTACCACATCCGCTTTACTCATTTTAAAACATTCCTTTTTAATATATTTTTTGGACAGACTGTATATTTACATATTTTAAATATATTTTTAACCGACTTCTTATTCAATTGAATGACATCGTAATACTATATGAAAGGCTCCTGATGATCAGTATTTATTCCTTAATTATATTAGCTTCTTTTAATTCTTCAATTATTGATAATATTTCATTGTTGTGGTTAGTATTACCCGCATCTTTTGAAGCTATTAATAATCGTAATCTTTCAACCAATTCATTGGGATCGTCCCAATATACTAAGTCAGTATTCTTTTTGTATGTCTTAAGCGTCGGTAAACTGCCCCCTATTTTTTGCTGATTGTTTTCCAACGAAATATCAACAAATAATGGTTTGATTATTTCTCGATATTTGAGTCCTTTATCACCTCTTACTTGACCTCTGGGATTAAAATCTCGTTTATGAGCGTTTGTATGATGCAGTATATCTTTGTAAACAAGCCTGTCAGTGTTTGTTACAATTTGTAAATCAGGTTTCCTTCGAAGTAAAAGTTCTTTTAGTCCAGGAGTAAAATCGTAACTTTTATCACCAATTTTAACCAAAACTAATTTATCACCGTCAATACTTTCAATTTTAGAAAATGTTACTACTGAATTACCCATCATCAAAGTTTTGTTGTCAGTTCTTATTCCAAATGGTACATTTACACCATCATAAATACCATAGATATCTTCACTTTGCAAAGAAATTTCTAAATTATTTTTCACTTCTTTTTTTGGGGAACTTGAAAACATTATATCAGCATCATGAAAATCTTCACATTTAGTAGAATTACTTTCACAATTTGTATCCGATTGAATAGGGGCAAAACTTTCGGATATATTTTCATCATTTTTAATATTATTAAGATTTGTCTTTGAATTTATAAGAGTTTTTAGGGGTTCTGCAACTGGTTTGAACATTTTATCTAAAGATAAGTTCATTTTATATTCTTGACTTTTCATTTGTTTTATTTTATTTTTTATGGAGTCAACAGACTTCATTAGTTCGATTTTAATATTTTTCTCCATCCTAAGTAACCACAACTATGTTCAACTAAGGAAGGGATAACACTAACAATGTGTTGTATATAATTCATTAATATTATTATTATTGTATATTAGTGTACATTCATTCATTCAAATTTTAAAAATATATCGAAATTTTGTCTATACCTCCCATTACTTAAAGATGATTCTTTGTTAATAAGAAGAAAGTTGTAATGGTTATTCCACACAGTTTTACAAATATCTTTGAACTGATGCCACGTTAGATCAGAGTTGACATGTTCTTCATAAATGTGCTTTAAATTCACATCATCTTGTTTAAATATTATAAGAAAGTTAGCATTATCACGTAACAACTGTTTCGGGATTTTTGAATAGGTTTGCGATAAGTAAAAACAATCAATTTGCTTATGTCTACCCATGCAGAAATAATTACGGATGTTTATTTGGTTTTCACAAACAACATCGTCAAATATAAATACTGAATTAGGTAAAGCTTCACTCGGAGATATGACATCTTTATCGTCATTAAACTCATAGAATTTTATCTGAGGCACTCTTTTTAAAACTTCTCGTAAAAAACAATATTTTGGTTGAAAATTAGTTTTTGAGTAAAGGTAAAGGTTTTGAAATTTGAGCCCATTTTCATGCAACAATAAACTGATAACAACGTTTGTTTTACCACAATTTGATGGGCCACAAATAATACATCGAATCGTATTTGGTAACAAAGGGCTATGTCTAATTTCTTTAGGAGATTCACCAAGATTAATATTTTTGACATTTAGTGATATGGCTTGTTTGATCAGCTTCATCTTGTCAATTAATTTAATATTAATCTAACATAGATATTTATATAATTGTTTTTTTTCTTATATTTATAGACTTGCCATTACAGGAATTATTCTAAGTAACGAGTCGTGTTACAGGATGTTTGACTAACTTCATTATGTCTATTAAGCAACTAAATAAAATGAGTGAAAGGTACATAACAATAATAATAATAATAAAACAGGGTACAATTTACAAAAATATTTTATTTTTTTATATTATTAATTTAAAAATACATAATTATAGTGCCTCCCCGCATTTTTATACAAAAGATTATTGGTATTGTATTAGATACTTATTATACTTAGTCTTAAGGAACATAAAATTGTGTTTTGAGTACATTTTTTATGTAATTATTAAAAAATATAAACAATTCAATTGATTAAACAATCAAATGATTTTTAGAATTAAAATAAAACAACCATTATTTTAAAATCACATAGTCAAAATTTTAAACACATATTATACAAAATAAACCAGTTAACAAATGTGATTGAAATGACCCCAAGGTACAGTATTAATTTGATTTCCCTGGATGTTCCTCTTATCGTCTATTCTATTTAAAACTATTTTATTTACTTCTTGTGAGAACAGCACATGTTTCATCGATTTTATCATATTCATTTTACACTTTAAAGTTAAGTTTTTAAATAAAACATCTTTATAGTTATATAATGTTAAATTCCCTGAAATAGGCTTTGATACACCTTTAGCTTTGTTTATTTGCGTTTTTAATGATTTAATACAATAAAGTTTTGCTCTTAGACCTATAAATTCAGTAATTGGGTCTCCCCCTAATTCGTCTTTAAATAAACCAGGAATTCTTTCATTTACCTTTGGTATACAGTAATGATTATTCGTTTCAAAATTACTCGTATCATATTGTGATATATCATCACACATGTCTTTATAAAAGTTTTCAGTATGTATTAGATACAATAAACTGTCTGTATCGGTATAGCATAATTTAGCTTTAGCCCCGTATTTAGTCTTAATGAAATTATAATGAAAATTGTACACATGTTGTTTAGAGTATTCTAACACCGCAAATCCAATATATATCGGTCTATCTAAAACAAGTTTTTCAGGATTCAACTGTACGGCTACAAAGTTTTCATTAAATATAGTAAGATTTTTTAAATTAGGTTTTGTAATTAATTTCTCAGCACCTATTACTTTATTAGTTTTGTTCGAATGATCACTCCATCTGGTTATTAATTTAACATCGACATGTTTACGTTTATTTTCAATAGTTTTGCCAAATATCGAGTTATTCAAAAGTTTAAAAAAGTCTCTTTCAAATGATGTTGAAGCGGATTGTCGTAGTGTAGTATTCAAATCTATATATTTTTTTAAAAAACTTTCTTGTCTAAAACAAAGAACTTTATGAATTTTTTTCAAAATCAGACCATTTTTTAGACATTCTTTTAAATGCACATAATGAATAATGTAGTTAAATTTATCATACAAATTTCCAATTAATTTAGGTGTTTTCCCTCCAATAGGTATGAATTTTTCAGGAGCAAAAGGCAAATCGCTATGTGAATTATGTAAATATTCTGGATACGCTATATCTACTTCTAAAATATAGCCGTAATCGGCATTATCAGAAAAATCGAATATATTAAAACATTTTACTTCATCGTTTGTCATGAATTTGAATTCTGAAATCGGTAATTTTCTCGTCATTGCATAGCCATATAGATTATTACAATCTAAATAGATTAAATATGTTGATGGTTTGGAATTATCAAAATGAGGTAAATACATGTTATTAGCTTTAGCGTATCGGTGAGAGCATTGCGCTAACCCTCCACGTATTCCTTTTTCCAACATTTGATACATTTCTAAATCATTGATTAATTCTAAGCGAACACCTGTGTACAGAAGCATAGCATCCCAACTCAATCCAGGTGATGTTACGTAATATGCAGGATCGAGTTTATAATGCTGCAAACAAATTTTTCTAAAATTTTCAAATACATCACACAGTAATAAAACATCACACTTTAAATATAAATCTGTATATTCACCAAGAGAATTAATGTTAAAATAATTCCACACATTTTGAGCATGTTGATAATCAATGTCAGATATATGTTTCGATTGTAAAGTGTTATAAAAATCATCCTTTGCAGGAAGTCGTGTTTCATTGTATTTCTGCCATGAGCAAATATATTCATAGGGATATATTCCTTTTCTTCGTATTAAATGGAATTGTTTTTTGTCTGAGAAATATGATGATAGATGAATAAAATCGTTCTCTCTTAAACTTTTACTCAAATTATCGAGACTTGAATTAAGAAATTGAAAAGAATCTATAAATTTTATCTGTATTGGTTTGCATCCTTTTACAGTATTTATTATTTTGGTTATGGTTAAATATTTTTCTTTAGTTTTTGCAATAATTTTAATTTCACCATCATATTTAGATAATTCTGTTATGAATATATGTGAGTCATATCCACCCAAATTATGAAATATAACAGGTATAAATGGACACACTCTATATATTAAATTACAATATGAATGTGCTGCACCTCGATAGTTGCCTGTAATATGATCGTGATCACAAACTTTATCATCAAATAATAAATGATTACATATGTGGCATGTAGTTGCTGAACGATAATAATCAATTTGTTCGGTTGTCATAGGTTTCATAGGCTTTTTCGTTATTAAAATATTATGAATTAACTTTGCCTCTTCTATCAATCTTTTTATAAATACTTCTACACAATCTGACCCTCTGTATGTCACAAATTTATTAAGACTGCTATCATGTGAACAACATACATAATATGCAAAACAGGATGGTTGATGTAACTTATTTTTCACTGTATTTTGATCATTCTGTTTGTCGTTATAGTTCGATAATATAGTTTCAAAGTCAGCATATATAACAAAATTTATTTTCTGCTTTCGTTCATAATTCTTAAACTGTAAAATACTGTTTTTGTCAGGTAGTATGGTTAAAATTTTAGAGCAACTGTGAGAATAATACTTTGTTTCAGAAGTAAAAAATTGTAAACATGTTTCACATAAATACATTCGACCTTTATGGCATGACACTTGTCGTCGCACTAGCCGCAAAAGGTTTTTTATCAAACAATAATGACCTTTGCTGTTATTTTCAAAATACAATAAGTTAATGTGTTTATCTTTTTTATGATTCGTTATATAAAGAGGACCAGTTACCGTGTTGCGTTCATCTAATCCATAAATATTAATACTTATCTCAGAATTATTATTTTCAAAAAGCTTGATGTCTCTTGGTGAAGGTGGAAATGAAATCCCTTGTAAATTTAATATTGAACTAAAATGTGGATAGGAGTTCGTTCTGCAGACATTCTTTTTGGCTGGAAATAACGCAGCGACTATGCTCCATAAAAACAGTATTCATCATTATTTCGTATATTCAAACAACTCTTTGTATTTTTAATAACAGCAGGTAGTTGTAAGAAAGTACCACCCCGCATAGGGGAATATTTATTTATATTAACCTCTAAATGATTTATAGAAACAAATGACCACCCAGACTCGCAATGTTCGAATTCAGTACATTTTGTTTTTAATGTCTCTATTACTTTTAAAAATATCTCATTTAAATCAGTACTATTGTAAATAATTTCATATTTCGTATTAAATGATTTAAGTTGTTGCTCATTCAATTTAGGTAGTAAAAAATAAGCAAACAACTCAAAGTTAACTTTAATGCTAGTATTCCTCAATATGGATAACTTAATAATTTTAAAAATATCCTTTCGCTTGGCATCTAAGAACGCTTCTGGAGTGAGGTACTCATTTTCTGTAAATGAAGGATTTAAGCGATAGGTCACAATTCTGTTTTTGAATGCTGTTGCAATAGTATCTATATTCTCAAAACTTGATTTTATTAAACAATTCGATTTATGGATATTCGTTCTTTTATGGTATCTGTATTTATGTTCGAGGATATGAATTTTACATTTTTCACAATAAATTGTCTTGAATAAACAGTCAGGCTGACCAACATTCACATTATATTCATGTTCGGGGATAGTAATTTTACGTTTATCATTATTATCAATAAATAAATCAGAACTTGCTGATGGGTCATCGCTGGGTTGTGTTACTGGAATCAAAAGAAGACACAACAAACATCAAACTTTGCACTTTATTAAATAATAAAATATTTGGTTTACAAAGACAATATCATTATTTTAGTGTAAGTAATAAGTATTTTTAATATTAAGGTATAGGTACATGGTACAGGTTATAAGGTACATGATTCGTTATAATATAATATGAAATGTATTTATGTTTATGAATACATGTAGCAAATAGGTTACTCTAAAACCAATAATTTATTATAACTTTTATTGGTAAGAGCTAATAAATGTTGGAGGGCAGTTTTTGAACTCCTTTCTAACGCTAGTTATAAGTATATGCGTTTAGGCAGCGCCAAGACTCAGAATCGTTACAAAGACAATATAATTATTTTAGTGTAAGTAATTAGTATTTTTAATATTATGATAAGGTACATGATTCGTTACAATTTAATATGAAACGTATTTATGTTTATGAATACATGTAGCAATAGGTTACTCTAAAACCAATAATTTATTATAACTTTTATTGGTAAGTGCTAATAAATGTTGGAGGGCAGTTTTTGAACTCCTTTCTAACGCTTGTTATATATGCGTTTAGGCGGCGCCAAGACTCAGAATCGTTATTAGTTTGGTCTTTGACTGTTATAATAGAGTGGCGCCACCTATGTATAGGTTGGACTCGCTCTATTTCATCAAACTTGTATATTTTTAGTTCGACGTAAAACGCACCTTTTTTACCTTCATCCATTTGACGAGAAAACCCGTTGGCTAACCTCCTCGTAACATAGGAGTAAAGCGGTTGAGTCTTCTTCTCAGCAGCCGTTTGAAGCTCCTCGTCGTCGCTGTCCGAACCGAACAAGTCACGTGCTGTTGACTTGGTGACAGGAGTGATCGGGTGAATAGTAGGCTTGTTCTTTTTGCTTGTGGACGGCCGCGACCCAGAGTTTGATGTTGGCTTGCGCTTCTTGTTTTCTTTTTTTGGCTTAGCCTTCACTTGCTCCTCGTCGGACGACTCGTCATATTCTGATGTTGGCTTACACTTCTTATTTTCTTTTGGATTAGCCTTCACCTGCACCTCGCCCGACGACTCGCTCTCGGAAGGGAAAAGTTGTTCAGCGGTGTGCTTGGACCTAGAAAAAATCAAAATTATATAAATTATTAAATAAGACAAACTACATCCTTTAACATTAGTAAACAATTAATTGAATCGTCAAATAAGCGAATGAAAGTAATACTTGAATGATTGAAATAGTGAGATAATTTATCTACCATCATATTTATTAATGTAATTTTGTTGTATGTTGGATAGTGAAAAGTGAACGCAACTGAATACTTAAAGAAGAATGTATAGTAGAAATGTTGAGTAACAATCGAAAGATGATTATGTACTTACATTTTAAAAGAGTTATATTTTTCTTCGTAGATATATTGAGGTTCAGATGTGACTGCTTCCAGCTGAAGATTTCGTTGTGATTTAGGTTCACCAGGTTCCCACTTATATAGTGATGAATTGCACCATACAATCCCATTTAAGAAATAATAGTCCAAGATCCCACTATAGAACGGCCTTTACTGAGCTGACTAAAAATTAATGTAAAAAAAATGTTATATCCAATTAAGCATGTCTATAAATATATGGGTTGTCTATAAAATTTCAGTCCAGAATACGATTAATTAAAAATTATTATTATTGTTATTATTATTATTTTTATCATTGCCCTGTTTTGGTAAAAGGACGAATCTCATACGAATCGAAAGTATGAAGCCAACCAATATGCAATACATTTATTGACATTTAACTGGATTTAAAAAAATACTTTTCATCCATTAACTAGCTCGGTGAAGGTTGTTCTATATCGGGATCCTATACTATAGGGAGTATATGGATAAAAACGCTTCGTCAACTCAACCCAAAATATGAAAATTTAGGACGATGCAATTTCAACTTTATCTATACAGTGCAAGACATAAAATAACATACATTCGCAACACACAAACTATACATTTACAGTATAAACTGGTCTCGCATTGTACGGGAAATCTATACACCGCAAGGCCAGCTTATACTGGCTTGTATAGATTGATGTGTTGCAAAGGTTTAGGTTGATGTGCCGTTGACTGTACAATAAACGCTGACGCTGGACCACCGGGGGAGTCTAACTTGCATAATTCGCAGGTTTGACACCGGCTGCACTCCCGGTTTCGTAAGTAAATATTCTCTTTAAAATAAGTCATGCAATCCGCGGCGGTATGTCTTCGTATTGTTAAGAAATAACATTGACACGTGTTGATTTTAATTACATCAGCACATGTTAATTAAGATAATTTCATAGCTAATTTGAACTCTATATCCTTCAACAATATTTTATTTAAATTCTATATAAACTAAAAAAATAAATAAGTACAAATTAGTTGAAATCTGCCAGCGAGTGAGATTAGACAACCTAACAAAATGTCGGTGAGGAATGTTTTATTTATTTTAAATAATTGTTTTTTGCTCTCTTCATGTTCTAGGCAGCAATATCTACGCACTGGATTAGCAATTCCCAAGCAAATGATCGATTATTCTGCTTTTCCACAAAGTACATAGTTATTATACATCGTTGTCCAGTTGCACACAATGTTTGTTGAATTATAGTTAACTGAAAAGTCGTGTATAATACATACACTTTTATAATTTATCAACATTGCTATCTTTTATTATAAAAAAGAATATTTTAATTTTACCTATAAAATACAGATGGAACGATGATTTGAGTTATAAGAAGTTCGATCCTACTTGAATTAGTGTTTTATTTAATTCTACATAACTCCATTTATTACGTCTTGTACATTTTGGTAAGTGTTTTTCATTATGAATAAATTTATTTTTCAGGACACGGAAGAACTATTTAATTTTATACCTGTGGATCAACCAGCGGTTCAACAAAAACCTGGACAAAAGACCCTCGGTCTTACTCGCAAAAGATCGAAAACGGATCAAACGTTTTTTCAATATATAAAGAAACCTATCACGCGGGGAACAAAAATAATCAAGATTGAAATATATGATACAGAGAGCTTCCCAAAAGCTGAGCACCCGATTTGTCACTGTGAAGCTGATGTATGCGTTCAGCACGTCGTAAAAACGATGTTATTTGATGATATATATTCTAGCACGAGAGAATTAATATCGAAGATTCAGGATGATATCGAAACAAAATCATAGATAATGTAATAATAAGAATAATAATTGGTTACTTGATTAGTGTATAATAGTTTTGTATATTTGTTTTTCAATTATTGTATAGCTTAATTAATATAAATTAAAATTATACTAGTAAGCACTATATTGATTATAATTTTAAAGTAGCATGATTATAATATATTAAAATTTTAATAAAATCATGATAAAATAAAAGATACTTCGTTTTATTTATACAGGTATAACAATATAAACACCGATATTCTTTGTATAAATGGCAGCGTTCAGGTCGGCGAGCGCGAATTCCATTATCATTTGGTTGCAATGTTGAATCGATAACATAGTAGCATTGCATCTTAGTGGTTAGATCATTTTAATGAATATAGTAATTATGATAAATGAATATTAAAACTTATAACAGTAATTGACTGATGGTTTACTTAACATCGAGTGTAAAATCATATGCGAATAATTACTGATAAATCAATTAAATAATTTCATCTCCGAATTCACATCAAGTGTGAATAATTAATGTATGTATATGTATTGGCAGATTAGAATAATTGAATGGATGATAAAACATATCTCAAATGACTAGAATAATTGAATGGATGATAGAAAGACTCAAATTCCAATAGGGAATTGGGGTTCCTGGATCCGTGATCCAGGAACCCCAATTCTATACTACTCGTACAAATCTATTCTTTACGTCCGGCGCACCCTGGGCAATCTGCAAGATCTTACCTGCAGATTGGCTAATCCTTTCACCACGATGGCAAGTCAACACCTTGACCAGTCGGTCAGTCCCCCGCTAGTGCCAGCTTTGCGCGTTATCTCCATTAACATCGAAGGGTTTTCCCGGGATAAAGCAGAGATCCTCTCTGAATTATGCCGCAGAACACAATGCCACATACTATGTGTGCAAGAAACCCACAGAGATGACAAACAGAGCAGGCCTTACATCCCTGGACTGACGCTTATCGCCGAGATCGCTCACCCGAAGCACGGTAACGCAGTGTTTGTTGCTCCCGGCGTAAGCATAAACACCATTAAATGCACCACAGTTGAAAACATGGAGACTATTACAGTACAAACCGATATTTGTACCATAACATCAGTGTACAAACCTCCGGGTACACCATTTCAACAAATTGATACTGACAATGGCAATAACAAAATTCCAAAGATCATCATTGGCGACTTCAACAGCCACAGCATAAACTGGGGTTATAGTCAAACAAATGCCGACGGAAGAGCCGTCGAAGACTGGTCAGAGACTAACGATTTGGTCCTACTTCATAGTGCTAAAGATCCAGCTTCATTTAATAGCAGCCGGTGGAAACGCGGATACAACCCTGACCTAGTTTTTGTTAGCACGAACATCAGTGCTCAATGCGCTAAAACAACCTGCCCACCAATCCCACGTACCCAGCACAGGCCAATCATGTGCTCTATCGAACCTATAATTCAGCCCCTAACTATCCCTTTCCTGCGACGTTTCAACTATAAAAAGGCTGACTGGGATCTTTTTTCAAAGGATATTGACGAGTCACTTTTGGGAATCTTACCAATATCACAAAACTATGACCAATTTGTAAATTTAGTTTCGAGAACATCACGCAAATGTATTCCTAGAGGTTGCCGTTCACAGTACATACCTGGTCTGTCGCAAGAGTCAGCTAAAGTCTTAAAAGAATACGAAAGCAGCTACACCAAAGACCCGTTCTCAGAGAATACAATAGAATTGGGAGAAAGTTTAATGGAAGCAGTCTGCCACAACCGCCGTAGAAGATGGATGGAAACAGTCTCTAATATTGACATGACGCACAACAGCAAAAAAGCCTGGAACACCATCAGAAAGCTTACCAATGAGGCACCGTCACCCACACCTCCAGCGCAAGTGACAGCAAACCAGATAGCCCATCAGCTGATTTTGAACGGCAAGCCACCCAAACGACTGCGTCGACCTGCAAATTTTGACAGTACTGTCCCAACGTCTGATGCTGTGAGTAAGCCCTTTACCCTTGGTGACCTAATCATCGCAATCAAAAAACTTAAGTGCGACAAAGCCTCAGGAATTGACAACATATCCGTAGAGCAAATAAAGCACCTGGGACCAGTTGCTGTGTCATGGTTGCTGCAATTATTTAATAGTTGTATTGCAACCTCTTAAAATCCCACGCATTTGGAGGCAAGCAAAAATAACTGCTCTTTTGAAGCCTGGTAAATCTGGAGACGACCCCAAGCACTTCCGTCCCATTTCACTTCTCTGCCATTCCTTCAAACTCTTTGAAAGATTGATTTTAGCTCGTTTGTCCCCCATAGTCGACCCCATGCTGATCCCAGAACAGGCTGGATTCAGGCCCAGTAAATCTTGCTGTAGCCAGACCCTGAAATTGGTCCAGCACATAGAGGATGGGTTTGAGACACGGAGGGTGACGGGCGCTGTCTTTGTCGACCTCACTGCTGCGTACGATACAGTTAATATCAAACGCTTACTGTATAAGGTGAAAACCATCATCAACGATGATAAATTTGTAAACATCTTGGGAGAGTTACTCCGTAACAGGCGTTTTCAAGTCCATCTCAGTGGAACCAAAAGCCGTTGGCGGCGCCAGAAAAATGGTTTACCCCAAGGCAGTGTCTTGGCGCCAATTTTGTTCAATATATATACAAATGACCAACCGTACAGCCCTAACACACAAACATATATTTACGCTGACGACCTAGCACTGACATCTCAATCTACATCTTTTGAGGAGGTAGAAACAAACCTTATGGCAGCTCTGGAAACATTGAAAACATACTATGAGGATAACGCCCTGAAGCCCAATCCTGCTAAAACTATATCTTGCGTATTTCATCTTCGCAATGGGCAAGCTGGACGTAAGCTTAACATTTCGTGGCAAGGAGTCCCTATAGCTCACAGTGATACACCAAAGTATCTCGGAGTCACCTTGGACCGAACATTAACGTTTCGGCAAAATTGCGTAAACGTCAGGCAAAAGGTAACCACCCGAAATAACCTACTCAAAAAGCTGGTAAACACCAAGTGGGGAGCTACTCCTCACGTTTTAAGAACAACCGGATTAAGCTTGTGTTTTTCTGCTGGAGAATACGCCTGCCCGGTATGGAGCCGTTGCAACCACACCAAACTAGTGGATACGGCACTGAACGAAACATGCCGGATCATCACTGGTTGCCTTAAACCGACACCGGTTGAGATGCTGTATCCACTAGCTGGAATTGCCCCTCCGGCTATCCGCAGAACCATAGCAAGCTCTATAGAAAGATCAAAACTGGATGAGGATACTAAACACCCAATGCACAACAACACCACAGTGTCTCAACGGCTAAAAAGTCGTAAAAGCTTCCTTAACTGTGTTGAACCTCTCTCTGGTGATGCCGCACAAGCACGATGCCAACTTTGGCAACAAAAAGCCACTCTGCCTACCCCCTTTGTTCCAATCGAGGAGAACCTTCCACCTGGCCATAAACTGCCTAGGCCAATTTGGAAGTCTCTAAACAGGCTTCGAACTCAAGTTGGCCGAAGCAAAGACAATATGATACAGTGGGGTTTTGCAGATAAAACAAACATAAATTGTGAATGTGGGGCCGCACAAACCATGGCCCATATTTTAATTTGTCCTGCGTGTCCTACTACCTGCACGAAGGACGCGCTTATGAACGCGGATGAAAGTGCTGTTCAGGTAGCCACATATTGGGCTAATAAAATTTGACTTTGCCGTCGACTCGAATGAAGAAGAAGAAGAAAGAATACATAATAATATAATACAAATTTGAAATATGTAGGATAATTAGGTTAAAATTGTGAAGGGGTCAAAAATACCGCGAGATGGTTCGTGTGACACACTCCTGTGTCACCAGCCGTTTTTAGGGTTCCGTAGTACCTACAAGGAACCCTTATAGTTTCGCCATGTCCGTCTGTCTGTCCACGGCATAGCGACGAAACCGTTGGTGCTAGAAAACTGAAATATTGCATAAACATGTATGTTAACTAAACAAAGAAAGTCGTAGAGTAAAATTTGGAAAAATATTTTTTTTTCAGGTAGCTACCCTACATGTAAAGTAGGGATGTTTTTTTTTTTTGTCGCCCACCCCATAGTGTGGGGTATTGTTAGATAGGACTTTTAAAAACGTTTAGGGGTTGCTAAGACAGTTTTTTGGTTTAGGGATCCGTTTGCGAGATAATTAACTTTAAAGAGCAAATTTTTGTTCGAGTAGGGCGTCCCCCCCTCCTCTAAAAGCTAAACTACTGGATCCTAAAATCTGAAAAAAATTGTGTCGGTAGTACATGTAATGAACTTTAAAGAAAAACTATAGCGGATAAGTTCACTTCATTAGTTCAAGAGGAATAGGGGTCCGAAATGTCAGATGCAGTTACTCAGAATATTTCGTTCAAAATTCTTGAAACATAAATAAACATACATAATACATATATAAAATCACGCCTTTATCCCACGGAGGTAGGCAGAGACGATGGAACGCCATGTGCTTCGCTCCTTACATACTTCTTTCGCTTCCTCAACATTCATACATCTCGTCATACGTGCTAGCTGGTTTCGTGTACTACAAACATTTCCTTTCTGAAGGACGCCATTTAGTTAAAAAGTAAAATTAAAAATATTTTTCTATGGAACCCTACTGCGCGTGGCCCGACACGCACTTGGCCGGTTTTTTAGTTTTTGCTGGACACGCGGTCCTGTCTAGATTATCGATTTTTTTTTTCATTAAGCAATCTTGTTCCATTCATCAACAATTAACTCTTAATTTTGATAATCCCTCAGACCCATCAATTTTCACAATCTTACTAACCTTTATCGTCATTGGAAGTGTCACAAAATTTACTTATAGTCATTAAAGGATGATTCGATAAGACTGCGTCAATCGTGGTCGCTATTAAGGGAAAAGGTTCATTAAGTTATTAATAGCAAATTGGGTCATTTTAAAGGTAAAGGAATCTTAAAAATTACCTAAAGCAAGCTAAATTTTCAAATTCCTTAACCGGATACTCAACGATGGGCTGTAACTATTGCATGTACTGTATACGTGATGAGCCGGTCGCAAACCACGTATTGTAGGTAGGTAGTGGTAAGTGGAATTCTAAGGTTGATGGTATAAATACCGCTACAAGTCCAAAAAAACAAATCGACGGTTCTTATGAATAAATTTAGTTGTTAAAAATATTGCTTTATTGCCTTTATTCGCAGCAGTGGCTCTCTCGAAAATGATTTTGCAATGAGTACCCGGGGGACTCAGACCCGAAAATCAAATTGACCTGCTATGAGACCCCAATACATTTTACTAAAAATTCCCAATTTCAATAAATTCATAAAAAATGTTAATAAAGTACAATTCAGTAGAGAAATAAATATTGCAGGTGTAATTTACCAACACAATAAAAACTTATTTGTTTTGCACAATTCTTTTGTATGCATTGAATAAAGAAAATAGAATTGCAAAGGAAGAATCTCATAATTTACTGCAAAAAAGTAGTGCAAAACCTACAAATCGGTGAGATGTGTCAGTAAGACGGTGTTATATTTGTATTAAAATTTCTTGGCTGTTCTGGAGTAAGCTGCAAAAATGCGCCGTCTCAATCGCTCGTTTAGGATTCACGCTCCAAGCACTGTGAGTGACAGACACTAAGAATTAGCTTTTTGCTATAGTTCCTTATTCATTACCACAGAAATAAAAAACATCAAAATGCGGAACCAAATAATATACAACAATTGTGAAGCTTAGCTTTATAATTTATCCACAACCGCTTTACCCAAGTCTATACACTCCATTATGATGAATAGTAAAGTATACACAATGAATAGTAAAGTCTGTCGCGATGTGCCCGCGGCCTTGACAACCCTTCCATCATCGCGTCGATAACTCGATTATCGACGGTTATCGACGATCGACGAAATTATGCCTCAAGTTGTTGCTTCACTGTGGGGCTATGAAAAGAGCGGGTACAAAGCAAATCATATGTTTATTTTCATGGCAGAGAAATATAAATGGACAGATTTGCCAATTACAAAAACAAAACTGGCAAAAGTAACAAACTAGTTTTGAAGCATCTTTGCATGTTTCATAGATAAAATAACCCGCCAAGTGTGTGTTGGGCCACGCGGTGCCGTAGCTAGTTGCTTCAACATTTTTAAATCTAAAAGGGGTTTACTGTCTATATTAATCAACTAAAACTCCATACAAGTTAATATTTTCCAAGGATTTTGTATTATGTACAAACTATTCCAAGTAATGTAATATATGTAGTTGTTTGGTCAAAATGATCTTTTAATGGCAATGCCTGAGACTGCTAATTAATGCAAAAAAAAAGAAATTTACCTATTTACAAATTTACAAGTAAGGTGTAATAGAATTCCTCGGCATCCACCTCGACTGCAGGGAACGTGTTCAGAAGGCTGACGGCATTGCCAAGTTGAATGGCAATGCTGATTCATTGGGCCAAGTTAAAGCCAGTCTTCCGATCATGTAAAGAGTCAATTAACCGCTTAGGAATATTTTTAAATAATAAACGAATAATTAGACTCCATAAATAAACCTAGCGTCTCGTCTCCAAAAATGTATTTCCCTGAAATATTATAATGCCGCTGGAGTGTCTCTGCGGATGCAGCAGCAGTGCCGGCGCAGACAGCTGGGCTTGGAAGGTGTAATGGCGCGAGGGTGTCGACCAACTCATTTTCGCCTAAATAAACAAAAAAGGTAAGCAGAACTAAAAAAAAATAAAAATATAAGGGAATATTTAGAGAACAAATAACAACAAATCATAGGATCGCTATTTTAAAGTCTCCATCATTACAAAGACAAAGTAATTCCTTAAAATTGGAGATTCGCTAACGAGCGCCATCACGCATTTACATTTTATAATAAGAAGTTTTACAGCACTCGCGTAATAAAGATGCAGATTGTACTTTGTAAGAACTAAGTGGTTAAATTATAACGTACAATAGAGAAGTAGAGTGCCTGAATAAGACAGTTTCGGCTGAGACCATGTTAGTTTAAAAAGTAATTATACTAAATAATTCACTTTTATATTAACAAAGTTAGCAAACATTCCTCACAGACCGACCGATTATCAGATTAACCAATACTACCTCTGCCATGGACTGGGTGATGATCTACGACAGTCGTTCTAAAAAAAGAGTATCGTAGAAGCCGACCCCAATGTTATTGCGAAAAGGCTCGGATGGTGATGAAGTATAAATATTATTGAAAATAGATTATATTATGTAATACACACACACACTCATACACGCACACACACACATGCACACACACACGCACGCGTAAAACTTTTTAGATTGTATTTTTAATATAGTATAGTATGTCATATTTAGGTACCTAATCATTAGAAGAAGACACTGGGTTCCTGAAATACCTTTTATACTAGTTCAGGGCTCCGGGAAATCAAAACCGCTTATAAAAAGTTTATGACACTTTTTATTTAATGGTACACTTTATTTTTTAAGATATTTTTTTGCATTATTATTTTATTCCTATATTATTTCCAAATTTACGTCAATCAAGTAAATGTTCATTTTATTTATTTTATATTACATTTATAATGGCATACTCTTTCTTAATAAAACCGGCAAAGTGCGTGTCGGGCCACGTGCAATAGGGTTCCGTAGACAGCCGTACATACTTATGACACATTCTAATTGATTATTTTTTATTCAGCATTTAGCTATGCTAAGAAACAGTTGAAAAAGATATAGGACCGGCAGGATTTGAACAGTTGAAAAATTTAGGGTACTGGTAAGAGGTGACCGTAGCTGGATGGCTAAAGCAGCTGCCCGGTGTGCAGTAAGGTCGCAGGTTCAAATCCTGCCGATCCCATATCTTTTTCAATTGTTTCTTATGACACATATTTATGGAATTATAACGGCTCTACTCTCTCTATTAAACAAGTACCAACTTTTACAAGTCAATATTTTCAGAGATATGTATCTTAAGTACGAACTATTTTGTGTTACTGCATTTTATAATTTGGACCCCCATTACTGTTATTATTTTTATCTTTTATATCACAGATTTCTTGAAAAAAATCTTATTTTTAGAAAAAATCATCCCCATTTTACAAATGAGTCATATAATTTCAAAACCCTCTAAAATAGCCTGAATTGTATGAGACAGAGGGTTTTAGAACTATATGCAAATAGAGTAGAAACCCAAAAAAAAACAATTTTCAATTTTATTTGAATACTTTTTTGACACAGTTAATTAACATACACATGCAATATTTCAGTTTTCTAAAATTAACGGTTTCGACGCTATGCCTCGGACAGACAGACAGAAGGGCATAGTGAAACTATAAGGGTTCCTTGTAGATACTACGAAACCCAAAAAAAAAACAAAATAATACTTTATCTAAAAAGCTGTAATTCAAACAGATCAAACCGTCATTACTTTGCATTAAGGAAATAGCTACAAACTCGTTGTTATTGCTCAAACATTATATTGTGATTATGAGAGGAGCGAAGGCGGGTGTTTCTTGGAATTATCTCAAGTTTATACAAATCTGAAACAATTGCACAAAGCCGAGGAAGTGAGGGATCTATTCCGTGGAGGGATCGAATGACTGGTTGGTAGATTGGTCGTGCAACTGCTAGAAATTTATTTTCAATGAGTAGTTGACGGTTAATTAGAACAAAAATAATAAGAATAAAATAACGAGATATTAAAAGAGTCGGATCATGCGTAATTTCTTAGTTTTTTCAACTGATACCCAGCATTATTTTTTTACTAGAATATCTCGAAATATAGATACAATGACGTTAAAATTTTAAATATTATGAATATAAATATGGGGCATTCCCAAAAGATTAACCGTTATTGGGTCAGAGCGAGGCTCGTCAAATATTCATGTGCGTAATACCACTAATGTGTATAAAAATCTCATGTTGTGTGCTTTTGTGGTAAAACTTTTATATTACAAGCGGTCATCCGAATGGAATATAGAATTCAGTTTTTTGTAGGTGTTACTATAGATTTAAATATTACTAAATAATTTTCACCGTATTATAGTCCTTAAATAAAATGCAGTTGCTTTGCTTTCGAGTGCCTTTTCAGCAGATTTTTTTTTACTATATAAACAAGGTTATTGGTAATTCAACAAATTCCATGCAGGGCGTTATTTTAGGGCCTAAATGCAATAACCTGAGGCCATAAATGTTCTACCGATATTTCACTTTTATTTATTTTAATTAACTTAATAACCGAACATTATTTTTTGCAACTACCACAATTGGCGGGCAAAACAGTCGTCCAAACCTTCATCTATGTTTGTAAAACCTTTACTGCCTTCTTTCTGCCATGCTAAAGTAAAAACAATAATACCCTTGAAAAAGCTTTAAACTTTCTAACACGTTGTGCCAAGACTATTATTAATTAAAGTCATAGAGTACATATTAAAGTTTCCAAGTTAGGGTTTCCAAAGAACAGCAGACTCTTTAAATTAGCTATGACGTTGTTATCAACATAAAATAATTATATTTTTTTCGTATTTTGTTGTATGAAAACAGTGAGCAAAACTAAATTTATGTTTGAGTAATTTCAGTGAGTAAAACTGGATTTTGCTTTGAGTTTTGCTCTCGCTCAAAGCAAAGTTGAGTTTTGTTTACAGCTCGTCTATTTTTTATGTCACCCAACTTTTACACTACGTCAACTATTTCCAAACTAAGCAGAATAAACTAACTTGTACTATGGGTTCTGTTTCGAGCTTTAAGAAATAAGCACTCGGAGAAAATACGAACTTCGCTCGCTTGGTGCACAAATTACTATTGCCTTTAACGTTTCTATGTCGATAACTATGTCAATGAATCTAAATATATATATATTGGCAGGAGTGGTCTTTTATTACTAAATCGCAAAAAAATAAAAAAAATAAAAATATTTGTCTTAGTTCCGTAGTTTGTGTAGTCATGATAAGTCGTCATTCGCACAATGCGTCCGCGGGCAGGAAATGAGAGATTCTCTCGAACGCTTTCGTTTGAGCCGAGACCTTCTTCGCTTTGTCTCTTTAAATATAGGAAATTGACGTGTGATTGAATCTTTACTTCACTGTCTACCACTTTTTCATGTTTTTTTATAAAATTCGCATAAAGTACTCACATTTGATCATCGAAAGAGTTAAAATATTAAGTTCAATGTTAACCTAAATTGTTTTTTTTACTTTTGCGTTAAATCTTATGGATCACTTAGTTTTTGTACGTGTAATTTCAAATCTTGATAGAATTATTTGTATTCGACGCTTTTACTTTTAATGTGTATTTTTAAATTTGTTTAAACCTTTTCAATACACAGAATACTTATTTTATATAATATTAAAGTTGAAAAATTATGAAGCCAACAGTATTCGAACCTGCACCCCCTGGGTAAACGACAAGGTGCTTTGTCAATTCAGCCATGGATTCGTATGCTGCTAGATTCGAAAATCTCAACTCTTTTTGTGCCAGTGTCATAGTATAAGAAAATGCCATGTCAACATTTATGTATATAATATTACACGTTATTATTGAGAATGCGGGTTACTCACGTTATTTTAGCCGGGAATGTTATAATGATCTATAAGAATATATTATAACTAACTCTACATATAACTAATAGAACAAATGTCATTAGCAACCCAAAGATAAAAAGCACACTTTATATTTATATTTATTTATTATTTGGGAAACAAACAGCTTTTAATACAAACAATAAAATAACTTACAAAAATTACAACGTAAGCCAATTGACAGCCGCATGCATGGCTAAGTTCGAAAGGAGACGGGGACTTCTGGGCCCAATTGTAATAAGATAAGATATGGCTTAAAAAAAAGGCTATATTTTTCTATAACAAAGTGAGAAAAATCAACTCAATTTACAATCTGGAAAATGAAAAATCCTATAATTAAGTTAGGGTTATGAAGTAATTAAAAAATCGATTCAATTTTAATCGATTAACGTTACAGAGTTCATACTTTTTACAAAAATGCTTGCACCAGATGATCCATTTAATTAAAATATTTAAATCCATTAGAATAAGAGTATTAAGAGATTAAGTATTAAGATTAAACTAATCAAATATCTACATGATTAAGATAAATCGATTCACATTTACCAATCGATTATTGTGTTTTTTAATCTGTGCTAACTCTGACTTGACATGAATGACATTCATGTCATTGACATTGATCGACATTCGACACTCGCTTCCTATCGTTTAGTGCGTGTGTTTTGAGTGTTCCTTCCATACTTTTATTGATATTTTCCTCTACCCTGGTTTTTCTACGGACATCTGATCTTCCTCCTTGTACGACCCTTGCCTTGCTACCATACCGGACACGAAAAACCCTGCTTAAACGTTGAACTTGGACTTGTTATTTTGGATTCTACGAACGGCCTAGCGATTGAATATTGATTGACATCATGGATCGTTGTGTAAATTGTGGCATAGCGACTAGTCGCTGCAATACACTAGGTCGTCGAGCTTTGGATGACGTGATATTAGCAGTGATTCGAAAATGGCGTGAACCACAATTTGTAAGTACTTGCTTCACATCCTCTTTATTAGCTCACCAGCGCCTACCTCGTTGGCTTGCAATCTTAACTGATATATATGTATGTTTTCCTTCACCACAACACTCACATTTTAACAAAATAATAACTATTGGACAAAGTAAATCAAATCATTTATTCACATAGAACATAGGTATTGTACAATAAAGTTGTTATTAAAATATATTGAGCCTGATTAGGTAGACCTTTAAAAAGTAATCATTTTATCTCATATTAATAACTTTTTGCATATTTCAGGTAAACATCAGTGACCATGTTTGCCAAGCTTGCTGGGACTTGGCTCAAAGATCACCTCTTGGTGAAAATAGACATCTTGGCCACTGTAGTATCCGTCTCCGATGTGGACATTCTCTTGCATCTAGTCAGCCATTTACTTCACACTGGCTCACCCCGTGAATTGAGAATTTATAATGTTATTCAAGAGTGGGTTATGCCTAAAGCTGTGAGTTGAATCACACGCTGATTTTACATTGTATTTTATAAATGTTTTGTTGTAATTCAAATGATTTTTTAAATACTTTAATGATCATATATCGTTTGTTCTAGATAGAAGTTAGTTTGTGTAGGGAGGTCAGCAGAGACCTACTTCAAGAGCTGTCGGCTTCAAATACCTCATGGCTACTAAAGGGCCGTTCAAGTATTACGTAAGCACAATGGGGCGGTGGGGGGGTCTCTGTTTTGCTCATTTTGGATGACATGGGGGGTAGGGGAGTCTAGATGATGATTACGTCATCGGTAGTTATTTACTTTTTTACACGAATGGCAACCCTCCCATTGTCTATGCTTGAAAACGAAACGCATTTTTGGGGATTCCCGCACGCATACGTTTAAAAATACATTTTTATCTGAAAAATGTTTACGTAAGCATGGGGGGAGGGGGTAAAAGCTTAGGGATGGGGGGTAAATAATTGTAATAAATCTGCTTACGTAATATTTGAACGGCCCCTAAGGGGCCGCATTCAATCAAGACATATAAGTCGCAAAACATATTTTGTTTATATATTAGTTGACGGCTCTCGCAGAGGTAGGGAAACAATATTAAAATATTATTGCAACTGCATCGTAGGCAAACGAACTGTGGGCTGCTGCGCCCACGTTATGTCAATAATATTGTACCTTAGTTGGGCTAGGTACCAGGAAAAGATAGTACCACCTGCACAATTCTTAGACGACATTCTTGTAATAATTGAAGATGAATAAAAAATACTAATAAAATACGACTTTTATTATTAAACATCATCTCCATCCCACTCTACAAAATATATTTAACATCCTGTCTAAATTATTAGAAAAAAATAAATCATAAACCTTGACTGCTAAGCGAACTAAAATAATTTTTCAAATCGGATACAATTCTATGCAGTCGAAGGATTTATATTTGTTTTTATATTTTTGAAATCACCTCTTAAATCCCTTCATTTTGATACCCCACAAGATCAATTTGAAAGAAAAAAAAAATGTGCCCCTAGATTTTTTTTAGTTTTAATGCCAGTGACACTCCCAAGGATAAGACGAATCGATTGAAGTAAGAATCATCAAAATCGGCTTATGCGTATTATACAGATTTATATACAGGAACAAACATAAATACATACATAATACTGATAAAAACAGATTTATATACAGGAACAAACATAAATACATACATAATACTGATAAAACATTACCCTCCTTCGGCAGTCAGGTAAAAAATGACAATCGCGCTTCAAAAATCGGTTGTTAAGTATAGTTTGTTACGTAACCTCACTTTTCTTAAATCTCTTTTATCTCGGCTCTCAGATTGCCAAAATTTGCAAAATTTTCAGTGATTGTTTGTTAATATAGTAGCTATCAATTGACACCAATTTCATCTTTTTACATCCGGGCCCAAAGTTGTATGAAAGCGTATCCGTCTCCTTTACATATTCAAAATAAATAACACGTAAATTTGTTAATTTAAATATTAGAAAATAATAATTAACATGTAAATATTTAATTACTAGAACGTTTGAAATAACTAGTTTATTTTGAAATTATCTACCTTGACTTGATATATAAAAAAATGTAAGACTTAAAAATTTTAAAAGTCATAAAGTAACGACCAGTCGGAACTAAAATATTTATATATTATAATAATTATGTAATTACAAGTTAGTAAAACAGTAAAAATACTAATCATAAAAATGAGAGAATTGTATCAAAGCTATTGTGTACGTGGTGATGAGCCCAAGGGCTGTTAGTATCAGAGACAAGTCAACGGTAACCATCCTGAATAATGTGTACTTGTATGGACGATAGTCGAACGTATTCACTGCGTTGAGTATCATTTCATGAGCTCTTTTTTCTGTAAAAAAACCATTATATTTACACATTTTAAACACTATCACTATTTTTCGTGTTACATTTAAGTTATAGAACTTGAATTAAAAAAAACATTATTTTTTTTAAACATTAAGGTAAGGTCGTTTTCAATTAAAGGTAATAAAAGTATAAAAAAGTAGGTGTGCTAGGTGACTGATTTAGTAATTTAGAAGGCAGTGTAGAATTTTAAAGTTGAATAATGCTGTATTATTTTTATTCAAAACATACCTCGATAGACTAGCAATTGCTTGATGGCGAGGAGTCTCATCCTATCGGCTTGACTATGACCCAATTCCATAAAAACGCCGGGTATGAAAGCTAAAGCTGCCTCTAAAAATACTTGTGAGGCCGCTCCTATGAAAAACTAAAACAAATTATCTAGTAAAATAATTCTGATTCTTCTGATTCATAGCTGTTACATGTTTGCGCCTTTTGCGGTCAAAACATTAGGGCCTTGGGCCGTACCACTTATAGTCTGTACAAAGAGTTGTCAGCGCATCTAACTGAGGCAACTCGTTCTCGAAATGCTGGCTTATATTTCGGCCAGCGACCTAGTATCGCAATACAACGCGGTAATGCTGCCAGCATTTTGGGTACGAGGCTTTCTGACAGTGACTTATTAAGTTTAGATTAAATTATTAGACTATTTGAATTTAAGATCCAATATGTTTATTTTTCTGTAAATAAAGTTCGTAAAATAATGATGGTCTTGTACTATAAATCGAGTTTCACTTAAGATAGAATTGACTCGAGTAGATTTTTTTACCTGTAATAAATCAGAAGGTGAGGACGCATATCACGCACTCACTCCCTCTCGATCTTATTCTATGAATTAATAATATTGTAAGGTATAACTAATGAAATACTTTCTTATGCAAAGTCCAAAAGATCATTTCGAGCAATAAGAACGTATCAATAACTACAACAATAACGAAAATGCAAAGGTTCCATACCATCCCATTACCAATATGCGGGGTATTTATGTTATGGTCAAATGACTATCAATCATTAAACCAAATATTCAGAAGAAAATACTTACGTGCCCATTCAAAGACTCGTAAACCAGTAAAAGAACTTTAGGAAAAGTAATTACTAGATCCACCAATAACTGAAACAAAACAAAAACGGTATACACTAAGAGGTCAATAGACTCATGACTCATTTAACAAATGTTTGGCTTGAAATTGTCACATTAGATAAGGTAGCTATTAGCTTGTTTAAATTTAACACCATCAACTATTTTGAATGAAATTTGAAACACGGTGTCAAACGAATTTAGGCTTTTAGCATTAAGGTGTGTCACAAATCCATTGACCTAATAGTTCACTTGCTGTAAGAATCTCGTTAAGCAATCGAGCATCTTTTACACTATTGTCGTGTGTATCATCTGTCAAATTTCATGCGTCATAATCTGCCACTTTGTTATGTTCAACTACCGCCAGTACATTGTTATACTTCTATGCAATTTATTTAAATTAAATAAATGCTTATCCCGTAAACTCGATTAGTTTAATCTTACCAAAAACTGCATTCCCCTTCCAGTGTCTCGAAGTGTTTTCAATAAATTTTGGTAAATGAACATGCAATTTTGTAAATTATGTCTCATCCATTCTTCTCCTTCTTCAAATCTGCGAGCTATTGACAAATCTCGATCGAAACGCTCGCAGAGCAATCTCATTCGGTGGTACAGTAGTTCGAACACCATAATTCTTACAACGTTGGAAATTGTGATCATTAACGATGTGAAAAGCATACCAAAAGAAAAATATATTTCTTTTAAAGAAAATTTGATGCCAGAAGTATGGAATTGAATCAAAAAGAAAAGTTCCTTCAAGATTAAAAAAATAAACATAAATTGGGAAAAGGGCATTTTGTCATGAACGCGGACGTCAAAAGAAAAGTCGATTTTTCTTAAGTTGGATATAAAATTAAAGAAAAACATTCCATTAACGAAACTGAACATGAAGTTTGCTAAACACTGAATCATGAAAACGATGGGAATGATGGCTCTAATTCCTTCAGACAACAAGATGTTACATGCAAGACAATGTAAAACGGTTAAAACTACCAATGTACAGTATATCCTAGCTACGATACAAACACATTTATTGGAGCTGATTTTACAGTAACACCCACAAAACAGACGAGCAAACAAAATTATTTCAAATGTTATAGCAAATGATAAGTATTCTATCACATTATTGAATAAATGTTTCATGATTTATAAATTTTAACAATAAATAGATTTCGGAACTAATACTATTGATGACACGGCTTTCACTCAGGTAGTCCAAAGAACATTCTGTCGTATTCGTGTTTGTCATTACACATCGACATATCTAACATTGTAATCACTATGTCACCTAATTCACTTAAGGTATCGATCGTCATTCTGTCTGGTTTGTCATAATTGTAAGATTATTGAATTAATGGTACATTTATATTAAACCCGCAAGCGTATATTCCATAAATGGATACATTATTGGAAATTTTATTTTAAGTGCATAATAACGTGCAAATTATAAGAATTATATCCCTATATTATTATCATAGCTTTTTAAAAATGTATTATTGTCGACTCTGGTAATAAACAGAAAATGAGTCAAGTTCATACTGTACGAAGTTTTTTCTAAACAAGTCGGTGTGCAAGCTATTACTCAATTTCCTATATTCCGGCGTTTGACTATTGACAATACAACGTCTGAACAATCAAATATTTCACCCCCGCGCACTCCACACCCCGACACCTCACCCCCTCGCACGCCCTAGCCAATAAATACGGAAATTAGTTTTTTGTTTGCTTGTATTCAGATTTTTTGAATTTATTTCGCCCCTATTCTGGCATATAATATTTTGTTGGTTTATTGATACTGAAAATGGAATATTATACCGCGATGGTTTGCGTCAACGAGTTTCTTTGGGAATAGCGTTTTTTATGAATAACGTGTTTTTGACAGTTGGGTGTGTATGAAACGCCTATTTGATTGCTTTTTTTGTTGTGTGAAAGTACGTGACTATCAATAACGTACTTAGAATTTGGAATGTACAGTCGCGACCAAAAGTCCATAGGCAATCTCAAAAGGCAATAGTTTGAAGTGTAGTTTGACTTACGACCTTCTATTTCCAAGAAATAGACACATGTTGTTAACAAATAATTGTACTTCATAATTTCACTTACATAGTGTGTGTCAAGATAGCCGAGTGGTTAAGGCGTGCAGTTAGATGCTTTTAGCAATGAGTCGTGAGATCTAATCTCGCTAAGTCTAGGGTATCAACAATTATATTTTTGTTATTAGAACATCCTTTCCTTGTTGTCATGATGCATTATTTTAGTAAAATTTATATTATTGGTGGGTTACAATAAAAAATCTTATGAACGGTTACAAGGGCACTTCTATTAATAATTTAGGTAGGAATGTGACGTCACAATTATCTTAAAAGTTTATTAATTGTATAAATAAATAAAACGAATAAACATTGTTATCATCATTCAGCGTGACTTTTTTTATTTCTACCTTACAACAAAAAAAAAAAAAATTACGTAAATACATAGTTAAATAATAATAAAATATTTAACTTATTAGTTATTATATTAATATGTTACTATTTATGTATTTTATGTTACTATTTAAGCATGAATACCTAACAAGTTTGTGCTTATAATATTGCATTGCCATTCAACGTGGCAATGCCGCCAGCCTTCGGGGCACGTTTGCCGTTGACAGTGATGCGGACGAGTATTTCGATGCCTAATCTTATTATTATTTTTATTATCTATTGAAATTATTATTATTATATTTTTATTATTTTAGTTGTGTAAATATTTTAACCTACTGTACTAATTAAGTTGATTTATGTGTTGTTAATTAATAAATAACTGTTTATATTGTTATATATCATATGTATTATAATAAAAATAGCATATTAACTTAAAAACAACCAGCATATAATAAAATAATTGTAAATAAATAAATAACATAATACATTATCGAAGATTATCCCCGATATTACAAATATTATTATGATTTCGTAAAAACAAAATACAACCACAAATCAACTAAGCTTCAAACTCAGATTTAGTTGATCGTGATCCCAATTCTCACCCGATATAGCTACCTGCTCAAGATAGACAGATGCGAATTTAAAGAACAGGCCACTGTGACGCGTTAAGTACGAATGCGACAACATTTCATTAGTGTGTGTTATCTTAAAAACTGCTATACACGCATGCGACTTCGTTAGTGTGAGTACTAGCTGTATAGGGCTCGTACAGTTCATAGCAATGTAATCCTTAGCATGCCTATGGACTTCTAAGCGTTTACTGTACAACATTAAATGTGTCTGTACTAAACACTATGTTAAATATACATAGATTAGACGCTGCTGAAATATATTTTTCGTAAAAAAAAATATGAAGAGCAGCGAACGACTTTTATATTTAGTAATATTTACATCAACTACTGAATATTATGTTTAATTCGGATGAACGCATGATAAAAAAAACTTTTACCACAAAAGCTCACAACATGAGATTTTTATACACATTAGTCACATGAACATTTGACGAGCCTCGCTCTGACCCAATAACGGTTAATCTTTTGGGAATGCCACATATTTATATTTATAATATTTAAAATTGTAACGCCATTGTATCTATATTTCGAGATATTTGATGTGTTTTCTGGTCTGGCCTCTGACTACTGTAATCTTAAAATGAAAACCGGGGCCGTCGACCTAACCTAACATCCTCTCCAAGGCACGAAGGACATCTTGGTGTGGTATTCTAGTTACATATCTTATTGTAAACTGTGGTCAACATTGCTTACCCTGTAGATCGATTGTTTGTGTGACTTAAATCCTCTGTGTCTCACACGTTAAATAATATTTGAAACACCACACACCAGTCAAGTGGAATTAATTTCGAAATATTATGGTTATTTTTTTTTTTATCTCGGCCTAAACCACTTTAATATAAAATGATTTTATCAATAAATAAAAAATAAAAGATACAATGCTCAATAAATTTAATAGTTTAGAATCCATGATGCATTGTCTTAGATATAGGAATTCTTTACTTCACACTCATTTTCATTTATTGGTATTACACGTCGATACAGTTATTTCAATGCAATAATTGGATACAATAAAAAAACCAATCAATAATAATATCAACAACATAAAATCAGAACAAACCATAAATAAAAAAAATAACTTCAGAAACTATCAGATATTTGAAATAAAATAAATTCGAAAATTTAAAATAAATAAAATAATATAGCGTCAAAATAGGTTTTTTGTGTCAAAAGTTAGTCGAAGTTTCGAAGTTTTTAAAACGATATTTGTAACCGTTTAGCGTAATGGCGGATTTTACAGTTTTAGATATTTTGTTCTATATTGGCGGACCCATGACTTGACATGTCTTAGACATTTTAAAATAGCGATCTTTCGATTTGATTTATTTTAATCCGTCAACTTATGAAATAGATACTTTTTATGATATTTTTTTGTTGGTATTTTTCTAGACTCATATTAATAGTTTCAACTGAATTTGAGAAATGATAAATAGCTATGATGTGTTAGCAATTCAGAGTTGTCGTTTTAGCTTATAAAATAAAGAAAACATATTTTATAAAAACAGCATTTAATCATATTATTTGCAAAGTGAAAAAAATAATATTTGCAAAAGTTTGTTTTTAAACAGATTAATTGTACGCGAGCTAGACTTTTGAATCTGGCAATTAAAATTTTTGTACATCTGTCTGCGGTCGGTCCCTCATGGCTGAGGATCGTGGTCATCAGTGGACGTGAACGGCTTGCACCTTTTTTTAATAATATGCCTCTACCGGCGTCTGTTCGCCGCGTTTCTGGCGACCGAGCTAACCTTAGCTGTTCATGGGCCTCGCACTTGTCGCTCCATCTAGTTGGGGATCGTACCCGGGCTCGTTTACCCTCCGTATTTCCCAGCACGATCAGCATTTAAAAGCCATACCATGATAATATAAAAATGAATTTTATTTTCAGCCACAAATTTCATAGCCCTACAGTGAAGCAACAACTTGAGGCACAATTCCGTCGATCGTCGATAACCGTCGATAATCGAGTTATCGACGCGATGATGGAAGGGTTGTCAAGGCCGCGGGCACATCGCGACAGACTTAACTATTCATTGTGTATTTACATCTTAATGGAGTGTATAGACTTGGGTATTAGGCGCTAATATTGGTTATGAATAAGTAATTTGTTTTCTATATTACAAATTTGCTTGTGCCCGCAGATCCGCTCGTGTGGTGCGTCGATTAAAAGTCGTTTATGTCCTTCATGAAATCTTAAACTTTCTCCATACTAATTTACATTAATTAGATTAGATACAGGATTAGGATTTTGCTGGTAAAGAATTGTGAATAACTTTATAATTTTTCGGAATTCGTTTGTGTTCTAGAATTATAAACAAAATATTTATTGTTTTAACCATTATTTAATTATGAATTTAATATGTTACAATGTATGACGATTCTAAGTGCTTGTTAAAGTCTAAAGAATAAAGATATTTTCATTTCATTTCATTTCATCAAGATTAGTTTTGTAATTTAGTAGACAGACATGGATTTATTTATATTATTAGTTATTCCACTAAATCCTAAAAAAAATATTTTTTTTTCGTGAATTATTAAAATTGTTGATATTTTTTATACAATCATATTCGGGTTAATAGCAAGACAAATCAATTTTCGTTTGGATATCAGTGCCCGAGTGATAGTTGTAGAATAGTTTTAGAGAGTTCGAGTTCCGAAATAATGGCTAAAGACATTCTCTTACGGACAGTCTAAACTGGCCCTAATTGATTTCCTATTAATAACTTAACGAACTTTTCCTTAAAAGCGATCACGATTGACGCAAAGTCTTATTAAATCATCTTCCGATGACCGAAAACTGTAAAGAGCCGGCTACACGCTTAACCTTTAAAAACAGGAATAATGCCTGTATCGAAAGAGTTATCAAACATATAATTATATTTCACGCACTACACACTACCAAAGTTATAACCAAGATTTGTGCCATGTGAGAATTGAACCCACAACACCAGCTCAGTTAAGAGCGGTTAGGCGACCGCTTAAACCACCCTGCATCAATCTTACTAGTGCAAATATCAATTTTCAGAAATAAGATTGAGCGTGTAGCTTGTAAAACGATAGGCAGCACGAAAAAAATGCAGTAACATATTTTTTTGCACAAGCTGTTTGCAAAAGTAAGCCTGAGTGTGTAGCCGGAACTTCAGTACATTTTGTGGCACTTTCTTTGACGGACCAAGGTTCGTAAGGAGATGAAAATGGACGAGTCGTGACCGCAATCTGACTTTTATTTAATTGATTATAAAGTAAATTTTTGATTGACAAGGTTTTATGGAGCTTCGGTAGGTCGATTACTTAGAGATGAGGTAGAAATCGATAATTTAAACAAGCAAATGGTTTCTGATTGGTTAGACAGTTTGACATTGAAATAGTGAAATTTAATTGGACAGCAGATAATATAACGGTTTTGTAATTTAAGCCTCGCTTCGAACAGCCGGAAATGCATATCTTTTATCATTATCTGAACTTCGACGTGTGATTTTAATGTCTAAAAATCATGTGTTTTTACAGATTGGTGTGAAAAACTCATGAGCCGAAAAAAAGAGAACGTAAATAAATAAATAGTTTGTAAGCAAATCCGTCACTTCGTTGCTTCCATCTGCTCTCATCTTCTCTCGTCTTTGCGTTGGTGAAAACGCACTTTTCAGTCTAGGCAGACCTCGCAATGCAATCGCAAATCTTATTCTAAAAATGTATAGAATAGAAGAATAGAATAGAATATTCTTTATTGTACACCAAATTTACAGTTAAACAACAACAGACAATATATACAAAACAAACATGAATTATTTCAAATGCACAATTTGCATCCTTAACGCTTAAGTTAGCTAAGCTTACAGGCAACCTTTGTTGGATGGATAGGAAGATGGTTTGTGCTGCAGACCATATAGAACAATCTAAAGAAGTCTTATAGGTAATATTTACAAAAACAAAGATGTCCTAATTGCAATATTTACACATATCTTCCTATAGTTATTATACTCTTAAGTATAGTTTGATGAGTATGCGTGTGTAAAGTCGTTTTGGTCGTTTGGCTTTACCCGATTTGCACAAGAAGAGTTATGCACAAAGCAGCATCACGTTTCTGTAGTTGTGACAAGTACAGCAGAGTAGAGACATACTACCGAGTATTCTATATTCATTAAAAACGGTACAATAAGAATGCCAACCACAGACAGAATTGCGCCGCTTTATTTAAATATAGTAAGAAGACAAGCCCTATTGTGTATTACACACGCCACTGTCAATTGTTTTTAAAGGAAAGAGACCAAGTTACAATACTCTGTAGATATCTTTACTGTGACTTTAGCGTTCTGGAATGCTCCTTTACGGGATGAAGAAGGGATTACTGTTGATGCGTCACTTGTCACAAAATGGACAGTGTCAGGTGCACAAGGATTTGTGAATGGATTCAAATGCAAACACCAATTCAATTATTGTTTACCACAGGTACAATACAGGCAATATACAGATGTTACATAATTTATTGGGTCTGCTACAGTATACCTAATAGACGTACAATATTTTGAACCTTACTCTATACTAGTTCATTCTTTCTTAAACTTGAAAAAATCTTATTAATAGTTTATCAAGATATTCATATATTTATTATTATAAAATTGCTTTATGTCATTTCAATTTCAAATTGAAATATAAATAACATTGATAAAATCTAAAAATAATTTAATAAAAATGACTGAAATTTTTATTGATAAAATTTCAATAAATATTTTTTTTTTTTAAATACAATTATATTCATATATTAATCAAAAACTCATTGATTAATAATAGGTAGTCTCCAATAGATATAGCTTAGGGTAATATTTAAAACTATTTATACTTTCAGTATTCTTGATGGCATCTGGTAACCTGTTAATTTTTTCAGTAAATTGGCTTCTAATGGTCAACACATGTAAAAAAAAACCACTTAGAGACATTTAATTCTTAGAATATATTCAGCTGTCCGTAGAAGCACATAGCTTTGTCTCTGTCGCACGCAGTACTAATTGCGTTTCGTAATTGCTAGCAGTTTGTGTCTCCTGCCCTATTGCTGCGGTGTGCCACACAATGTATTGCTGATAGAACAATCCCTGAAGTACTGAAAACCACCATATTTGTGTACCTGAGGATCTTGGACTAATCTTACATATCATTACGCCTACCTATATTTACCATAAGTGTGTGGTAGAGCTGTATGCACCTACACTTCACACCTAATGTTAATTTCCCATGTCATACGGGGTAACCCAAAGAAGGTAACTGACCTATTTACAACCTCTTAGTGATAAGCCTATTGCCATCCACTTGGCAAAATTCCAAACGTGCGCCGTGCTGCTATTATATATTCCTACCGGAAATCCCAAATTACAGTTAACTCAACCCAGGAATCAACCTCTTGATCTTGTGGTAAAAGATCGCAACACGCAACCATCCGAAGAAAATTTTTGTTTTAGTTCAAAAATTTTCGCAGCTTCATTGCTCTAATAAGTTGAAGGTCATTCTCGTATACATTTGCGATTTTTCTATGGCGTTTTGTGCGATCCGCAAAGATTTGTTCTAACTCTGGGTGTGCTTTGTGTGTATAAAATATATGTTTGTGAACACCCCAGCGACAAAGAAGTTATTCCTAGTGCGGGCATGTTTTTTTATAAAACTAATAACACCTACTTAAGCCACACTTTTAAAAGCTTTATGGTGCAAAAAATATATTGACTGAGTCATGAGCTGATCTGAGCTAATGAGTCGCCAGGACAACAGGTGACCAAGTGTGTTAGCACCTATTTAAACTAAATTCAAATTCAAATTCAAATCATTTATTTTCATAGGCCCCAGGAGTCGCTTGAACACGTCAAAACATTACAAAAAATGAAAAGTAAATAATAAATAATACTAAATTATACTAATCACAATGATTTAAATAACCGGGGCTCAGATTAATTTTAATCTGAGCCCCGGTTAGAGCCACTAGTTGACTGTTTAGACCGAATCGGGTAACTGGTCGATAGTGTATAAGAGCTTTATACAACATATTACTCATTACACATCGCACAATAATAGTAAACCTAAAATTATATTCATAAATGAATTTAACTAAAACCAATAACTGCACAGATTAACATTTCACGAGTAACGTTCTGAATAAGTTATGAAGTGAAACTAATATCGTGTGAAACATATCTCCATAATGAACTGGGTTTATAGGTGTAGTGTAGTGGTTTAATAGGCGGTTGCTTCGCCGCTTTCCACTGCGCTGGTGTTGTGTGTTCGATTCCCACATGTGATTAATCTTTGTGTGATGTGCAAAGATATGTCCTGAGACGGTGTGTGCTTGTGTGAGAGAATGTGTAAGTTAGTATTATGTATCAAAGCCTGGTCATTACACCACGGACGTGAACTTCCTCCTAACACAAGCGAATTAAGCTTAGCTGGAGGAGTTAACAAGAATACTTGTAATTTGTCTTTGCTAGTAAAAAAAGAGGAAGCGTATGGTAGATATGCCAATTGGCAATCCTTAAAATTCTTCATTTAATTCTAACACTTGCTGATCCGTCAAATAGTTAATTATTACATGGCTTCAATTTTAGCTCATACCTCAGTTTACATTTTGATTGATTTTTGGAATACTGAATAATTTATAATTTAGTATTCTAAATTATTATTTATTTGAAAAATTATGGAAGCTCTAACGTCTGTCTTTTTTACAGGTTTCGGACTGCCTCGCCTGGAACTTGAGGGAACCATTAAGGTAAAAATTTTATTTTCTTTTTTATTATTATAATAAATTAGTTATTAAAACTATGATATCTTATTTACATTACAATCTAGCCTATCAAGACTAATAAGTAATATTATTTTAACCTATATAGCTACGTAATAATACAATCTAAGAATGCCTCCATTAACACTTCACTTAGTTTTTGTAAATAAATGTAAATAGCATAGAACTAGTGTGAAGGCTCGTCCGTGAATCAATAGCGATCCGCGGCAGACGACAGGTACCAAATATAAGTGCCGAGAGCTGACGACCAATAGTGATGGGAATACTCGATAAAAAATAAAAATAACGCAACGTTTTTACATGCCTTTTCTTCTGCTGGTAAAAACGTGACATGCTACTTTTGTCAAATTTATTTTGACAAATTGTTTTAAAAGTAATATTTTTAATTCATAATAGAATCCCTACTTAATATAACTGAAGTCAAATTATCTTTATAGAAGTATGGTTTACAAAAAAATATATCTATATATTTTTTTTAAGTGTATTACTAATTGAATTGGATAGACAGAGCCCAAAACAGAAAATTGTGGTCATGTATGGGTAAGAATTTTGCTCAGCAGTGGGACATCATGGGTCAGTAAAAAAAAAAACTACTAATTGGCAGATACAAATCACTATTATTTTTACTAACCCGCTTCAGCTAAGCTTAATTCGCTTGTGTAAAGATAGCTCACGTCCGTGGTGTAATGACCAGGACTCGAAACCTCGTCTTATCCGTTGCGCCACGACCGTTATTATTTTTTGCTGTAATGAATAAGAAAATTGTCTATCTATTTTATTGGTTAAACTAGAAGCCGATCAATAAAATCTAAAACAATTATAAAAAGGAAAGAATACCTGTTAATTGATTAGTTTTTCCTTAATCTTTCTGTAAAAAACAAATCTAAGTTGCAAAAAAAACAAAGTTGTAAAGAATAGTTTCCTCCCGTATCTCAGAATACCTTTTCCACACACCCACACACACACACACACACACACAGTCACCACAAATGTTAACTATGTGTTACAAAGAGTTTAACAACATCGGAGTTAGTTTGCTTCGAGTTAAATAAGATCGAATATCTCGCAGCGAGCTGTTTGACTATACGCGCTACGAATTCTACGGGAGATCTGAACTTTGAAAGTAGTTTGGTTTTTATAAAAACAAATCTAGGAATGTGAAGTACGTTTGATGTATGAAATTTGTTCACATTTTGTTGTGTTAGTTAAAATTACGGCAGTATGCCGTAATTTTAGAACCAATCTAACAAAATGTCAACCTTATTTTGAAAAGACTTTTAGTTATAAAATTTTCAGAATGTTTTCATATTGTGATAGCTTTTCATTTGTTTGAAAATGGAGCCATAAGAAAATTTTACATATTTTATAATATATTTGCATAATAAACATTTAGCATAAACATGATTTGACATACTATTTCATAACGCATTACAGTCGCTTAGCATAATGTTTTTTGGCATAATAGTTAATAGACAAAATGATTTTTTGCCTAAAAAATATAAAAAGGTAACTTTACCCAAGTTACCTTTTTATATTTTTTAAGCAAAAAATCAATTGTAAATATAGATCAAGGTGCGGTTGGGTAGCTCTTGGGTCACCTATAAGCCGCCGACATGTTTATTTATTACGTAAGAAAAGTTACTTTACCTAGTAAACCTAATGAAATAATATGCCAAATAAAAGAATTCAAAATTAAATTATGCTTAAAGAAATTATGTGTAAAGTAGGGAACCGTATTAAAATTCAGCAATGAATTATCATACAAATGCTAAGGACTTATATTTGCACCTACGGTCGTCGGTCGACCACTATCCTGCCTAATAGTGTTCGTATTACACGATGACAAGTTTTACAAGGCAATGCTCATGCTACCTCTATCTTTATAATCTAGATAAACAAAGCTAGCAGTAGAATAACCGCAGTTCAAAACAAGCATTAAAATTGCGGCAATTTTATTGCTTGCTTTGTTTATTGCGTTTAAAAAGACAGAGATGTCAAGAGAATTGGCTTGCAAAACTTACACCGTACAAATGAGCTCTGAGCCTTCTTCTTTTGATAATCATAAGGATAATCATAACCTTATATAATAAGTTAATCGATATGTAGCATAGTGATCCCAGCACTATTTGTAACGCGTTTAGTAGCAAAGGTAGTGCGTGGCTGAACACTACGGAAATCAAACAATCGACTCGTGACACATTTCTCGTCTCTCTCCAACCGTGTTCAATGCGGCAAGTGCAAGCAAGACAGAAATGCAGAACGATGTAGTTCAGTGAACAGCTGTTAGAATTGTGACGGCTGTAAGTGCTTGTGATGAGCTGAAGATAAAGGCTTTTATGGATACGATGAATTGGTTGGTTTGCTTATGCTTCCGACAATATGGTATGTGAACGAAGCAGATACTAGATTTCAGAAATGGACACTAAATCCCAATTCCTCTACTCTAGGTAAATAAAAACTTTCTTGAAAGGACAATAAGATCTGACTTGTATGTTATTGTAACTGCCCCAATGGTCTAGTGGTTAGCGCCTTTCATCGTGAGGTCTCGGGTCGGGTAAAGTGTTATTTGTGAACTTTCCGTCAGGAAATTCACAATAGCTGCACGGAGTTGAAATAAAAAAAATAAAAAATAAAGTTTATTAACAAAAAGATACAAGCATTGTTTACACTGTGCCCGGTGGATAGCGATGTGGGATTTGACATAACAGATGAAAATATGTGTTGTGTACACCTTTGCCCCACCCTTCTCGACAATATAGGCGTGATGTTATGTATGGTATATGTTTAACGAATAATAAGATGCTCTTAGTAACACTTTATGTTAATCACTACAATTTCGAATTCACGATAAAAAATAGACTAATTTTGGAAATAAGTTTATATACAATAATTTATTCACAAACCTGACCCTCCCTGCCACGTATTTGCACTAGTGCCAAGTAGCCACTTACATATTCATTTAATAAATCGTTGGGCTACAGGTCGTGCACAACAAACAAAACTCCCCTTGAGCAGTTGGACAAAAGTTGAAAGAATCACTTGAGCCGTGGGCAAATAAAAGTTCTTTCGGTACATGAACTCTTACGATCTAATAACAAACGTATGAACCATATTCCGTTCAACACAAACACTTCATAGGGTTTAAGGCATGAGGCACAGAGAGGCGGAGCGTTAGCGTTTGTCCTACATTGAGGTTAAACGAATGGAGTGGAATATCTTCCCAAGAAGTGAGTGAAGAATTTCATGTCGTTCTAAAAACACGTGTTGAATTATACAAGTCTTGGTTTGTACAGTCAACTACAAACATATATATACAAGTATTTTGAAAGAATATAATAATATGTACTTATATTCAGTCCCACAAAATTGTTTACATCCAAATGCAAATAAATATATTAACAGCATTGTAAATATTAATATGTACAATAGAAAAAACAAATATATTATTTTTTGTATTCTTTAAAAGTCAGTTAAATATCGATACGATCAAAGTACAAAAAATATGTATGCGTACACAGAGTGTGCATCACATCCAACTCTCATACGGGTGTCATCGCTGTGTTCAGTGTGATATTCCGTAACTATAATAGTGATATAATTTTCAGAATGTCATTTTTGCCCATCTTTGCATTGAGAAATCGGGATTTCCATTTTATTTTATACTTATCATACCTTGCCTGTTGGTCGTAAGTTAAAAACCTCGCATTTAGCGGGTGTTCTTAGCCAGTAGCGACAATTAATTAAAATTGAAAATTATTGATTTTCTCACGACAATATTTTAAGAACATAATGTTGACCTTATCCTATTTTGACAGCTATTTTGTGGGAAGAATGATGTCTAATCTATGTGTGAAATCTGTATTTCAATCAATTTCAAATCTGTATTAAAAGAGTAAATATAAGTTACGAGCTGCCTTATTTATAATCAGAAGAAAGATAAAATATTATTAGCTACATTTATTAACATTAACCACTAAAATTTTGGACATAATTCATGGTAAACAGACTATATAAAATGTGTTCTCAACATTTATCCAGCACTAAGGCCCCACCCTTAGCCATGTTCGTCCAAAGAGTAAGAACTTAAAACTTTATCCTCAAGTGTTTGTTTAGGAGCTAATAGCACGTTTAAGTGACGACGAAGAATCTACGGACAATGTAGCATTTAGGTATACGTGAGGTCTATACATGGAGTGTATTGACGTCACACACACAATTATTTGCATTTGTAGTTGTGGGGATGTTATAAGATACTGACTTTCAAACGGTTGAAACGGTTTCAAACTTGAGTGCACGGTTGTAGTTATGCGGTCGCCTCGCCATTCGGGATAAATCTATGTGTGATTCGCAAAGATTTTATCTGTCTCTTTGATTTTAGACAGGTCTGGTTTACTGATTCGATGGCCAGTTCTGACAGAAGTGTTATTTGAGATGTTGCCGTCAAGGAATTGTCGGTAGATGGCGTTAGCGTCAAATGGAACCTACACATAATAGATGAAATGTTATACGCCTGAGCCACGCCGTTCTGGTTATTATAGGAGTGATGTTCTGTTAGGGAATCGATGTGTTTACAAAGGCTCTATCACCTGTACTTAGCTCTATAAATTACTTATACACACATGGTAATTCTACAAAATCTTTGTAATTAGTTAAATTACAATATAAGTTTTGAGACTAAACATGGTTATTTGTTACTTAATATATTTTGTAATAGATATAACGAGATATTTACCATGTATATTTGTTGTAGCTAGTTTTAGTTCAGTTTTATCGTGAACAAAGAGATTGCAACATCTCTTAAATATTGAAATAACCCATATGCCGTTATATCTAATAATAAGTTAAATGACGTCTAAATTCAATACATTATCATATAATGTTAATATTAAAGTCATTAGATTTGAAATTCTTCATTTCGGGTGATCCTTCGCAAATGTTTGAATAACACTCCAGTGTTTGATATAACGGTTGTATTGTTTGAATAAAATCTTTTAAGTTTTATTTATTTTGAGATTGTTCTGATGACTATGTGGGATGTTCTATAGCCTTCCTGAGACCAATTCTATCAAATTCTTCATTCTTCAAAATTCAAAGCCTAAAATAAACACGTTTTTTATGGTAAATGGAGTACGCTTACCTTTGAGATAACTATTTATTGTTGCTTTGCTTGCGTTCAACCAAACAAATAAACTATTATTATATTAGTGCCTCTGTGCTCCTGTCACCGCAAGGTCTCGGGTTCGATTCCAAATTCAGGCAAAGTGTTATCTGTTAACTTTTCGTCAGGATAGCAGCACGGAGTTGGAATTATGCGCGGTAGATGGCGATAGGCTCAGCCCCTATCCCATGGGACCTAAACATAACAGGTGAAGTGTGAGTATTGTTCATCTCTGCTATACTCTTCTGGGTAATATAGCCGTGATGTTATGTTATGTTACGTATTATACTTACATGATTAAATGATGACTCAAAACAAACTGAGTTAATTTTGAAAAGATGTTTACTGAATTTTGAATAATTCTGCGATTTTAGTCTTGGAGCAAATCTTGGTATTGCATTCGACCTTGAGAGCTGAATATCTCAAATGCAAAAGATCTCTTTGGCAAACCTTAAGCTTGGACACTAGGGCACTCATTCCTCATTATAGAATACCGCCAGAGCCCTTAAGCTCGCTTGGCATCAGCAGACCGACCTGGCTCATTGCCAGACTCATCTACCACTGCAGGAACTGCATCCGATCAATTTATTGATTGCTTAATAACTACGATACATTATTACATTGTTAGTCAACTGAGATAGCCGGGACATAATAGCTCATTGGTCAGCCTTCATGAATTGGAAGCATTGTTTGTTTGTAAAGTTTTCACAGCTACAAAACTAAATCGATCTTGATGAAAATTGGTATGAATATAGATGAAGGCCGGGGGTGAAAACCCTTGTTTAATTTAACGTGAAAAATAGCAACTGTTTATATATTTATATAAATTTAAATTGTTCGTATTTGAACTGTCTCGACGGTCTAGTGGTAAGCGTATGCACCTTGGTGCCGGGTCGGTGCGGGTCGGGCAAAACGTTATTTGTGAACTTTTCGTCAGGAAAATCAACAATGGGAAACTTAATAGGTAGGTATTGTCTCTGCACCTCCTCATGGTTGACTGGTAGAGAATGCCATAGGCATTAAGTCCGCCATTGTACTTATTGATGTGCATAAAGTTTATAATAAATAAATAATAGGTGAAATGTGGTTGTCGTACACCTCTGCCTCACCTTTCTGGTTAATATAGGCATGATGTTAAGTTATGTTATTTTTTATGATTGTGCTCGCCGCCTAAAATCATTGTCACTAATTTGTCCTCATAAAATATAGTAAAGATTGCGATAAAAGTATAAAAGGGAACGCCCTTTTTCTTGACATATGTCTTTCCTTACAATACAATACCCTATGTTTCTTATACCCTATAATAATAATAATAATAAAATTTTTAAATGTTTTTTTGTATTTTTGATAAATCATATTTAAAAATATATAAAATAATTTTAAAATTAAATAAAGAGGTATAATAATAATATCGTACATCTGTGACTTTTATATGTTACTAAAAAAATCAAAGCAACCTAGAGACAAGCATTATTCTAGTGACTAGCTATCTAAATCTAAACGTAAACTAATATTATGGAGAGGAAAGATAGGATTTTTTGTTTATTTCTTCGTATATCGATTCAACTCAAAAACTTCTGAACCGATTACAAAAAAATTCTTTTTACAGAAGTTATAGTATCAAAAAAATAAAAGTATCATAAAAATGGTGATCTTAACTATTTTATAACATCAATGTATACCCATATTTGCAATAAAAATATTTGAAGTTTGAAGTTTGAAGTTTAGAAAACTAGATTATTCCTAAGTAACATAGGTTACATTTGATCGAAGTACCTGACGCGGAGATGCTAGGTACCTATATGCAGAAAGGTATCTGAGGAGAAATTGTCAGTGGCAGGGCTTCATAAAGTCGGCGGCATTTCGCCTCCGTGCCTCGAAAAGCAAGTAGAGCCGTCAGTCCTGCGCTTAATCTCTCTCCGGTCGTGTCGGCTTAGCCGGGACGGGCTATGAGTGAATAGAGTCCACTCATGTTAGCCTACATACTTTTGCACTATACATGGTGTAAATTATAGTGAAAATTAGTTTTTATTGCGTTTTAGCTTACGTTAGCCTAGTCGATCCCAACTTTGGATTTTTTATTATATAATCATTGGTAAGTGGCTTAGTCACAATGTAATATTCACTCTGTATATGCAATACCTCGTACGAGTATGTCGCATATTCTCTTCGATTTCAAGTGCCCTTTGGTCAGTCAAAGGCGTCCAATTTTAGGGCAGAGAGAGTATTCCGTCCAGCTTTATACATAACTAGTTTTTGCCCGTGAATTCGTCTGCGTGGAATTCAATATTTCCTTCAAAATGTAGAAATATCCACTTTCAACCTCAAATATTGTGGAAGAAACGTTAAGCCGTCGGTCCCGGTTTTCATTTGAACATCCATGGCAGTCATCACGGGTGACTTTCCGTGATGACTGCCATGGATGTTCAAATGGATGGAATGGATGGAGGAGAGAGCAGAAAGTCTGATAACTGACAACTAGTCAAGCATAGAGTATCTTATCGTCTCGTTGTAAAAGTTTGATTAGTTTCACTGCACGTGAAATATATTTTTTTGGAGAATCTGGTAGAATAGAAGCCGATTTTAATGTAATTAAGAAAAGGCTTTCTTTCTACTTATATTTCCTGTCAACTCCATAAGTCTTAACCCAAGTCATTTAAGTAGTAAATCCTTGTGAATAATACAAGCGATGTGACGTGGCTTTGTCCGGACAATATCCTCCGTGTTGTGCGCACATTGTCCGGGCACAATGCACAATGGCCGGACGGTAATTAAACCCAATTCAAATGCTACAACATGTCACCGGTTTGAGAATGGAGGTGTGACTCTTGTTGAAGGGAAAGAAAAGGGTATAGAATGATTTTAAGGAATATACTGCGAAGTCAAAGGTATCGGGTTCGAACCCACGGCACACACCTCTGTCAATAAATCGTTAAGATTCGTCTTTTCGAAGATATGTGTGTATTTATCGTATAAATTGTCGCTCGCTAACGGTGAACGAAAACATCGTGAGGAAACCTGCAAGACTGAGAGTGCCTAAAAAGTGCTCGAGGGTGTGTGAAGTCCACCAATCCGCACTTGGCCAGCGTGGTGGACTATGGCCTAACCCTTCTCATCATGAAACGATTCCCGAGCCCAGCAATGGGACGTGGACATGGGACATGTATTAGAAACAGGGCTGCAATTATAAGATTTTTTTAAGTTATATTACTAACGTAAAAGAAAGTTTGATTGGTTCCCTTTTATGACTAATGGCAAATGTAGTTGAATATGATATGACATTCATTTCAAAATATCTTTATAAGTGAATACTGTGAATAGTAATAGTTCATCACCACAAGTGCTCGGCGGAAAGTCGCTGAGAGGGCAATTTGTCGTTGTAAGTGCTGCCATCTATTGCCATCTAATGCAAGACACCCGCCAGCACATTATGCAAATGACACAGCTTTTATACGCTTCAACTAGCTACCAGAGAATTCGTTTTGTAATTTTTTTCTAAAATATAATAAAGCCGATATTTAAAATATCTATACATATATTTGATTTTGTAGAAAGTCCACACAAATAACTGAATGATGTATGGGGTGAGCCTATCGCCATCTATACAAATTATTTAATATTATAATAATATAATTTGAAATTTTATAAATTTCTAGGTGGCCTACTATATTTTTTTTTAGCTAGACAAAGGCATTATTTTAATTATACAAAAAAATCACATACTACGAGTATTTTCATAGAAATGCCAGTCTAAGAAAGTGTGTTCTTAAACTTAAGTAAATATTCAAACAATTTTTTTTTTATTTAATACCACATGTATATAAATTCTTTACATTAAAAAACTTATTGCTAAACATACGTTAAGATGTTCCTTATGTAAAGAATTAGATAATTCCTAAAAAAACTCCTGCACTAGGCTAGGCCTGTCCTGCAGAAGGTTTTTATTTTCTAAATTACATTGTTTGTAATGGCGGTAATTTTATATTTATATATTTATAACTACTAAATATGTCGTATTATTATTATTTCTAAATTAAATCTAAAAATCAAAACTAAAATAAAAATTGAGATCAATGGTTGTTTAGTCTATAAAAATAACTACTTAAATACTATAACAAAAACTGTTTAAATACATCTAAACTCTTAATTCTAATCGTTTTATAAATTCTTCTGTGTAATCATAACTCCAATTTAGTAATAATTGCCGGACTTTAAATTTGCATTCGTTAATATTAAATTCATTAATATTAATAAAATAACATTGAAATATAAGTGAATACGTATGTCTTTTATCCTTAAAGCATTAAGGTTCATAATTAAATAACGTCTAAAAGAAGATATAGCTAAGATAAAACGGTTATTTGGATCTAGTGGCATTTTATATAGCATATTAGGATACAGGTGCTATATTTTTTTAACTGTTCCTTATTATGATAATAATTAGCTACTATCAGTAATAATTTACTCGTGCTTTTAAATTTTGATCACAACCTTACAGAGATCGACACTTTCATAAAAAACATTACGATATTAAAGATATTTATCGACAACCAGGTACGTAATGCTTGTGCTCTTGAAAATTTTATCGATGTCATTAGTATAGTGTATACTGAAAGAAGAGGACGTAACTAGGAATATATATTCCATTTTTTTGTTTTAAAATACTCATTCTTGCTTCACACTATTGGTCATGAAAGTTTTATTTTTAAACATGGCGACGTCCCTGCTATCGCGGTTAAATATTCGTTTCATCTTACTCACTCGGCTGTTTGGTGGATTTTATTTCAAACTGAGCACTAACAAGTATATATGTGTCATTGCTAAAATATACTGCGCATTATTTATTTTGATACACGGGCCTTACATCGTATTTCATATTTTTTTCGAGACTTGGCATTCAGATGCTCAAATATGTCACGTGTCTTCGTTGACTCAGTATTATTCAAACGCATTTTGTAATCTTGTTTATGGCAACAGTTTTTTAGTTTTCTTTAACAGATTGAGAAAACATGACGTTGCTTTGAACATCAAAGTGCACGATGAATTACCGGTCTCTAAGCTGATTTACATCTTGATATTTTTTAAAAAGCTTATTTTTCCGATGAATTTCGGTTTGTTTAGTATAGTGATTACATTATTCTCAATGCTACTGTCCTTGTCCACGTTGATAAGAATTATGGTATTTGAATTATTGTACCATCGCATGGCGGCACTTCGCGTACGACTTGAACGGGATTTGTCAATAGCTCGCAGGTTCGAAGAAGGAGAAGAAGTAATGATGCAGAACTTGAAGAATTGTTTGAATATTTACTTGAGTTTATTGAACTCATTGTCTGAGACTGGCCTTTCTATGAAAGTACTGGTATTGTATATTTTTTTATTTAATATAAATATTTTTTTGTCCAGCAAAATAAAATAGCAGGCCACCTATACATTTATGAAGTTGTAGATTATATTAGTATAATGATTAAAAATAATTAATATTCGGGGACACGGTAGTGGCCCACGAAGACGAGCCAGTGAAGCGCGAAGGGCCTACGTTTTCTCGAAATGTTCTGTCGCTTTTTTGAGCACTTATAAATTTGATTTGAATTATACCACTTAAACTGAATTCTCAGCATATGTTGAAAATTTCAATTGAAAAGGTTATATACTATTCAAATTATGAAATACGGGTGTTACTCACGTAATGTTCGTGACGTATCGCACTCTCCTGATAATGCCTAGACGTATAGGCGAAACCGCGGTCGACTAAATAGACCAACAAAAAAATATGAAATACGGGTGTAACTCACGTATTTCATAATTTGAATAATGTTACAAACTCACGTCAGTTTTAATTAAAATAAGGTTTTATACTTTAAATTTTATTGACTTCTGATGATCGTCAAAACCCATAGAATACTAATACCTCATATTTTGACTTAGATGTAGAGTTTGTGAAGTTAGGGCTTGTAAATTAAAGGCATGTAGTTAGAAGCTTAACCTTACATGAGATCTGATAACCTTTTGACACTGTAGACTATATTATGGTCTGGTATGTGCAACATTTTACATGAAAAATCTTTTTGATAATAATAATATATATTATATATTATTATTATCAAATCAATTAATCAATGATCAATTATATACTCGAGCGACAGCAATTAAATATCTCCTGTTTATCTACCCAATATTTTGTTTATTTTTTATTTCAGATATTTATTGATTTAGCTGCCAACTTTCCAAAAGTTATGGTTGCCTTTTTCAGCATCCTTCTAAACTCGTCTGTAAGTAAATATTTATACTGTAACGTTTGGTAGGTAACCAAGTAGTTGTCAGCGTCTATGGGCGAGCGATACCTGGTACCCCGGCAAAGTCTTGTTGACGGAACACACTGGGTTTTAGTCCGTGCAACTCGGACATAACCATTGACTCTGCCCGGATCAGCGGTATGCGTCAGGCATTTTGCAGAATAAAAAAAAAAAAATGTTACCAATATTTTAAAGAATCTATCTTACCGGCTGTGTGCGCTCAGTCTGAAACGTTGTATGACATAATATTATAATTATAATATTTATGTATAATTGTTTACTGGAACTTTTAACAAATAAATAGTGAATCCAGTAATCAAGAACTTTGTGGAACGCCAAATAAGTTGCGAAACTTGCTTCTAACACAGAAGTTTACTTTTTACCAGATAAATCACGTGAAAAGTATTTGAAAGCGTACGACATTTTTAATTAGTGGCGACTTACAAAAGGCCCTAAACGTATTCTGAATCGGTATTACGTATACTTGTCGTATTTCATGGAATTATCCCAGGTTAAGCAATCGAGTTGGAGTTTAATTTTATTAAGTCTTAATATTTTTTCACTGGAAGAGGTGAAAAGTTTTGTATGTAACGCGTGAGAAAAATTTAATTTCCAGTTCGTGACCTCTTAAATCTTTCGCTTGCAAAGTAGTCTTTATTAGAATCACACGCAACGCTCGTGATTCAATTCAAGACTACTTCGCAAGCTCAAGATTTAAAATTGGCACTCACAACAGAAATATAAACTTTTTCTCACTTGTACCATAAATAACTATTTCCTTTGATTTTTGTTATATTCTCTCATTTCTAATGGGTTTCACCCTACTTTATTTTTTTCAGTTTCTACCATTTTCATAGGACTTTACTCTATAGTGCTATTAAAAACTTTGTATGCAATTTTGCAGAGAGGTGCTAACTTCCTGATCGAAATGTTACTCGAAGCAGTTCTTCCGTTTCTGCCTGGACTATTCGCAGAATTGATTAACAGTCAAGTTGATAAAATTAAACTTTGCATAATAAAGCAGCTGCTCGTATACAGGGGTATGGTTGATGATATTATTAAGTTATTACTATTGGCATCATTTTATTAACCACTTTAAGCACAGTTCGTTTTAACGACCAAAAGTATCGTGTGTGCTATAACCCTTAATTACAATCTATACGTATTACAAAACAAGGTCCTTAAAGGTCTCTGTTTAAATATGAGTGTGTATGTATTCCGAATGTTCTCCTTCGGCTTGTCTCTTGTACTCACTTCTATAAAACTCATCACCACATTCACCATAGCTATGATACAATTGTCTCATTATTATGATTGCATTATGATACCATACAAACACCATAGCTATGATACAATTCTCTCACTTTTATAATTGCATAATGATACCATACAAACACCATAGCTATGATACAATTCTTTCTCTTTTATGATTGCATAATGATACCATACAAACACCATAGCTATGATACAATTCTCTCTCTTTTATGGCTGACTTATGATACCATAATCGATATTCTCTAAATCTACTGTACGATTTTTTGTACAGTTTATACTATAAGATGAAAAGTTTAACAGAGTACCATAGATAATCTTATAATATATATAAATTCAGAATCCGGAATTTCAAAGTCTGATTTTAAATTCCTTTAACGGTATATATATTTAGCTTGTAGTCCACCTGATGATAAGTTCTAATTACATGTCAACAAAAGGTTGCAGAAACTTTATGTTAAGGGACTAATATGTATTATACTCCTTGTGACAATTATTTCATTGCCTAACTTAACATTATATTATTATTAAAAAAATGTTTTGGTACTCCCTTCAAGTTTAATAAAAAAAAGCTCTTCCACTTTATGATCTCTACAATAATGAAATATTTAAAATGTGTTTTTCAGGAATGAAAGCCCGCGCTGCAATCCACAACGCGTTGAATTTCTTAGAGCATCGTCCATTCAAGTACACAATCTTCCGAATGTTCTCCTTCGACTTGTCTCTTGTACTCACTTCTATAGGACTCATCACCACCTACACCATAGCTATGATACAGTTCTCTCACATTTATGGCTGACTTAATAATAATATTAGTATCTATAATACCATTATTTCACTTTAATGAGTGTCTTATGATACCAAACACCATACTTTTATCAAGGTATTATCTTTATGATACAATTCACTCACTTTTACGACTAACTTAATTATGATATGTTACACTACTAAGGGCCAGTTTTAGAGGTTCCGGATAGATCTTATCCAACCCATAAAATATACCCTGATTGAATTGAATAGTGACAATAGTTACACTTGAAAAAGAACACAGCTGTCACTTACATTTACGTGTGCTATATGCTAATCCTGCCAATAAGGTTTATCCAACACCTGTGAAATTGGAGCTAGCATGATAAAAAAAACACTTTTATGACTGCCATAATATACATGATAATCTTGAAGAATTTTCCTAGTTGTGAAACAATAATTATAATATTAAAATGATTGTTTCACACTTATACCACCACCACCATATTCATAAACAAATTGTTTATTAGTTTAGGATAATGATTTAATCACATTTGTAGTAAATTATTCTTAATACTTAATTAAATTAAAAAAAAAAAAAATCTACTTTTACTGTGTTCTGCTCTGTCAAAATAATAAACAATAAGTTTTATTTCATTCGTTTATTACTGAAACATTCATTGCTATCAGCTTTTATTAAAGGGTTATTGTAATTATTTTTGTTTTTATTTAAGTTAAGTTTAATAATTTATTAATTAAGTTTACTTTTACGGGTAAATAAAACGATTTAAAGCTTGCAATCTGAAAATATTTTAATTCCATTTTATATTCCTTGTGTGTAGCGATCAGTCGTGTTGTCCACCTGATGGTAAGTAATAACAAGATCATTTAGAATAAACAAAAGCACATTGATGCGTTGCTTAACCTGAGGTATACGGTATAACGCTTAATAAGTCGTAGACCACCAAACCGAAACAGAGCAGTGAATGCACTATTATTATATGGCGGCATTTTAACTCTATCACGATCAGGAAGTATAGACTCATATTGTAGATTTTTTTTGTAGAACGAATTCTTCGGCTATATGAAACTTATAACGCTGTGTCATTTGTATAATGCACTAGCGGGAGTTTCGCATTAGAAGCTAATAGATGACAACACTCTCAACGACTTCCTGCAGAGCACTTGTGGATATTAACTATTATCATTCACTATTATACTATTTACATAATTTTCACTTACACAGTTCCGGTCTTCTTCGTCGTGTCGATGGCTAAGTCAAATTTTATTTTGACTTGCATTGTGGTGAAAGGATTAGCCAATTCGCTTTGGAGAACTCGCGAATTGCCCAGGGTGCGCCGGACGTAGGGAATCGTTGTGTACGTCACTCGGGGAGGTACTTTTCATGCACACAGGTAACATTTTTTGACGAAACATAAAAAAAACACATTTGCCGAAAACATAAAGAAAATTACCCGGTGGAACTGAATAATACAAATAAAGTTTATGCCAGGCCCGGAAATCGAACCTGAGACCTTGTAGTGAGAGGCGCACTTCTTCTTCTTCTTCTTCCAACTTCCAGACCATCGAGACAGTTTAATTTGGTAAAAATGTGGCATAACGCTTAAACTCACTGAATACTATGTACTTATCGTAGATATACCACACTACGCGGAGCAGCAAAGATAACGATTTGCCTACAGGTCATATTATGACAAAAATGGCAGACTATTCATAGCGGACGAGTCTTTGTGTAATTGGATCTAAAGCCTTGTTCAGACAAGATCAGACTTCATGATTCGTCCCGAACAAAATTAAATCTAAACGAAATCTCTTCTATAATAACAGAGATTTTGCGCAAAACAACATTATTTCTTCAGGTTTAATTACGTCTTAAATCTCATTATTATGACCGAATCATATATACAAAATTAGGTAGCTTACAATAAAATAATTTATTCTGAAATATAGGCAAGAAAGACGCATTAACATAACAACACGCCTTTATTACGCAGAAGAATGTGGCAGAGGTATATACCACATTTCACCAGTTATGTTTAGGTCCCACGTGATAGAGGGTGAGCCTATGGTCATCGAGCGGGCACAAACTCTGTGCTGCTATTGATAATTCTTGGCGGTAAAAGCCCACAAAGAACTTTTACATGACCCGGAAATCAAAACCGAGAATTCGCGGTGAGAGATCGCATACGCTAACATCTAGGCCAACAAGATTTAAACTCCATTAGGTCGGTTACGAAAGAAGGTCACGAAGCAGACGAGCAATCACAACGTTCAATTTGTGTCGTCACTCGTCCGAGACGTGTAGTGACGGCGATGCAACACGTTGGTGGGCCATAAAACGCGATTCACTTTTATTATTTAAAGAAACGTTTATTTAACTGCATTCAACTACTAGCAGAACTTTTGTGAAGCAGCTTAAAGGTGCTGGTTCGCGTTCGCTATTGTCGCGAGCGGGACACCACGGCAGCGGAGCCGGAAGTTCAAACGTGGCTCAAAGCGCGGGTACAGCTACTACTCAATACGTCGAATTCCACGCGGATGAAGTCGCGAGCACAAACTAGTGTACAAATTGGACGACCGGATGGCGGAGTGGGTAGTGTACCTGCCTGTGACGCCGAAGTCATGAGTTCGATTCCCACATAAGACAAATTTTTGTGTGCATAAACATGGGGGTTTGTCTTGGTCTGGGTGTTCCTATGTATAATAAGTATGTATTTACTAATGAAAAGTATATATGTATTCGAATAAGTTATTCTTGTACCCATGTACAAGCTCTGCTTAATTTGGGACTAGATGGCGTTGTGTGTGAGTTGTGAAATATTTATTATATTTATTATTAAAGTAAATGAGCGATATAAGATTTTTTTTTTTCTAAATTACTATAAGTTGACGTTTTTTCAACTAATATTACATTCGACAGTTTGTGAACATGTGCCTCCATATTGGAGATGTTTGTTACTCTTTCATTCTGATAACATTTGGCTTATAGTCTGGATAAACAACTTTTTACTGACGTACCACGCAGGTGGCGACGTGGGTGACACCTAGTACACTATAATTGGTATTTACTTTGTGGACTACAAGCCCGGTTTCCATGTTATATATTATAATGTCGTGTACTTACGCGATATTGCCGCTGTGTTTCTAGCTTCCATCTTACATTGCTTAGAAGCATCTCGCATCATCTCTACGCCAACTTTTTTAACTACGACGGGGAAATTTAATTCCATATGACCTTCTAGAAATACGAATGCATGGCAAAACTCATCTAAATGCCTTTCCGCATATATATTTCATTGGAGGTTTCAAGACGGAAATATTCATTTATTTACAGAAAAATATACAGTATTTTTCTTTCTAGTCATGGTATAAACTGCCACGTTGGTCTAGCGGTATAGTTTGTGTATTGTTTGGGTTCCATGCCCGGGTCGGGCAAAAGTATTATTTGTGAATTTTCCGTCAGAAAAATTTCAATAGCAGCATGCAGTTGGATTTGTGCCCGGTGGTTGGCGATAGGCTCACCCGTTATCCCACGAGACCTAAACATAACATAAAAAGTAGCTGTTTTGTACAATTTCAGTATATCTCTACATTGAATTTTAAAACGCAATACAGGAGTTATTTCATGAGCGAATGTCGTTATTTAAAAAAAACTAAGAGGTAAAAAAGTCGTATGGCATTTGTTTGCTTGTACAAGCAAACAAATATGACAATAGTGTCAATACATATTAGTAAGGCCTATGGTTTACATATAAATGTTTCCAATGATGTATGGGTACATATTTATTTGCATTTGGCTGTGAAAATTGTAATATATATTACCTATTACATATATTATTTTAATCAACTTGTATATATATATTTGTAGTTGACTGTACGTGGTATTTTGGGCAAATATGCCGTCGGTGAATACGGCCATTGGTGAAAAGTGCGATTTTCAAAAGTGCGTAGTTGTCTCATTCGGCGGGTCAAAATTACAAGAACTAAGGTGACATTTTTTTTTGCCATGTTGTTGAACATGATATTTAAAGCAGATTTATGCAATAATTTGAAAATCGCAAAATGGTCGTTTTTGCACGTATATCCACCACATTTCATTCAATGGTATATTTGGCCTAGTTTACAGAACACATTCAAGTAATCGTCTTACTGTTATCTGTGACCCGTCGCTAAATAATTCTGTTGCATTTACGTGTACACACAGCTACCAAACAAGCGGTACATTGCCAGTATAAGATGGTCTCGCGTCGTACAGACTTCCCGTGCAATGCGAGACCAGCTTATTCTGGAATTGTATAGGTAGATGTGTAGCCGTGTGTACGAGCTCCACTTCTGAGGCATTACGTCTGATATTACTGGCAGAGGAGGCTTAGCGTCTTGTAGTAAAGCCTCACAGATGTATCTTGTACATTTGTATAGTATTGGATGACCAGGCGAGCTAGCATTACGAACGGAAGCTAGATTTTGTCGCTTTTTCATATTTTCGTATTAGGAAACATGATGAAAATGTGACCAAATATATAACGCGTTTGTCTGCCTGGCCTGCAGCCTGGCCCGCAATCCTAAAAATATTGCAACTTCATCACGTCTATATAACTAGGCAGATGTATCAGAAGTGTATAAAACTTACATTACATTTGTTACATTTGAGTCCCATGTGATAGGGATGACATCCACTGGGCAAAATTCCAACACCTTGCTATTATTATGAACACATTTTGCCTTACCCGGGAATCGAACCCAAGATCTCGTGGAGAGAGGCCGCAAACTAACCACAAGACCAACGTGGTAGGAAGATTTATGCAGTGTAAAACAGCTTTGTTTCAGAAACTTACAATATTTTCAATCTGCCAAGTTTTTTTGGCTTATTACATTTGGGTCGGCTTCTAGTCTAACAGATTTAGCTGAATATCAGTAATTTATGTGGAGCGCCTGCCATCAGACCTCCACAACCCAGTGCAAGGTAACACTATACTCTTTGTTACACTAGTTGTCAGACTTTCTGACCTCTGACTAGCCGTAACGACTGCCTTAGATGTTTTAATGCCCGGGACTGACGGCTAAACGTACTCTCCGAGGCACAGAGGAAATCTCGTTATGTTAAAAATGGTCACCCATCCTCAGCCAACCGCGGTAAGCATCACTTAACCTGTAAGATCGATCGGCGCGGCGTCGTAGCCACGAGTTCCTCCTAGTAACTTACTATGAATGTAAAATGTACGCAATGCAATTTTTTGTCATGTATGAAACGATAAGACAGCGCGATGACATTGTTATAACGCTACGAGGTACATCGAACAACACGGGCGTGACGCGATGCAATACTACAACTACGAAAACTATAGAGTTGGGCACTCATGATTTGTAAATATTTTCTTTACTAATATCAAAAAATTGCAGGGAACACGCTTTTTCGTTTTTAACAATTTCTGTCAGATAACTCATACGGTAAGCTGTGTTAGTGATAGTGTCCTGAGTCAGCGACAAACGCGACTCATACAAAATTCTTCGTTTTGATAGCGTTTGTCGCATGTTTTGAATTAATTGTGTCGCATGCACACTCAGGTAAGAAAACTTCATTAAGCGATTTCTTGTAAGTATACTATGTATAGATAAAATTACATTATATTATTATACTTACGAAAACTAATTAAGCACCTAACTATATATACATCAAATAAAAAAGAATAATACAAACTTATTAAATAAAAAGATCTAATAAAAAGTTCAGGTGTCAAAAAATACGTCCGCATCGATGTCGACCACACAAAGTAGAATTTTACATCATTAATGGTGATAATGTTTTGAAATAACAGTGTAAAAATATTGAATATAATTTGTATTAAGTAATAATGTTATTATTTTGTTTTAAAATTATTAAAACGGTGGTCAGGTAGTAACTACTAATTTGACATTCACATAGGTTTTTTTTCACCCTTCATTCAAACATGCAAGACTAAATGTTCCTAAGTTCACATTCTACTTATTATACCCTAAGTAAGTTTGTAGGTAATGTGTGCCGCTCGCCTACTTAGCATATGCTATCTCGGCCTGCTATGACGCTACGATTCTACGAGGCTACGGGGCTACGAGCTACGGACTATGTGCTACGGACACGTAGAGGGGTTAAGCGAGGGACACACGGCAACGAAAACACTTTTAGTTAAAATAAATAAATAATAAATATTTCACAACTCACACACAGCGCCATCTAGTCCCAAATTAAGCAGAGCTTGTTCTATGGGTACTAGAATAACTGATATTAATACATATATACTTTTTTTTTGTAAATACATACATATTATACATAGAAACACCCAGACTAAGACAAACCTTATTAAGAAATTGCCTGTTACAATAGTTGTGTGTGTGTGGTTAAAAAATAAAAATCATAAAAGCTAAATAACTCTTCATAGCCCTCAGTCGTGAAATCAGTTTCATACAAACTTACTTCATTTAAGACAGTACAAATGAATTAAAATCTGAAAGATCTAATTAATTTGAAAATTCTAAATCGCCAGTACTCGGATTGCTTTTTAAACACCAAAATCACCATTATTCCGAAATAACAACCACTTGACTATGAGATTGTTTATCGCTGCTGTACTATCTATTATGTGAAGATAAAAAGCTGCTGTATTATATGGAAAATAATATAAAAGTTTAATTGTAAGCCGAATATTTCAAAAGTAAGTGGGTTTTAAGAAAAAATAGTAAAAAAATGTAAAAATACGTGATTATTCTATGAAACAAATTTTCAGCTCTTAATTAATTCTTTAAGTTTAAATAGAAAATCACTTTTGGTTATTATATCCCGCTTAAGTTATGTATCGTATTACTATATAATTGTCATACACAAAGCTAGACATTATTAACTATCAGTATTTAAAAATCACCAAGTATCGCCTAACGAAGTGGCATACTGCCAATATATTAATTTTCGTTCGGTCGTCTGTTCTTTGCCTTACAAACAGATAGTCACGATGCTATCAGAGCAGTTGATGCGATTGCTCTACACGACTCCTAGCTTTTTATACTCACCTTACATGAGGCCTTGTTCTACACTTTGTTCTAATTCGCTCGTCTGTCCCTTGCCTAACAAACAGATAGTCATGATGCTATCAGCTTTTTATACTTAACTTACTTGAGTCTTTTTTTACACTTTTTGCATTAAACTGCGAAATATTGGCTTCCAAAAAATATATTGTCATTTACTAATTCAAATTAAAATTCGGAAAACAGTTTAACAAATAAATCAGCATTATTACTTGCGTAATCTGCCCAAGTTGTTCGCTGGACGCAGTGTGCAGTTTTATAATAAAATGCCTGTATATTTTTTAATCTTCCTGTTCATTACTTTAACATTATGCTTTAAACCTACCTTTTTCAACGTGTTTTCCCGTCAAATCAAAAAATGTCTAGTTATGCTATTGTGATTATTTATTGATTTAGCTTTCCTTGTTGGATCACGGAAGCCGAAATCTGCACAATTTTTGACCACACTACTCTCATAAAGCATGTCCCGCGTCGTTAAATGTCGGAAGTGATATGACGTGCGTATGTATCTGATTGAACCACTACCGGGGCTGTGCGTGCGGTGAAACCAAACGCACAAAATAGTGCAGGTTCAGAAGAGTTATTCGAGAAACACTTTGAATCAGTAAAACATTTTTGAACTACTATTATAATAATATTTAACTTAACCATATATTGTTATATAATTGACATCTGACAATTGTGTTAGAATTGCCAAAAATTGCAACATGTAATCAAAAAACCAGTGAGACATTTTTAAGGCAATGTGTTTTATAGATTTAGAAGGCCTCGTCATTGGGACCATTGGATAATAATTGTAATTGCTTCTGGCGTTCTATCTCATGTAAAGAAAAATCAAAATTATTTATTTATAGATTCTGAAATGCTTAGTACTGACTGGACTTTCTAAACCTATACTACTTACACCACTGACATGCAAGTGAAATGCCAATCACAGTCAGTGACGCGATCCCTGTGACGTCACTCCGTGATAACTTATTGATAAACATCGACAGTTTCATTTAATTCTGTCAATTAAACACGTCACATTTAATATGATGTCTGACATTCGAGACGCCCTTATATTTTTCCTCGTATGGGTCTCTCTCTGTGGTTGGTCCTTCATGACTAAGGCTTGTGATTTTCGGTAGATGTGGATGGATCACACCTTGTTTTGTTAATCAGACTCTACCAGCGTCTGTTCGTCGCTTGGTTGTTGATGGGCCTCACAATGAAGGCTATCGTTTTTTGTTTTACCAGATGGCGCCACAGTAGGTCCGTCAAAGTTTGTTGACAGCCATTGATTTATCACAATCATTGAGATTATACATTTTTATAGAGGAATATATTTCTTAAGGGTGGAAATCAAACATTTTGGATCAAAACTCGGTTCGTAGAACGAATTTTTTATTCCCATTTCAAGTGGGACATTAATACGTCCGTCTCTCTTGCCACACAAGCTGCGCCAGTGGCGAATTCGTACGCGATAGTCCTCATTGGTCACTCTGTGTTCCCCACCAAGACCAGTTTTTGCGAAGCTTATCTCTTCTCCTACTTATGTGGCCAAAGTAGGACAGTATGTCGTTAGATAGGTATTTTAAAAACATATGATATTTTTTTGATTCAGAGATACATTTGCAAGATAATTTACTTTTAAGAGCAAATTTTTGTTCCAGTAGGACGTCCTAAAAGCTATGTTGGTAGTCTATGTAATGAACTTTTAAAGAAAGTTATAGCGGCTACGTAAAGTTAATCAGTTCAAGAGTAATTGAGTTCCAAAGTGTAAAACGCAGTTACTTAAAATATTTCATAGGAAATACAAAACCTTTGAAGACTTGTATAAAGTTGTTAATGTTCAATATAGATATTAAACCTGTTTTGAGTACGGCTGACCACGGAATCCTATTGCACGTGGCTTGACACGCATTTGGTACGGAACTCTTCGTGCATGGCCGGTTTTTTACAATAATTAATCTTTGAAGAACAGATCCTAAAATATCAGGCGCTCAGTACCGAAACAAAAACCGGACACTTCTAAAAGAGCCGGCATAATCTTACCATAGATGTACCACCATCCGACCACGTTTGTGACGTCCAAAGAGGTTGTAAAAATCAAAAAGAGTAGTCAAATTTTTGCACCTGTGAATGTCAAAAATGCATACATATTTTTGTATTTATATGTGTGGATGGTAACACGCTGACATTTCATATAAAATAGACAACTGAGCCTATGTGACAAAAAGAAAAAGTAAATGTTTTATCTCCTTCTACTTTTTGTGGTGACGTCACATAACATCGAAACAGACTTTCATATAACACAATGATAATTATGATTATTGATGTTCGATGTGAGGGTTAACGTGTCACACACAGTGATTTACATTGCAGTGCTAGTGCCTGCGGGCTTATTGCAAATTCGGACGAGATTTTGTTACTAATATTTCATCAGATATTATCTCTTCAAAGCAAGAGTTAATAGGTATCTCATAGGTAAGCGTGCTCCACCGTAGACCGTATCATCACTTACCATCAGGTGAGATCGTGGTCAAACGCGTGCCTGTCCATCATAATATCATACAACTTGTGCGTATGGGTCCCTCACTGCGCTTAAGACTCTACTATAGAATATTTTGCTTATTCGGGACTCAAAATAATCTCTCGAAGAAAATACGAACTTTGCTTTCTTGTTGCACGAATAACTATTTTGTAAGTAGGTATGTATTTCACCTTATAAAAATTGGTTACACTTCGTAAACATACACGATTTATATACATAGGCGATTTCAGACGCGCTGCTATATCTGAAAACTACGATTTTACGCCTCACACGCCAAAAACCAAAATACATTAGTGTAAGCACTATCATATTTGATGTTATTTTTCGAGCCAGTAGTAGACAAAAAGTCTACCAGTTGAAGTAATTCTAAGCATCAGGTGAACCACAAGCAAAATTTTCTTCTTAATAGATCAAACAAACATAGCTTACCTCAAATATACGTTTGTTTTATAAGTAATTACAGAACAAATACAACAGCGTCGTAAGACTGTTTGCACACGATATGATTGACGTGCGTGAAGTAATCTCGTTCGCACAATACTGCTCGTGTCAACATGCCCTAACACCTGTGACATTTGAGTTGTATGGTGACGTGAACTATTGATTCACTAATAATTATCAGTATCACATTTGAGGATAAAATGCCCAGTGATCGTAAATACAATCTTTGGTTATTAATTATTTCCTAGCAAGAATTGGTTTGGTCTTTAAGTTTAGTGGTATATTAAAATATTTTTTTCTTTTTTTTTAAAACGTCGCCCGCACTATTAATAACTCTTGTATCGCGGGGGTTTTCATAAACATATATATTTCACACACACACAAAGCACATCCAGATCTCATGGAGTAAGAGCCCTTGGGTGGGCGATTTACGTCATTTTATAAAAGCTGAAAGTTTCCCTACGGCACACAGGGACCATTTTACAGCTTTAAACTTTTCCTAACATTGGTACGAATGATCACCAAATATTCTGAATACTGGGACTCACACAAATTCTGACATTATAAGGACGTCTGGCTAAATTAGATATTTGATGATCATGAAAATTTGTTGGTCTATAATTTTCCAAACCAACAATTTCTTAAAAAAAATATTCTGTGTGTCAGTCAGATTTTTATTGTTATTCTGAGGACTATTTTTGTCCGACTGCCTTCGAAGTTAACTACTCAATAAATACCACATCGCCTATAGGCTGTATACACACGGCATGATTGACGGGTATGACGTAATCTCGTCCACACAATACCGCTCGTGTCTACACGGCTTTACTCAACACCTGAGACATTACACGACGTAACTATTATTTATGTATTAAATTACGAGTAACGTTCTCTCATTGACTAAATGTTACGTTGTTTATAAACCAGTGATTTATTTAGTTTATTACAATATCAAAAAGTAATTTTTAAAATCGGTTCAGAAAATGCAAATGAAAACGGCGAAAGCGATGATCATACTTTAAAAATATAAGCACGTCGAATATAGAACCGCCTTTTTTTTTAAGTTGTTTAAATACAAATCATTGGAGGTAGAGTTTTTTTTTCAATGAGCTAAAATGAGGAAGACGTGAGACCAATCTGCCACCAAAAAGTATTTCTTGCATCACTGTGTTATGGTTTAAGAACAGAAAGCATGTGTCGGCGTCGCGGCGTCGCAATGTAAACAATAGGTGCACCGATTACGTCAGCGAGCGGCGAGCGCGTCAGGTGTTTACCCCACCACTACAATACTTGTTTTGTTCGCATTATAAAAGACACTGACCGATCGCTGTAAAGGCAGTCTTGGCTCTGGCTCGGCTCGGTGCACTAGTTGTATCTCGCTACTGGCTCAACCTTGACACTTATAATTAATTTGTGATTTGTGAAAACGAAATAATTATTATACCTGACAATATATTAAGTCAGTGTTAAAATTATATTTGAAATAATAAATGATAAATTAGGCTTTACGATTGTCAAATTACTAATTACTTAGAAAGTCTGATTAAATAGCATATCAAATTATCAGTTGATGTACCGTTCGTGTAATTCATTTTCAAAGTATAAAAACGTTATAGCTATACTTTCTTTTATTTACCATGAGTGACCCGCTTCCTACACATGCTTCCGGTAAACTAGCATCGTACCTCGATTAAATATAAACAATTACTTAGCTATAATCTAGCAAACGAATGTTACTAATAGTGAAGGTTTTTTTAATTCAGTAAAGTAGTATTTGAGTTAAATTGTAACAAGCAAACAAACAAAAAAACTAATATATCTTCTTGATAATATAATACTGTTTTGGTTAATGTCACTGTCTTTTACTTACTAATCTCTTACTTAAAAATAATATCTGTAGAACCGCACAAGATTAAGCTATTTCCAGCTGTGGATATTTGAATGTATAGAACAGAACAATGTTGTGAATATGTTTACAGAACAGTTGCACAAACAGCATCGCTACAAACTTCTACAGAACTACAGAACATTGTAGTGTTACTGTTTAAATGCGGCGCTGTACTGATGGAACAAGTCAATGTGTAGTATGGGTGTGAATTTCATCAGGTTTTTGGCCAAACTGTTTTGTGTGAACCAGAACTGAACAGAACAGAATATTGTAGTGAAGCTGTACCTTGTATTATCTAACAGGATAATTTCTTTTGCTTGTTGTAATTATTTTAGATAATGAAGAGAATGTGGACTGCCAGCCGAAATAAGCACTTTAATCGAAATGTCAAAAACAAACAATATCTTATGATTGGTATAAAAACGCGGACAGTGCCGTCATCGCTTTTTGGTAAAATAACATGATGACATAACAAAACTTATTTATATACTTTTTTCGGCGAAAATGCATAAGACAATTAAAACTATTCGTTGAAAGACCATCGACACATGTTCATTCCTTGCAATCCTACCAATATAAATATTAATTTGTGAAGATGCCTGGATATGTGTTATTTACTCTTTCACGCTAAATCTTGGCGATTTTGGTGAAATTTTGTAGACATGAAGCTTATAGCTTGGATTCACATAATATAGGCTACTTTTTAGTGACGTACCGTACCAACTTGTCTTCTTCAATCTGAAAAGAGGTCATGCGCCTAAGAATTTGATTAAGGAAATTGATGCAAGGAGGTTTTATTACATAGACAACACACAACTAATAAAAAGGTCTAATAATATTTTTTTCCAGCCAGTTTCGCAAAACCTTATAGCCTATACGGATTTTTTATTACAAATGAAGCTTTGAAATTGTATAGCAGTTACCAGGCGGTTAACGACCTAAAACTTTATCAGGAACTGGTGAAATCGGGGCTAAATTCACGAAAGACGCGAATCTCTTAGAGAAGTTGTGAACCAAGTATAAAAAGAGGTTATTTGAATCCCACTGTTACCGGGCTGTTATCTTTCCATACTTTCCTGGAATTTCAGAAACAACATGGTAAGTATGTAGTTTAATGTAGATCTCCATAGTTGTATGAGCATTACCATGTCTAAAGCTTGTTGCTCCGAGCGACGAGGCCCGAGTGCCTGAAGTAAAGGAGACTGCACATAACTCGGTGAGAACGCTGCGAGTTTCTATTGAGTTATCGTTACGTTTGAACTAGAGTAAAGTAGATGTTTATAGTAGTATGAGCATAAACATGTTCCGAGCGACGAAGCTAAGGCAGAATGCCCATACTGCCAACATAATGCAAATGTGGTGCTGTGGTTTAAGCGATCGCCTCGCCGCTCTTCACTACACTAGATTTGTGGTTTCGATTTGTCCCACATTTGCATGTTCTGAGACTGGGTGTGCTTGAGTAAATGACGTTGACGATAAAACATACACCAGTTTTTAAATTAGACATTCAGCCACACAACTGTGAAAACCGTATCCAATTTCATGCAGTCGTTTTTGCGTGACGTGCGTTTGAATACATATACACAAACAGACAAATAACCTACAAAAAGATGTTTTGGCTTCTACTGTAATTTAACTTTTTTACTGTAATAAAGGCCCTTTGTATATTTTTCTTTACAATGTTTTTATATTTTTACCCGACTGCGACAGAAGGAGGGTTATGTTTTTCGAGCGTATGTATGTATGTATGTATGTATGTATGTATGTCTATTTCTTTGTGCCATCCTACAGCCCAAATGGCTAGACGGATTTTGACATATGAGGTGTCGTTGAATTCGTCGAAACAGTGATAGTGACATAGGCTATATAAATTTTCAAAATGGCGCCGGCAAATGAAAAAAAAAAAGGGGGGGGAGGTATGGATTTTCTTTTCATCATAGTAATATGGGTATCAAATAAAAGGCCATGAAAAGATCATTTCAAAAATATATACTTCTTATCACATTTATGTTACTGATTAAACACAATTTACCAATTTATATATCGGCACGCTCGCGCGCCCGAAGTGGGTGGAAGTTAGTTTGTATGTTCGCTCACGCTAATCTTGGAAACTGCCGGTCAAATTTGAATAATTGTTTTTGCATTTGATAGTTTAACTCACAATTAAGGCTCATTGATCTCAAAAAGATTTGATTTCTACAAATTATTATAAAAAAACATGTCGGTTAAAAGAACTAAAAAGAGTGAAATAAAAAATAATTATTAAAAAAACAAAAAAAGAACTGAAAAGATAAAAACAAGAATAGCATTATCTACATTAAATTCATTAACAACAAATGAAATATGTCAAACTAAATTCTTTATGATGTTGCAGGCGGACACAAACAATACTTTGTTACTACTATATAACTTACTACGAAGGCAGTCGGGTTTTTTGTTTTTTTAATAATTATTTTTTTAAACTTCGCGTTTTAAGAAAATAATTCAAAAAATAGACAACGGGTCTAAATCACGGAGTTTCACCAGTCAGCTCGTGACCACGAATGATGCAAGTCATTTTGAAACGTCGAGCATAGGTATTTATTTACCTTTATAATAATTACGCGATTTAGACCCACTGTCTAATTTTTGATTTTTTTTATTATGTTTTAAAATCTATGTAAAAAACACAAGAATACAAGTTAAATGTATAGGTTCTCTTAGCCAGGACTCGCGTGGACGCGTAATGTCTGAACGCGCTCCAATGCACTACACATTTTTGTGCTGCGCTGCAAATTGTATAGTGCATAGCTTATCCTGTATACTATGTATATAAGCTTGTATTGTATACTACGTATTATACATAGCTTGCAGTGAATGTATAGCACCGGTCAGTATTATTAGATGGGTCAATATGGGTAGGTAATGGGTTTGTTGTACATGTATCTATTATTCGTAGACATGTATAGATACAAGTATTTTTCTAGACGGTTGGAATGATGCGATGTCTCAGTCGCCATTCTGCGAACCGCCTAGAAAAATATGTTTATCTATTCGTACCTATACCAATAACGTAACGTGTACATCTAATTATGTTTTGGGAGTCATTATAAAATGGACATTGATTTATTATCTGGTCTGATTACTTAATAACAATTTAATCAACTGGTTAAAAAACATTTTACATTTGCATCGCCACGCGGCTTCACGCACGTGTTACGTCAATAAAATATATTCTTTGTTACTTAGGAACAAAATAGAGCAATATTTGATATTAGTCTAGTAGTTATTGAGTTGAAATGTAACAAAAAACAGGAATACAAATCTTTCCTCTTAAAGCTTTTGATATTTTAAAGTGCTGCCAGACAGACTGAAATGTAACGTTACAGAGTGGAAAGTATTTTTTATTTTTACAGCTTACTAGTAATTTGCAAATATAAATCTTGTTAACCCCCTCCAGCTAAACGTAACTTACTTGTGTAAGGAGGAAGTTCACGTTCGTGGTGTAATGAGCAGGATTCGAACCCACGACGTCTCGATCGTAAGACCGATGCCTTATTCATTGCGCCATGGCCGCTTTGTTCGTGTTAGATACGACGAAAAAATGTTACGTTACGGATACTCGAGTGGTCTGAGAGCACGTTTCAGGTAATTGGGTAAGTGTTGTATGATCCTGTATCTCTTCAGTAATGTCCTGAAAGGTCCCAAAGTTCCGGCAAACGACTCCGACATCAAAGCGATCGGCCTCCGAGAATTGTATAATATATGTTAGTGAATATTCATTGAGTCAATTATGTGTATTTATCCTGTATTTGTGGGATGGGTTCACCAAATGCCGACAAATGTTATCTGTTAATGGCAGAATTTAAAAATAAAACTAACGTTTTATATTTAAAAGTTAAAGTTTTTTGTTTCAGTGATCCATAAAAATCTAGTTTCGGTGATTTATTTCAAATCGTTTGATGTTTTAAAGGCATTTTAGGTAATTTTAATATGAAAATTAATAAAAAAAAAGAAGCTTTCAGTTTCAGTTTCCTGAAAAGTTGTATGTGCGACACGAGATTAAATTTATTTAAATCTCGTGCTTTTGAATCTCTCACTATGCTCAAGATTCTAAACATGAGTTACTCACGCTCGTAATTCTACTTCCGCTTAGTCGAAATTTAAAATGAGCACTCGAAGAACTTGTTGCACAAATAACTATTTCATGTCAAGCGTTCTCTTGGAACATTGAGGTGCAAAATATACACGAGATTAGAATATAGAGCAAACGAGTGCATGAGGTGCATCTTATAACACCGGTTACTGGGCCAGCTTGTGGCAAGATAAACATCACGCCTATTACCCGGGTGTGGCAGAGGTGTATACACCCAAGTTTCACCTGTTATGTTTAGGTCCCATGGAATAGGGCGTCAGCTTATCGCCTTCCACCGAGCACAATTCCAACTCCGTGCTGCTATAGTGAATTTCCTGACAGAAAGTTCACAAATAATACTATGCCCAACCCGGGAATCGAACCCGAGACCTCGCGGTGAGAAACGCATACGCTAACCTAGTCTACTTTATAAAACAAATCTAAACTTTCAACGTCACTGTATAATTCCTGGCATCTGTTTTCATAAAAAAGGCACATAATAAAATCACTTTATACCATATTTTTATTATCATGCTCCGCAAACAAAATTTAATCGTTTCAACTTAGCACCTGCCAAAGTTATTTTATTACAACTCATAAAAGTGTCACCTCTTCAAGTTACTTATATTAAAAATGGCTGACATTTTACAAACGCAAATCAAATAAATCTTGTGATTCGAATATTCTTTGTCTAGAGGTTGCTGTGGATTGCAAATGACAAATTGGTAACAATTTGTGAAAATGTTACTTGCTACATTTTTCATGAAACATTGAATTTTTTTAAATAAAATTTTAAAAATCTTTAAAAATAACGAACTAGTCTTTTTATGCACAAAACATCTAAGATCTTTTAATTGAATATCTTATTATTTTAAATACTTGTATAACAGTCCTTACTTTTACGTTGTTGCCATATTGTTGATCTTTTTGTGTGCAAATCGTTTATTTATGTCTAAGCGTGTTTAATTGCATTAAGGTCTGGCTAACGGTCAAATATCAGTATTTTACGTGGAGGGACTGCCATCAGACTCTAATTTAACAGTCCGAGACGATTCATTACTCATTGTTAAACTATTTGCCAGACATTTTGGCCTTCAACTACCCGTAACGATTGCTAGATCTTCAAACGGCCTCCGGAATCGATAAATAATAAATAAAATAAATATGAAATTTAAACCTTTTGTTATTTTTAAAATCACTTTACGTTAATTTGATAAAATAATTATTCTTCTGAGGAATGAACAGTTTGTATAATAACATAACATTGAATTGAGATTACTGAAGCGGTACTAGTTATGTAATTGGTTCGTTAAGTTACCAGATTACCACGAATTACCAAATGTAATGGATAAATAACTGAGTCAGGCAGTTATAAGATTATTAAAGTAATTGCTTCTTACTATTTATCCTTGAAAGAGTATTCATAATAGAATCTTATTAATATTTATTTACCGATAGGTATTTTATTTATAATTATATTATTTGATGAAATAAAACGAGGCTTTTGAGAATAAAGCGAGGATTATAATATTTTATGATAACACAAATTTACACGTCACGGTGCTACCGCTTATACATGAACAAGAGAGATAGATAGTAGGTAGGCACCATAGCAAAGTTACAATAGTGTGCTATTGCTCTATAATTAAGTGTAGGCGTTAGCGTCCTATATTCTAACACCCTCTTCTGGACGCAAACCCAATGCGACTGTAAAGGCTTGATGCTTCGATCGCTGCAGTCCCTTCGTGAGCACGTCAGCCAGCATGTCTTGTGTGCTCTTGTAACGTACGGAGATTTGATTGTTGGAAATACGCTCCCTCACAAAATGGTAGCGTATGTCAATGTGCTTGCTTCGAGCGTGGTACATATCATCACCTGAAATACTAATAGCACTTTGATTATCACAAAACATGATTATTGGTATACCTGACATAGAAGGCCAGAAATCTTCCTCCAATTGTTTAAGCAAAATAGCTTCCTGTGTCGCCGTGGAGAGTGACATGTATTCCGCTTCGGTGGTTGATAAGGCTATCGTAGGTTGCCTTTTTGAGCACCAACCAACTGATAGCGGCTCCTTGAAATATAAATGTATATCCAGAACTTGATATTCTGTCTTCAGTATCGGTTGCCCAATCTGCGTCACAGTATCCCTCAATATTTCTGTCATTTTTCTTGAAGGTAAGTTTCAAATTTTGTGATCCCTTGAGATATCTCAGCACTCTTTTTGCTGCCATCCAGTGTTGTGCTGTAGGTTTTTTACTGAATCGGCTTAGTTGATTCACTATAAAGGCTATATCGGGCCTGGTGCCCTGTGACAGATATAAAAGACAGCCTATTAACTCCTGGTAAGGAATATTTTTTAAAATCTCGTTATCGTTTTCAGCTTTCTTTAAAATCACGTTAGCTTCGCATGGTGTATGCACTGGTTTACTGTCATTCATATTAAATCGAGTAAGAATCTTTTCTATATATAACTTTTGATCCAGATAAATTTCATTTCCAGCTCTGTTATAAATAATTCTAAATCCTATACAACATTTGGCTTCACCCAAATCCTTCATATGAAATTTCGAACTTAGTTTGTTTTTTATCATAATGGCAGTGTCATCATTATTAAAGAAACATAATAAATCATCAACATATACTGTGAGTATCAGTATGTCATTATCATTGACAATGCGATGATATATACATGGATCTACTTTAGAACGTGACATCCCAATTTCTAATAAAACTGCATTCAGTTTTTTATTCCACTGTCTGCTTGCTTGTTTTAGACCATAAATAGATTTGTTTAATTTACAAACTTTATTGCCTTCTTCAAAATTTGGTGGTTGTTCCATATAAATGTCTTCTTCAATATCACCTTGCAGAAACGCTGTTACTGCATCCATCTGGTGTATTTTTAAATTATATTTTACCGCCAGTCCCATTACATATCGTACGGACGTGTACCGTACTACTGGCGCATAAATTTCATGATAGTCTATACCTTTCTTTTGTTGATATCCTTTCACGACAAGTCGTGCCTTCAATTGTGATATGTTGCCCTTTTCATCTGTTTTTGTTTTGTAAACCCATTTGCATGGAATTACCTTTTTGTTCTTTGGTAAGTCAACCAATGTCCAAGTATTGTTACTTAGTAACGATTTATATTCATTTTCCATTGCATTTATCCATTGATTTGCTTTACTACTTTCGAGCGCTTCGGAAAGGGTTTGTGGGTCCTTATTTAAGATACTCATAGCAGATTCACCATTCATACACATAAGAGATGTATCCTGAGAAGGGTCGGCTTCATAAATTTCATTTCGACGTCGTGGACGAAGAATCTTATCAAATTGCGGGACAACAATACTTTCGTCAGGTATGTAAATACTATCATCAGGATCGGAGTAAACAGAAGAAGTTGGTGACGACGGTGAGTTAACACTTGAGGATATATTCATAATATTGTCTGTTTCTATATTACCATTACCCTCTTCTTCTTCCTTTTCATCTTCTTAAGGTAAGCAAACTGTTTTATTATTATTTATTTTATTATTCTTGCTTTCCTTTATATTCTTTGTACTTTCATTATTAATAACGTTTTATTTTTCAGATGGTTTGTTAATAATATTTCTTTTCACAGTGGCTTCGAGAAATATGACATCTCTGCTTGTTACAGTATGTTTATTTTTAGGATCTATAAAACGGTAGCCCTTTACGCAGTCACTGTAACCAACAAAAATCAATTCACGGGATTCTGGATCCAGCTTTTGGCGTCTCTCTTTAGGTATGTGTACCATAGTTTTGCACCCAAAAATTTTTATGTGGCTTAAGTCCGGTTTCTTGCCAGTCCACACCTCCTCCGGAGTGACGTAGGAAAGGGCTCTCGTCGGTGAACGATTAATAATGTGTGCTGCCGTAACAACTGCTTCTCCCCAGTAGTTGTTCTGTAATTGAGCATTCAAAATCATACATTTAGATCGTTCTATGAGAGTTCTATTCATACGTTCACTTACACCGTTTTGCTCCGGCGTATAAGGGTTAGTGGTTTGGTGCAATATTCCAAATTTTTTGAGATAATTATCAAAATTTCTATTCACATATTCTCTGCCATTATCTGTTCTGAACTGCCTGATCCTTTTGTTTAGTTCATTTTCTACTCTATTTTTATATTCTATAAATTTATCAAATACTTCGGCTTTACTTTTAATTGTGTATACAAATACTTTACGTGAGAAATCATCTATAAATGAAACAAAGTATCGGGCACCTCCAAGTGACGCAGTCTGCATTGGTCCACATACATCGGAGTGGATGACCTCCAGCAACTCAGTTGCTCGGGATCCTTCACTTGGAAATGACTGTCGAGTCTGTTTTCCCTCAACACAACATATGCATATTATATTTTCATTTAACGGAGACAATTTTACACCAGTAGTACTGTTAGGTATTTTATTCATATCAGTAAAGTTTAAATCGCCCATTCTTAAGGGGGGCCACAAGTATGTATCATTCTCAATAATAGCGGGCATAGCTTTAGCGTTTTCATGCAATATGTTTAATTTATACATATCATTTATCAAATTGGCATCAGCTACTTTTTGACCAAGGCTATTAAATATCTTACAACCAGCATTGTTAAATTGTATACTACAGCCATTTTTTATCATTTTGCTAACAGAAATCAAGTTTGTTGACAGTTCAGGTACATAAATAACATCTCTTAATTGTATTTTACTCATATTACCTTGTGCATCTGGTACATTAATTGTTACATTACCACAACTCTCCACTTTGAGCATTTTATCATTTGCTATTTTGATGCTTGTTACAGGTGATGCTGTTATGTTCTCGAGCCACTCTTTGTGCGAAGTCATATGCATCGATGCTCCACTGTCCACGAACCAACTCATCGAGTCATTTGATTTGGTGGCTGAAAATGCTGCAATAAAGCCATTATTTTTATTATCAGTCTTATTGTCAGTCTTATTATCAGTCTTATTATTTGACTTTTTATGCCAACAGTTTTTGCTAATGTGCCCATATTTGTTGCAATGAAAACATCTTGGCCCTTTGCTTTTATTTTGCCCTTTATCAGCATTTTTTAACTCTTGTTTGAGTAAAAAGCAGTTGTGTCCATTGTTTTTACTTCTTGTAATAATTTTGTTTTGATGGAATCGGCACAAATTTTTACTCCTGAACTCTCTATAGCAATAATCATACGCTTGTATGTATCTGGTAAGCCTGATAGCATTAACGTCCCTAGCCATTCATCATCAACTTTAAATCCTATATTTCTCAAACGATGTGCTGATGACATTATTTTATTTACATAGTCCTCTATGCTAGAACTAGTTTCCAATGTAGTGTTTATCAAATCCTTCAATATACCAAATTTACGAGTTAAACCCGAGTCCTCAAAAGCTCTCATTAAATTTACCCAAACCTCTCTGGCAGTAGTAGCTTCTCTTATGTGCACATATATTATTGGGTCAATCAGTAAAATAAGTTTTGACTTAGCTTTGACATCTTTTTTTGCATCGACAGCCTTGCCGGGTTCCGTTTCTATGCATTCCCAAAGATCGTCCAATTGCAGGTATGCTTTTACCGCAAAACTCCAGGTTGCGTAATTCTCTCTTCCAGTTAATTTTTCTATACTCATTAGACTATTGTTCGTTGCCATTTTAATGAGTATTGCTTGAAATATTTCTGAAATAAAATCCTACTTGATGTCACGATAATATACGTAGGTACGGGGCGGCCCATAACCTGATGAAATAAAACGAGGCTTTTGAGAATAAAGCGAGGATTATAATATTTTATGATAACACAAATTTACACGTCACGGTGCTACCGCTTATACATGAACAAGAGAGATAGATAGTAGGTAGGCACCATAGCAAAGTTACAATAGTGTGCTATTGCTCTATAATTAAGTGTAGGCGTTTGCGTCCTTTATTCTAACATTATTTTATTATATTATTATTTTATATTTTATTTTATTTGATACCGACAACCGATGGGGAAGAAAGGTTCTCGAGTGGCGACCGCGAACTGGAATAGAGGGAGAGTGTGGGCCAGCCTCCTACCAGATGGACCGACGATCTGGTCAAGACAGCCGGGATTAAATGGATGCTTGTGACCCAAGACCGTCAGGTGTGGAAAAGTTTGGAGAAGACCCTTAGTCAATATTAGGCGTCTTTATATGTTGTAAAAAAAAATCATCATATATGTTGTTATTGCTAGTCTTTAATGATGGTGCAAGGTGCATTTTTATGATGCAGTCATGGTATATCTAAATTTTCAAGGTACTCTGCCTCACTGTATGTCAATTTGTACAAACTGTATGATAATATATAGACAGATATAGATCATAGAGCAACTAGAGGGTGACAACATAGACTGTTAACTCTACCGTACTCTACGTAGACAAGCTGACACAAACGCATTATTTGTCCTCCGTACTTATAGTAAATGGCATATGTAGAGGTATACTACATTCGGAGTCAGTCAATAAACAAAGAACAACCTCCGTCACTAATCCCACTATCAGATTGGACCACTTTCACTAATCTCTTTCTCTCTCACTCTTTCGAGTAAGATAATACTCTAACACACGTCAATTACACAATCAAAGCAAATCTTTTAACTGGAATAGTGTTGTTATACTAAGAAAAAAAAACGATGCTCTGAATATGAAAGTTAGTAAATATTAACAACCGCCTCGTTAATCCTGTGGTTAGCGAACGCTCCCATCGCGAGCTCTCGGGTTACATTCTCGGGTGGGGCAAAAGTGTTCTTTTGGATTTCGCTGTCAGAGAATTCTCAATAGCAGCACGGAGTTGGATTTGTCCCCGGTGGATGGCGATAGGGTCACCCTCTGGCACATGGTATTATTACAGGTGAAATATGGCTGTTATTACACCTCTGCTACAACTTTCTTGAATAAGGCGTGATGTTATGTTATGTTAAATTAAATTAGAAAATTGTGAGCTCTAAATGTACCACTTACTATTTTTTTGTTTTATTACCAGAGTCGTGCAGAAAATATAGTAAAATAAATGATCTAATATTTGCAAATGATATTATTATTTATTTTCAAATGATTAACATCCCTAGCATACCAGGAGTCGCCAGGGGGTGAGGTGCACCGGTCTTGCCGAGGCGGGGGAGGGCTGGCCGTCCACTCGCAGATCTCAAGGGATTTGCCGCGAGACGGGACAATACATACTCGTGTGGACTGAGAGGAACTGGCCATGCAGACAATGTTTTATTTGTCGAGTTTGTTTTTTTGAGGACACATCGAGTGAATGAACATTTATTATTAAAAAAAAAGTATTAAAATAAAGTTTTCGTCAATAAAGTTAATAATGTTATGCCTGAGCCCTTAAACTATATCCATATTTATTTTCATCAAGATCGTTGCAGTAAATTTCGAGCCTATTGGGGACAAATAAAGAAACTAAAAAGTATTTCCTCTAAATAATGTTATATATAAAATTCTCGTGTCACAATGTTAGTTACCTTACTCCTCCGAAACGGCTTTACTGATTTTTACCAAATTTTATATGCATATTCAGTAGTTCTGAGATACGGCTACTATCTATTTTTCATACCCCTAACATTATTTTTTTAATTTTTGGACTAAATTTTTTGTTTTTATTTTTCTATAATGTGGCATTAAAAATACATACAACCCTAAATTTTTACCATTTTATCACCAACCCCTATTTTTTAATAGCCATTTTAGTAACCTTAGCGCTTTTGACAATATGAACTTTTTGAATGTACCTTTATGGGGTTTGACATAACATTGTCATAATGCGTCGTAGACAGAGAATAGTATAGACGACTGATAGCTTCGATCTCCCTCACACAAGACAAAGATAAACTTACGCCAATTTTGTGTAAAAAAACAAGACAGGTGATAAGATTTTTTGTTTCGCCACGCGTGTCGGGTTTTTGAGCAAACCTTGAGGTTTGCTCAAAACTTTATCAATCAAACTTGACATATTTGACAACGCTGGCAAAATAATTTGGTATTTTTAAATTTTAGTTAGTTTAAAGCTATAAAAGTTACGTGAAACCTGAAAAATATTAGCAATTATTTAACAATAGTGTCTTTATTAAGCATTATTGTAGGAAATATGGTGCGGTGTAGTGTTTTAAGATGTAAAAGTGATAGTAGAAGAAAACTGCCTGAATTATCGTTCCACTCGTAAGTATAACACATTTTGGCCTTTGAATCATATGCCAGGTTGTATTTTCAATGATTTTATCTTGTGTGAACTATGTTTGTTTATAATTTGATCGACAAAATCATCTAAAATATGAAATTTTAGTATTCATAACCTACTATAAAATATTGTTAGATGTTGTCAAGACTTCCATATTTTTTTCCCCAAAATTGTGGGTAAAATTTTCTGTTGCATTTCTTATGATAAATATATCATGTAGTATTTTAGTCAGTTTCAATATCTTAATTGCATAACAGTTTCCCGGAAAATATTGATTTAAATCCGAAGTGGATTGAAGCTACAGGACGAACAAAGTGGGCTCCGAGTAAATTCTCTTAAGTTTGTAGCAGACATTTTGGACGACATGAATTATTAAAAAAAGAGAGTAACTCTTTTGTTAATGAATGCTGTGCCACACAGGTAAATTAAAATTTAACCTGTAGGATACATTATATACAGCGTGTATATTGTACGAGCCAATACTGCTCGTACAGCGAATTATACTGTAAACAATAAACAGTCGTTTACGTTAGTCGCTACCAAATAAGTGGAACGAATAAACGCGTGTTTGGTGAACATATATTGTTTATAAACGTGACTCACAACTACTAAACGTAACAACAATTAACATTAGAACTTAACGATAACTTTACTATTTACAATAAACTATTTAACCTGAAGTGATTTGGTGTTACTACAAGCTACCTTCTCACAACAACAACTAATATACAATCGGGATAGCGGGGTTACAGTCAACGACGAGATAGCCCCAACATAAATATAATATTAATTATTATTTGAGATTTTCAGTTGAGTATTATAGGGGGCTATTTATTTATATATATTACAATATTTGGGTATAGTCAAGTTGAGATACTTTGAATTGATGCGCAACACTGAAAGGAAATCTACGTTTTTTACGGTCCTAAGGATTTTACGTGCAATATAGACTTGAATATTTGATTTCGTTTTAATAAAACTAGCTATGGTCCGTGACTTTTGCTCTGTGGGATTCGTTGATCCTCACGTTTTTACCTGTGGCAGCCGTAACTGCCCGTCCCCGTGCGTGAGTTAGAAAGTATGTTAAACGCCATCTATTTAAACTTTTGCGTAAAGTTACTATTAAAAATTTTACAGTTTCAGGCAAAAGAAGCAGTGGATGAGCTAGCATAGTAATGCCGTCAACGAGTAGCCAAGAGTATGTGTCTACTAAACTCAATACTATGATGCCAGCAGTGACTGTTCAAAAACACGCAGCTGAAACGCCAGATGTGAAACTTCCAACATTGGTTGATCGACTTAAATTCAGTCATTACCTATGCAGTATTAACATAACAGTACATCACGCAATATGTTCAATAAACCGAACAATTGTTCTTTATATCTGTTTTATTTTCATAAAATAAATACATTTTTCATTTTGGAATTAGTAAATAATATATCTTAATATTTTGGCAAATTTATCCAAAAACTAGGGTAATTTAATTTGCACTGTCGCCACACTGTGCCGAGATTCTCTGTCTCGCTGTTGACCACGCCATTCCCTTATCCAGTACTATCCTTCATCCAAGTAATGCGTGCTGCAAATCAGAGAACATAGAGCGAGTGATGCTTTGTCTATGCTGCAAATATCGTCACAGATGAGGTCACAGAGTATGTATGCATAGTTAAATATTTCAAAGATTTTTGTTCAAATTGTATTATAACGTGGTGGTATAAATAATATATAATCTATTTCTCCAATTATTTAATTCCATTTTAGTTTCTAAATCACACACATGCTGAACGTATGTCGGTTCACTGTTTTTTTTATGAGAACATAATAAGTAATGATACTGTTTTACCTTGAATCGAGCTAAAAAAACTTTATTTATTCGCACAAAAAGCTAGTTAAATAAGGAGTAGAATCAATACATACCACGTACATCGATATATGTATGTGCAGCGTTTCAGTGACGCAGAACGGCAGAGCGCGGCAGTACGCCACATCAAGCTTCGGCGAAATGCGTTTTGTGATTCGAGTGTGTATTGCGATAAATGTGTCTATTTGACCGAATGTTTAGTGTTTGGAGCTAAATTCAGAGCTCCAATTTACTCGTAACTGTAGTATGGAGTTAAAATACTGCTTCACTGGTATAGTAGTGGCTAGCGTATGCGGCCTTGCACTCCAAGGTGTCGGGTTCGAATCCTCGGTCGGGTATCAGTAATTTATATTTTTACGTCAGGAAATTTGCAATAGCAGCTTGAAATTGTACCTGGTGGATGGTGATACGCTCACCCCGTGTCATGGGACCTAAACATAACAGGTGAAATGTGGGTATAGTAAACCTCTGCCATACCCTTCTGTATAATATGGGCGTAATGTAAAGTAATTGATGAAAACTTTGAAAGTGTTTTCTCTACCGTGCATTACCAACTGTACTCGTAATTTATTTTAATATTTTCTGCATTAATTTTCATTTACAAAACATCTTATTAACGATTGCGAGTATTGCTAACATTGTACTACCCGTCGCTTTTCACGGACGTTTGATGCTACCGTACGGTACGCTGAATGGGAAATGTAACACGTGTGAGGTAACAGAGAGAGCCATTTTGGACATAGTGTATTTGTGACATTTGTGTATTTGTTCTTTTGGATTATTTATTCACATTTTTTTTATTTTTTAAGGAGATTTTTTTTTTTAAATATGAATTAAATACGAGAATCAACAACATCAACATTACTGCATGTATCGTATCACTGACGCATGACGTAGCGATACGCAACATCGAGCTTTAACTGGATACATTTCACCGTCCAATCTCACCCGAAAGCGTGCACATTCAGATCAATGTATTTGGATAAATATTTATAAGTAAAGAACTGAATTCAGGTCTGCAAGTGACCTTAAGTAGATTTAGAATTTAACATTTTTCCACTTTCAATTTGAAAGATGAAGCAATGAGTTTATTCATTAACACGTTGCCAATTTCACTAAACATTATGTAATAGTTTCTCTATTTATATTTAGATAGCTCTAATTTTCTCTCAAAACATCTCATTAAATGAATACGCGTATTGGCTCGTATTACTTCACTTTGCGTTTCACTGACGATACGCAACACTGAGCTTCAATGAGATACGTATTGCAATACGAGAGCATACTGAGCTAAATAATTTTGACTAAATGTTTGTCAGTTTTGAATTTGAATCAGTTCTGTGACTCAATACTGCTTACGTTTGTAATTTAATTACATGTTGTAAAGTAAATTAATATGAATTGATAATGTAAAAACAGATCTTAAAACCCACAAAATTATCATTCCCCAAGCCTTATTCGACAGAGTTAGGCTTCTAGACTATAAGAAGTAGTTGGATAAATATGGAACCGGCAGATGAATCTGCGATCATGGCATACCGTTCCACCGCTTTAACCAACTAACCTATGGTCTCATCTTGCCAGGACCCCTTATTTCTAAACTGTATGCTACGTTATTATTGAGAATACGGGTTTTTCACGTTATTTTGCCGGGATATGCCGACTAGTTTCGAATCTAGTACGTAGATTCATCAACTGGGCGATAATCGCGTGTCGTCGCCTACGCGCGACGTCTCGCACTGCTAAAATAACGTGAGTAACCCGTTTTCTCAATAATAATGTCTTCACCTCACGTCGGTTTTAATAATGTATGCTACGTCATAACGTGACGTCACGTTCATCCATTTGCACCTATCTTAAGTAGGATACAATAAAAATGATCAATCAGAAGGCTTCTAGTCTAAATAGCAGCCCTGTATCTAATACATGTCCCACACCTGGGCTCGGGTCTCTTCTCATGATGAGAAGGGTTAGGCCGTAGTCCACCACGCTGGCCAAGTGCGGATTGGTAGACTTGACACACCCTCGAGCACTTATTAGGAACTCTCAGGTACGTAGGTTTCCTCACGATGTTTTCCTTCACCGTCTCTAGTCGTATCAGCAATTTGCGTGGAGCGATTGGCATCAGACCTCCGCGACTGGGGTGATTCGATACTTCTTTATTAGACGAGTAGTCAGAATGTCTAGCCTCTGGCCTATCTGTAATGGCTGTCATACATATTCAGGACCGACGGCTTTAACTAGCTCTCTGGCAAGAAAGTCAACACCCACTTGTTAATGTCCTGAGGGACAACCCTCGGAGGACGATGGTATCGCGCCTGATTGCGAGAAGTGATACGCTTGAGGTCAATTCTGGGACATTTTGGTCGGTGTTATTAGGGACGTACCTTTGGGTATTGGACCCTTGAGGTGTCTTTGTCGACACAAATTACTTTGTCGAATTTCTACGAAGCTGTTTAAAATGAAATCTTGTATCATGCATTTCTAATTAATTCCACAACTTCATAGAAGTGCACAGCATAGATGCGAATAGTAAGTGCTTCGTTGGCCAAGCGGTAGTGTACTCTTCTTTAGCTCCGATTTCGTTCCTGGGTGAAGCAAAAATGTTATTTGTCCACTAGAAATTCTGAATAGGAGCACGGTTGATGGCGGTAGACTCAGCCCAATCACATGGCACCTACAACTACAACTTAACAAGTGAAATGAGAGTGTTATAAATGTTGTTCCAACGATAGTTTACCCTATCACCGTGAGTTCGTAGGTTTGATTCCGGGGTCATCTATGGAGTCTGTCTACACACTGTTGCGACGGGTCCTACGTAGATTACTGCGGGCCCTTTTTGCACTTGGCCTAGTCTACTTCAGAGCCGTCGATTGCATTGTGCATGGAAACGTTCAGTAGTAAAGCCAACTGTCAGCCCTCCCACTTCAGTGAAATACAAGAACTATAGCTCTGCCTAAGCTCGTGTAATTAACCTGTATTTCACCGCCGATAGCGCACTATTTAGTGCTCCGTATACATAAATTAGACAACAATGGAGGAGGAACCGAGCAGCGCTTTAGATCGATATCTCTTGATAATTACATACGGTAGAGATGCTCTAGTTATTGGTAAAGAATTAACTGTATTATAAACTATGTTATATTTGAGCATATTATAACTATATTTTACAAGTAAATTACAAAAATAAAAATAAATAAACCTATAATTAAAATTACTAAAACTATATAGACTAATAAAAGATATATTTAATTTTAATCTAGACTGTATTTTAGAATTCCTCACCTTAGGGAACAAAATAACTCACACACATAAACACCTCCGTCTGCAGCGATTTTACATAACATAACAAAACTTTATTAACGCGTTTATTAACATCCTAAACATAAACATTTAGGTCGCATGTGTTAAGGTGAGCCTTTCGCCATCCACCGGGTACAATTCCAAATCCATGTTGCTAGTTAAATAACACTTTTGGCCAGATGAATGGAGACACGCTCCATAAACATGCTTCATGTTTAATATTCTAGTTTAGTATTGAATAGTCTAGACTTACTCTTACCCAGTTGTGGGACCTAGTCAATCTAATATTCTTTGTATGTTAGGATTGCAATCTCTGGACGTCGATGGGCGGCAGTTACGAGTCACTATCAGATGGCCTACTAGCTCGATTACTGGCCTCGTCTTACAAAAGTGTTATAACTGGCATGATCATCGCGTGACCGCATCCCTCGTGCGCGAGTCCGTGAGGGGATGTACTTCACAGCTGATATTCATCCAACGATTGCTATCGGAGATAATTACCACGTACAAGCGTGGCTACCATTTAACCTATACATTTCCAGTATGAGCTGGTCTCACATTGCACGGTAAGTATAAACAACGCGAGACCAGCTTGTACCAGAATTGGTTGGTATGTAGCCGTCGTTACAACGAGGCTACTGAAGGAAAACAACTTCAGTAGTGAAGCAGGAAGGTTTAATCATTTTAACTTTTTAATTTAGGAACAGAAGTTACACTTTTTTTCACTGAAATGCGAGTCCACTTTTTAGATAGATTGCTAGATTAACATTTTTTTTAACGCTTACTTGTATTCTTGTTAACTTCCTAAGCTAAGCTTAATTTGCTTGTGTTAGGAGGAAGTTCACGTCCATGTTGTAACCATGATTTGATCCCAAAACCTCTCGATCGCAAGTCCGACGCCGTATCCATTGCGCCACGGCCGCTTTGTCTAGCATTTTTATTCACTAATGGACTCCAAAGTTGGTGTCACTATTACAAGACAACGGTTGGGTTAATTACTAAATGACTAAAGATTAGGTTTTACTTACAGAAACGCTAAATACACATAAGATATTATTTTTAACTAGCTACGCTTCATGTACGCAAATTTTTATCAAAATTGTAATATTTTCTTTTAAAACTACGCCTGCAGCGATTAAATTTGTAGTGGATCGTCGCTGCAGCTAAGAACTGCGGTGTTATGCCTCGTTGCTAGTAATTTCAGGGCCTGATCTCACCGCCAAACCGAAATACAGTAATGCAAGCACTACTATTTGGCAGCAGGTTAAAGGTGAGACGGTAGTGTTGCCACCGTTCACAAGAGCTCTACCATCTTTAAAGAGAAACAAATATCCACATTGTAAATAGTTGATGAGCATGAGCTATAGTTACCACTTACCATCAGGTGGACTAGACGTCCGTTCGCTATATCCGTCGTATAAAGATTACAGACATTAAGCAATATATTTAGACATGTATCTTTTTCAATGGATGTTAGTTAATGGACAGAGGAGGTATGAATATTAGTTCCTGTCACTGTTGAATAGTGGCTGGTGACATAACTGGCTAACGTGCTGTGTCAACCGATACTAGTAGTACAAGTCACAAACGATAGAGAACTATGTAAAGTTGGTATATTTGGGGACGGTCATTTTTAACCGACTTCAAAAAAAAGGAAGAGGTTCTCAATTCGATTGTATTTATATTTATGTTTGTTTGCTGAATACCCAAAGACGTGGACCGATTTCAGAAATTATTTTTCTCCGAAAGTGTATACTTGTCATGTGGTACCGTTTTGATCAGGTCGCTATCTGATGATGATGGGATCTTAAAGAAATCGAGGGTAACCATCAAATTTTAAAGGCTTCTATATTGTTTTTTGTACATTAGCATTTCATGTTGCTGATGCTGCAAGGTACAACTCCTCAACGTTTAGGAGTACGGGGATAATCCTTTAAATATAGGCTCCTTCAGGCCGTTTACTGTATTCTTTTAAGTTATACACAGCGGAGGCGGGACATTGAATTTTACTTAAGTATTTCTTACTACTTTTAGTGCATTTTTTATTGCTGATATTGTTTTTTTTTTTTTTGTAAAATTATATTTATTCTATTAATTCTATGCTTCTGCGTCTTATGTATTTTCTGCGTTAGATATTTCATTTGTAAATTAACAAAATAATAATTTAAATAATTAGTAATATGGTGTAGCCGGCCCTTAAAAGGATAAGACCTTTTAAGGGCCGGCTACACCATATTCCTAGCGCAAATAAGATGGAGCGTGTAGCTGGACCATTACATATTGTTTTATGTAATATTACCATCTATCAAAAGCTGTTCCAGATACCGTGGTAATAGGAACCGAACTTAAGTCCTCGGCAACTGTAGTCTGATATGTTAACCACTTCACCAAATAGGCTATTTCCTATAAATTGTACCCTAACCTACCCTAGTGAGCCTCCTCACTTCACGTATCCATGACGTCACACGTACACCGCTCCGCGCAGTGTGCACACGATTGTTCTACAGATCGTTTGTATTGTGCACAGCTTGCGCCGCCCTGTGTACACATACATAACATTGACTCACTTTGATGGTGATTGTTTTTGATCTCAGATGGATTTGAAATGAAATGGTTACAAGGATCTCTATTTGGTAATACTTTTGTCTATATTGTAGACAATTATGCGTCTGTGTTGTTCCTGATATAATGTGCTTTTAGTTTGCAGTTTTAGGACATTTAATTTTAAAAAATAAACAGGGTGTAAATGACATCGTGACAAAGCCACTTACCAGTAATTTAGTATATGATTCTGAGACCCTGGGTCTAAAATATGTTATCGCAGGTTTCCACACGTCGGAAAATCGGTCTTGGAAAAATTTTACACAAAAAAATCGCAAGTTTGTGAGGAAAACACTTTTCATTGTTTAAGAACATGGATTTAGGTGCGACAGTGCGGAACAGTAAAAAAAAGTGAAAATTCATCGAAAAATCTCAAAGTTGACGGAGAAATTGTAAATGTATTGGAATCGTCTAGGGTAATACCTTTGCATAATCAATGGAATAAAATCACAAAAAAACTAAAATACTCCTTGGAGACAACATCAAATTCCTAAACCTCTTAACATACTAGGATTAGACAGAGTAACAGTTAGGAACTACAAAAGCAAACGTTTATTTACTTTGCTATTGATTCGAGTACCACGCGAGTAGAGCCGCGGACGGAGGCTATCTATGAATGCAGTGTTCATTTCACCAATGCTTCACCAAACATGATTAGTATGCGTAGGTTAATAGACTATTAATTAACCCAATTCAGTAGGTTCGAGCTATCTTCGAGGGTATCAAGTGCAACAAGTAGTTCTCTATTAATCCGATAGATGTCGTACGTCGTCATCGAGAGACGTGCCCCCGGCGCTTTTGTTCACGTCACAATGGCAGCCGTTACATTCTGTAGAGTAGGTGACAGAATTGATACTGCTCGTTAGCAGTGCAACAATTTAACTGTGATGTATATTTGTTCGATTATTCTAGGGATACCTTTTGACGTACATATAAATTAGCATTTGGATGTTAAGCATTTTGTGGGACTTGATTTGTGTATATAATAATATATTCTTTTAAACTATTTGTATACATAATAATGACATCAATACTGTAAACATTTTTGTTTGCATTTACAAGTGTATAATCTTGTTAATCTCTCTTTTTTTAAAAAAAAAAACGATACCTGCTATAGAATGCCTGCCTGTGTCGCAAGGTGTTCACAAACATACATTTCACACACAAAGCTAACCCAGAGTCGAAAAAAATCTTTACCCACAACACCAGCTCAGTGGAGAGCGGCGAGGCGACCGCTTAAACCACTACACCAACCGTGTACTCAATGAGTATATATATTTTTTTTAATCTACTTGTATATAAATTTTGTAGTTAACTGTCCTTAGTGAACTGGCATGAATTCCTCCTGATACTATTGGCAATAGATTCTTTATATTTTTAAGAAGAACCTCAAGAAACCCAGAACAAAAGAATCAGCTATAACCCACAAATGTAATATTATGTATGTATAGTGTGTAAGTAGGGGATGCCTCTTCAACTCTTGCAAGGTAAGCACACGCGTGCTTCTGTCGGCGGGGACCCACCGATAACTAGTACCATGGTGCTGTGCTTTAGACACGATTACTACATAAGTAGAAATGTTACTTTAGTTATAGATATAATAGTCAAAACAAGACGAACACACTTTAAAGAATAAAAAATGATGATCTAGTGGTTAGCGTATGCGTCTCTTACCGCGAGGTATCAGTTTCGATTCCCGGGTCGGGTAAAGTGCTATTTGTGAACTTGTCGTCAGGAAATTCACAGTAGCAGCACGGAATAAGAATTGTGCCCGGTAGATGGCGATAGGCTCACCCCCTATCCCATGGGACCTTAACATATCATGTAAAGTGTGGGTGTTTTTCACTTCTGCTACACCCTTCTGGGTAATATGGGCGTGATGTTATTATGTATTTCGAAAAAGTTTTGGAAAATGGATATTCCTTTCATTGCATCATGTTATCGATTTATAGTCCTCGTAAACTGCTGGGAACCTTTACACAATTACTTCTATTGTTCGACGGTAAATTGCGACGAGATGCCCTAGCGCAAAAGTATACTATGTCAAGGTTCCATGTCATAACTAATTTACGGGGATTAAAACTGTAATTTATTTTACTGATTCTTAGGATTATAACTATAGTCGCTACCGCGGATATTTCTCTTGGTAGAAGCATCGATAGTTGCACCGGCGACCGCTGATTGTCTGCGGAATTATAATGAGTAGTGGTAGCAGAGGTGTAGAAGGTGGGGGGGAGGCAAGGAGCAGGGAGGGGAGAGGGTTCGCGTGAAGATGTTACGTGCAGGAAATTAAGAGGCAGTGATCTATTTGTTTGGGATGCGAATAACGTTGTATCGAACCGGGCCATTCTATCCGATAACAAATTAAACGGTCAACATTTCTTTTGTACCCTATCTTATTTTACTGCTAATAATTATATTGTAAATACGAAAGTTTGATAACATATTTTAATGTTTGTGAGTATGATATTTATGTATTTAAAGCCAAAAAATAAATAAAATAAAGTTAAGATTTAAGAACAATTTTAAGACTATTTGAAATGTAAAGTTTTTTTTGTTATTAAACACAAAGAGCTCTTTCTTCCTCTCTCCTACTTTCGCCGTGCCCGTCAGGGTCCATAATTGATACTGTACCTATTTATAAGACCATTTTAACATTGTGGAGTGCAATAAAGACTTGAAAACTTGAATAGTGCCCCTGAACGTATTTGAATGTAAGCTTAGATAGTTTCTACGCTAGATTATTTTGAACAGGCTAGTTTCTATTGACCTACGTGCTAGGCTAGTTTTCTATCAGTAGTTATCGAGAAGCCATCAGCCAATCGATCTCATACAAACGTGGAATGCTGTTTACGATTAATTTATTATTAATGAGTGCAATGAGTAATATTTGCATAGTAAATAACGTACCAAACTCATTATCATAAATACGGCCTGTACCACATATTCTGTAGTTTATAATTGACCATAATTAAAACGTTCAACTTCACCATTTTCTAAACATTTATAAATTCAACAAATCTGCGCTTTTCCTGAATGTGTGCGGTACAAGTACAAATTGAAGTACACTTCACTTTTAATTTCTTTTCAGTCTTAGAAATACATGTTTTAAGTCTTTTTTACTGTTTTTAGGCTAAGTAGGACGTAAAAGAGTTTTACTTCTTGTTTTTCGTAGTTTATCCAAAGTGCGTCTTTAACACACATCTATAGCTACTCTTACCTAGCCCTTCTTACCACTGGCATATCACGAGGTGCAATACATATTTGCTAAACGAGTAGAAGGATAAGGGTTCGTCTGTATTAGTACAATGTGCTAACAATAAATCAATAAAAAGCTTTCAAACCTTGTTGCTAAATAAACCCACTATCTATACAACCCAAAAGAAGTTGAATGGCTTTACTATTACCCATAATTGTAAACGAACTAACAACAACATAGCACTTTTTCACAGCGTCTTCACCACGATGAAAAAAAATATGTTTTTCCCCAAATTATTTCAATCAAATCATTTGCTTCGTCAGGACTTACCCTTATAGTTATTTATCACCATTTCTAAGTGTAACACATTTTAATATAAGTAAGTAGTCTTTTATGTCGTGGAATCGGCGAATGGCGGCGAGTGATGTAGTGTCGTGGATCCCAGGAAATGTTCCAAAGAGAGAAAATGTCGCTCTTTCTGGATGTACGAATATTCTCTTCAGGGTTCATTGAATTTGTTTCTATACTAGTGAGGTAACTATATAACAGATTTTGCACGAACCTAGTATAACGTGAAATAGTATTCCATATTTAAAGGCAGTAAACATTTTGACGATACGGTTTTCACATAAGTGGTCTAATGCTTGCTTTGTTTCGATTAAAAAGACAGAGATAGCAAGCCCTTTACCATACTTTTGACATTAAGTCAAAAAAATAATAATTTAGCCGATACAAGTCTAAATATACCTTTTCTTATAAGCTTACATATTACATTCTCGCCAAGGCATAGATGGTATGAACATTTAAAAAGAACACCAACAATATTAGCAATTTAACATTACAATTTTTTATTCCTGGACAGCGTTTACGAGGCAGGCTGAAGACCAGATGGTCTTAGACAGTAGAAAAAGATAAGTGGGCATTTAAGGTTACCGATACAATGTCGAGGATAGAATTATGTGGACAGAGAGAATTAGTAAAACGTAACCCACCACTAGATGGGATTAATAATGGCCAGGAAGAGAGAGAAACAGAGAGATATCAGAATAATTTTCGTAGGCTACAATTAAACAGCCCAATTTCCGAATCTACAAAGGAAGGTTTACCTAAATATTTACAAATGATCATTATCTAAGGGTAAGAGATCAAAAACAATGTCTCTCTAAATACTTATCACTATCATGAAAGTTGTAAGTATGTACCTCCGTGCGGAGTGGAGAAACAAAGCGCCGCGGAGGTAAGTTCATTAGCATCATTAACTGTCTAATGATCTGAGCTACATCCATTACACTAGTTAGGAGACATTCCGATGAGAGACTGCCTCGATTAAACATTTCCTCAGAACTAATATTATCAAATCGCTATTTGTGTTCACGTCATATTTTTAATGAACTGTTCATGAAATTCAAACAAAATAATAAATTGGGTTCATTTAGACGTAAAATAAATCTGAGGAACTTAAAGGAGACTTAAATTTACATGTGTAAACGTATATTAAATATAGTAATTCCAATCTAATGTCAGAGTTAGATTTTTAGCGTAAAAGCCGTTCCGTTGCATCTACACACCAACGCGAAATGTGCGGTATTCGCGGATAAATGCGATCCGGGGCAGGTCATTTTCGTGAAACATTAACACGACAAATAACAAGCTATGCTCCTCCAACAGATCTTCAATACGAGGAATACAAAGCGGCACTATTGAGAGATTATCTGCTGGCTGCAGCGCATGATAGCACAATTGCGAACTCTCACAAAACTTAGTTAATTGTCAGTTATTATGAAACTCGTGGTATTGCTCTCAGCGCTGCAGTTACACAACTCGCCGGCAGAGGGCGCCAGAAATCCGTACTGTATAATCATCGATGGCGAGCTGCTAAATGTTTGTGCATTGCTTTTTGACACAGGTTTACTTGACTTTGTCAGGTAAGCTATATTCAGCTTACAAACTTAAGGTTACAAGTCGAAATCACATTGGTTTACCTTGAAAGTAAAATGCCCAGTCAAAGTAAAATGTTTCTGCTGTGAATAAAGGAGATATTTATAGTATAACTGTTATGCTTGTCTATCTATTTATTAATTTGAACCCTTTTGGTTTTACAGAATATAGTTATTTTTGTTAAAATTAACTATTAAACGCTAATTAACGCGATTATGAAAGATGAAAGTAAAAATCTTATTTTATTTACTTTGTTCAAAGATATCTTTCAAACTTTCTCCAACAAAGAATAAATACTGTTGCCGACAATTAACCACCGCGATCAAAGAGAATTGCCCGAGGTGGAATGTGAACCCGTTACCTTTTGATCGTCTGCCCTTAGGGACGTCGGCTTCAGGATGCTACAAAAAACGCCTGCATCATCTTGTAGCAAGATGCTTAAAAGGAATGGTGGTGACGAACCGATTCAGATATTTTGTGTTGATTAAAAGTATTTTTAAACGACTTCCAAATGGAGGAGGTTCTTTATATTTATATTTGAATATTTATCCTGCAATATCTCCGTCCCTTGTGAGCAGAATTTTTATGTCCTTTTTGTCACATGGCTCATGGCCACAGAGTCTGGCTCTGATGATGGAATTCCATAGAAATCGAGGGCAATGCTCAAATTTCATAGGTATGTAGAATGTATATTTTCTATAGTTATTTATATAATTGCATCTAGCAGTCAGTATCTTATGTTGCTGAGCTGATGCTGGAAGGTACAACTCGCCAACAATAATTAATGTCAGCTACCTCTATTCTTTTAAGCAATATTCAGATATCGCGAGACGTTGAATATTACCTTAGTATATTCATATTAGAAGTTAGGAGTAACTAAATAATCTACATAGGTTAATTCGTCCTGTACCTGTACTTCTAACTGCCGGACAAGCCGTCTTAAACGAGAATGATTCATGGTAAATAATATTTTAATATTAATATTTTAATTCATGGTAAAATATTTTTTTTTTTGTAATATTTTAAAGCAAATTATAGCTTTGCTTTCCTTTTTGTATTTTATATAATATTATTTTTTTATATAATATTTCTTGAAAAATTAAGAATCTAGCAGGACTCAAACCTGCACCCCTCGGGTATACTTAAAGCACTTAAGAGGGAACTCCCGGTATGGAATTCTCATACAAAATGAGTATGGTTGTATCTTTTACATTTTTCATCACAATGTTATAATATACGTATAATAGGCGTAATGTTATAATAGGCGTATACGCAGGGGGTGCAGGTTCGAGTCCTGCTGGATTCTTAATTTTTCAACTTACATATTATATAAAATACATAAAGGCATAGCAAAGCTAAAATTTGCTTTTGAAATTCAAATTCAATTTTTTCTTTTATTCTAATTAATTTATTTGTGGATGAAACTATTACAATTATTTCTGTGCAAAAAGTCGGTTAAATAGTTCTTGAAAGTAAAACAACATATACTACATCTTACAATATACTAAAATATTCCACTTCTAGAAATGAACACGAGTAAACAGTATTTTTTTCCTGACCTTCTGTGGTCTATAGCCAGTTATTACGACAGTTTTCTGTATGTTAGTGTCGCCCTCACCATAGTTTAGTATTGATCGTAAGCATTCTGCGTGATTTTTATTATTTCCGAAGCTCCGGAGTGGAAAACCTTTGCATTTAATAACTTTTGGCAACCCTTGGCACAGAATCGGTGCTCGCCAATATTAAATGCTTTTCCTTCGATTACTATTTAGGGAGTGAGAGAAAAGATAACACTTTTATTCGGTATTATAGAAATCTAGCACAGATTCACAGCTGTCTGTATGTACCGGAACATCGAGACGATTATTTTATCAGACTTCGAATTATTTATTTATAACATAACATAACATCACGCCTATATTACCCAGAAGGTACTGGTGGTAGAGCTCTTGTGAAAGAGCTCGAGGGCGGCAGCACCGCCGTCTCACATTTAACCTGCCGCCAAATAGTAGCGCTTCCATTACTGTGTTCCGGTGTGGTGGTGAGATCAGGCCCTGAAATTACTGGCACATGAGGCATACCACCGTAGTCCTCAGCTGCAGCGACGCATCTATAATCTGCTTTTGTGGATTGTTAATGTCCATGGGCTGTACTCCACTTACCATCAGGTGGACTACACGTTCGTTCACTGTGGGCGTAGTATAAAAAAAAAAGGTGTGACAGAGGTGTACGCCCACATTTCACCTGTTATGTTTAAGTCCTATGGGATAGGAGGTGAGCCTATCACCATCCACCGGGCACGGAAATTTCACAAATAACACTTTGCCTAACCCGGAAATCGAACCTGAGACCTCGTGGTGAGAGGTGACCTCTGGACCATCGAGGCAGCTTTATTTATTTAATTTTATGCAAAATATAATATTATATTACGAAGGTGTTAATTATAACTATTTTAACTGTAGCATCGATGTTTATCCACTATGGACATCAGCCTGCGAGTGATATAACTGCAGCGTTGAAGGCAATACATAATAACTAAAAATGATTTAAGTTTGGTGTGATTTCACGACTGCAGTGTTATCATGTGCTAGCTGCAGCCATATTATATATAAATAGTTCCGCTTTGCATGACTTGTATTTGAAATGCGATTTGAGGAGCATAGCATGCTATTTTTTTATTTTGTCAGGAGTTTTTCAAGTCTAAATAGATCCTCTGCGTTCGTAGTGGTCAGGGCGCGCAAGGTACAGACCTCCACGATTGCAGCGATGCAATGCACACTATTGCAATAAACAAGTCCTGACCGTGTGTTGGCAAAGAACCGGCAAATGCAAAGCGGTTTGTTAATGTTTCAGTTTCAGTTTTAAAAGCTTAAGGTTCTGCTTAAGTCCCTGATAACTTATTTGGATTTTTTTTACAGATGAAAGGTAAAGTTATTTTTTTTTTTAAATTAGACAACGGGTCTTAATCGCGTAATTATTATGAAGGTAAATACCTATGCTCGACGTTTCGATTGCTGGACGCGATTTAGAACCGTTGTCTATTTTTTGAAAATGTTCTCAGATAGCGAAAGTTTAAAAACAGCACTTAACTATTCGAGACCTTATCAGGATCCGGTGAAATTGGCCTTATGAATTAATTTATTAATTTATTTTATTTAATTCCTATTTCATAATCCATCGCAATAGATAGAAGTTATATTATTTATATTCTAATAAATTCCTTTCTACCCTTCTTTATTTTCTAAGTTGTAGTAACTGAACTACAAGTATAAATTGTATCATCACCGAAAACCGTGCGGTTTATTATTACTCTAATAACTCCAGTACTACTAAATCCAAAACCATTAAGTATTTATTATCGTTTATAGTTCTGTGTATAATTTATTAGTTTTTTATCACCTCAATAAAATAAACTGCTATAAGTTTCGCAAGAAATACTATTATTTCTTCCATTTAGCTATCGTTATCTGAATCAAGAGCAACATGTGTGATTTCGTGTTTGCACTGTTTTTATTTCCAATAGTGACGGCACTTCCCACTGCACTTTTGCCTGTCACTACTACTTTGAAGGTTGAAGAAGGTCTGTATCCATTGTAGGAGCCTTCATATTCAGGCAAGAGGTGCTAACTAAGACTCATCGTCTATCTCTGTCGATGTTGACCTGCCGCCAAATATAAATGTTTGCCCTGCTGTGCTCTGTTCCAGTTTGGAGTGGGTCTGAAATATTATAACAAATTGTAACTAAAGAAATATATTTAGGCAAAATGATCATAATTTGTTAAATTCAGCTTTTATCATCTGCTAAATATATATTTGTGTATTACATACGTATTTTATTATTTTATTCACGTTTGTATTTATTAGACTACTTTATATGTTTTATAAAGTTTTGTATATCTGTGTATGGTTTGTATGTATGTTTCGAGTATTGATTAGTACTCTTTTCTTCCGAGTATAAAGTATTAAGTGATGATGTATTTACATCATCATTTAATACTTCAGTTCCTTTTGTCGAATTGCACCTATTCGTATCTCTGCTTTTCTTTGCACCACCCTTGGTTGACTGTAAGAGAATGCCACTAGACATTAAGTCTCGCCTTTATATATGTGCACATAGTAATGCGCAAAAGTAAAATAAATTAATAAATTATATAGGCACAAGATGCATTAATATAACAGTCCTCAAACGTATGTTGATTCTAACAACAGCATATAAACAAAAATAAAAATGCAATAAAAACACACACAGTTTTTTGTTTCAGAGAGGAACGATCTGAGCAACAAAAGTTTTAAGTTTGTGGACTCCATTAAAGATAATTTACGAAAAAACAACGACGACTACAATGATGGGCAACTGCTTGAAGAAGACGATCATGAAATTGAACAGGCTGGGGTCGACGGAAGAAGACGCTTCAACGGCACATTATTAGTACATTCCGATGCTGCTTACAAAAATACTATATCTATTTCACTTGCACCAATAGACACGAAAGAAAAACTAACTAAAATACTCAAAAGCGAAAATAAACGTAGGCCCAAATTGCCCAGACACGTACGTCGAGACAAAACAGTGACAACTACTACAGGTAAAGAGATTAAAGACGAAGAGAAAAGGAAAGAAAACGTCAACAAATGGAAAGCGCTCGTGGAAAAAAGCAAGAAACTGCACGACTACACGAGCACTCCCAGAATTGAACCAACTACTCACCCAATTATACCAACTGTTACTTTTAATCGGATGACAACCAAGAAGAAGTTTCAAGGCCGCGCTCGAAATGCTTCAAAGCTAGCGTTCGCTTTTCCTGTACGATTACCTGGAGCAAAGCGAGCTCCACCGAATGCTGACCAGCTAGACATGGCCCCTGCTAGAGGTGCCTATATCCACGACCTGCGGCTCAAGGGCAGGTTCTGTCACCGCCACGTACTCTGGCCTGAAGGACCGAAGTACGACAGCAAGGGCAACACTATCATGCCGATGTTTGACAACAAGAGGTACGGGCCTCCGTTCTACCACCGAGAGTTCTACCACACACTGAAGCCTCACTACGTGCTGCCACGCTGCTGCAATTGCTGTAAGAAGTCGGTGATCGGGTGCCAGTAAGCTGTACTAGCGTTATTGAAGGTACTGGGTATTGTGATAATGTACTGAGAGCTTAATAAAATAAATTATTTGGAAAAATAATCTTTTATTTACATATCGTCGAAAATGCTTTTTCACCCCAGCAGCAGCTTGAAAAGGCGTTCTTAATTGTTGAAAACTGTGAGCAAAACTCGATTTTACTTTGAGTAATTTCAGTGAGTAAAACTCAATTTATTAACATGTCGTCGTTATTAGTTATTTACATCTCATGCTTTTGAGTTCGTCACTATGCACAAGATTCTTTCGCTAGAATCGTGATTTTACAATGGAATCTTTCGCATATTCAGGATTCAAAATTAACCCTCGAAAAAAACGAACTTTGTTCTCCCACTGCACAAATAACTATTATGGGATTAGAATCCATGCCTGTATTGTCTGTTTGTATGTCTAAAGCTGGACCTAAAATCACTTGAGCGTAAAATTGTATTTTCATGGATACCGTCAAAATTAATTTTTACACCTAGATCAACAATGCATAGATAAGTCATACGTCGCGAGAGCAATTTTCCATGGCAATGCGATACGATGTGTAACAAAACAGACAAGCAGATATCTGTTTAAATTCATTGGTTAAGGTGAGGTTCCTGAGATTACGACATGTGGATATCAACAATCCTGTCACTTGCTGTAGTAAGTCTTCTACTATTTTTATTTAGGTTTCATATTACTATCATTTTTTTCATGCCAATTCTTGACAATATTATGCTATAAGTATAAATTTTATAAACACATTAATAAAATGTCAGGAAAGAAGAGCAATTCATTTCCGAATACATTTATCATTTATGTAATCTCAAATACTGTAGTAACCTTTTTGACATAATCTAGTTATAATATATTTCTTAAATTTACTTAATGATTATTCAACCCCGTCGGATTTTTCTGTTATCGTTTATTGTAGAAGCGTACACATTGACCTGGGAACGAGTCCGAGATTTTATGGAGCCTAGTAGTGAGCAGAGCGAGTTTGTTTTAGTTTCTTAAATTAAATTGATGGAAATCACTATTTATTTTTGGACCTAAATAAGAAATACATTTCTACCCACAGCTTCAACAAGCCTCGTCGCTAATAACTCCTAACAACATTGATGTAAGTACAAATTAAGTCAGTGCAATAACTGATAGAAATACAGGTAACATACAATAATTTTACTCAGAAAATTCTCAATAGCAACACGGATTTGGATTTGTGCTAGGTGGATGGCGAAAGGCTCCCTTCCTATCACATGGCACCTAAACACACACACACACATTTGCCACATCCTTCGGGCTAATATAGGCGTGATGTTTTGTTATGGTACCGTAAATTACTTGACGCTACTATTTCTTCTTCCACCGTCGTTATTAGTTTCAGGAAATATACAGAAGAAGAAAGACTTTCAATTCTTAGATTAACTTATGCCGTTAAAATTTAAAGTTACACTTAGAAGGCAATAATATATATAAAACATTATTTTCAGCCATCAGAGATCTCCAACATCGAGTTACTCGTCCCTCTGCAAATACCCGAACAGTCAGTACAGTCAACTACCAAAGACCTATCGAAAGAGTCCAGGAACGATGTCTCAATCGACCACGATGAGCGTTACAGCGTCATTCCAGCATTTGCCTTCAAACTTGACGATGGACCATATCAACCCGAACCACCTCAACAATCTCAGAAAATAACCAGTCGTTCCCTATTTCTGGCTCTTCAACCTCCTCAAGATAATCAGAGTCAGAATCATAAAAGTCCACGATCTAAGGGGAATAATATATGTCAAAATCTAGCGCAGCAGCAAGTCGGAGAACTTCGAGAGGTGTTGCTGAATCTTTGCGAAGAGCTCGTTGAAGCATTGAGTCCAAATTGCGAGTGCTGCGAACAAAAAAGAGTAGTGCTGAAGAAGAATTGGAAATTGAGCTCCTCAGTGAATCAAGAAAAGCGGCCAGAAAGCAAAGAGTCAGATCCCGACTGGTGGCGCCTTGAGAGGACAATAGATTTTCCACTGTCGTTATGGTTTGAGTCAGGCAATACCCGTCGAAGTGGCAATGATACGCAACCTCAGTAAGTAGCTTGGATTAATAAGGATTAATTCAAATAGTTTTTTTTTATTTTGTATATTCGTAAGGAACTCCAAATTGTCTATACTACATAATACAATAAACCTAGACAAAAGTTGCCATAGGTCAGCTGTGCCGCTCTGCCCGCCCACCTGCTTGCACTGTGATTGACCATCAGAACGACTAAAGGCTACATAATATGAACATTTATGATCGTTAGTTAAACTCTGTTTTAGAACGGAAAAGACAACATTTTGTGGTGATTGTGCTTACGCTCGTTTTCGAGGTGGACTTCTCGCTGACCAGCGCCTTGCTCAGCAAGCTAAGGGTAAGTACGAACATACTTACTAACAAAGGCAGATAGTCAACCTGAGTTACTTTTCGACTGCTTCAATAGTGTTATTTGATTTTGTTATAAGTAATTTTTTAAATGTAAATAAGCATTTTGTTATGTTAAATATGAAATCATCTTTTATATATCAATCAAATTAATGGTAACAAAGCATCAACATTTATTTACAGCTGACGAAGCTGCTATTGAAAAAGCACTCCATGGTAAAGAAAAACTTTATGTACACAAGATGCAGACAGAAGTAGATGCCGTCCTAAAATTATTACAAGATAAAGAATTACAGATTCCTTAGTATGAATAAACAAATGGTCGTTTGTTTTTTGACAAATAATTTGGGTGCTTCACAAATTATTATCTCAAATATCTAACATACATTTACAACAAATCGTAAAATATCAAGTTTACGACAATATATATACAATATTACAAGAAATACCTTATCGCTGTAAACGGGGCAACCATATTTGTATCATTTTTTTATAAGAGATAATAATGCTAAGCTTAAATTATATACTACTTGGTCAAGTAGCTAGTGACTGTGACGGTCAATGTATATGCACTATGTTACCCTCTTAGCAGTTGTTTACCATATTGCACGTATGAATGATGCTTAGAAGTTTATTCATAAACGCGTTTACATTTTTGGAAACCTTTAAAAACATACACGCCCTAATATTTAACACTATACTAGCAGACATATTTTAGTCAGTCATATTTCTATGTGAACTCCTTCGAGAAATAGCTGACTTCGGTAGCTGTTCTATCAGAGGTGGTCTTCGGTCCAGGTTTTCAAACATATACTGTCGTCGGCCTCGTGGCAGTCGGAACTGAGGGAAAGGTCCACCGTCCAGAGCAATGAGAGCCACGCCATCGGGACCACGCTCCTGCAAGAATTGCCGCTGAGCACCACCCTTGCGACGGAACCCATCACGGGATTTCACCTGAAGAAGAAGATATTAATAAAATCAACATTTTATTATAAACTCCGTGTTTTATTCCAATTCCTAAGTAATGATGCGATAATGTTTTTGTTTTGCCATGTTTACAAAGTTTTGGCTAACAGTGCTTAATTATAGAGAATACCTTCTATATACATTACAAAGCCAAGTTAAGTCAAAGAGATTATTTGTTTTAAACATTTTAAAGTCGGCCATCGTCGTTGATCATAGCCTAGGGATGCTTAAAAATATTTGTAATGATTTGGGCAAAATCCTCACCTTAATTAATTTATATTTAACTTTGGAGGTAGATGACTGTTCAAGTTTGCCGCTATCATTATGAAGACTGACGTCCCGCGTCGACTGTTGAACAATTTGAGCGTCATTAAAAACATTTGGATTTTTCTTTACATAATTATTTGATGGTTTTAAATCTTTATTATGGGCACTACGTCTATATAATTCTTCGATGACGTAATTGTTCTTTTGTTTGTTGTTCCATCGTTCATGACTGTGCAGGCTGTCTTCGTTAGATGATTCATCTGATTCATAATCAGATTCAATGTATTTTTGTTCCCGACGTTTGAGACCAGATCTCATCTTGAGTAGTTGCTTACGACGCTTGTGACGACGATAACTTCGCGATCGTTTGGTGCTACGAACGATGAGGTTTGCAAAGTAATTACTGTTGTCATGTATTTCGTCGTCTTTATTTGGTTTTTTTTTCATTGGTCCTCTATAAACCCCATCAAATGTAGAACTGGGCACATCATGATTCTTTCTTTCTCGTCTATATGGGTATTGACGTCTACCACTTGATCTCTGGTCATCTCTAGCTATTCGAGGGCTACTTACGTTGTATGTTTCGTTGTTTATAGTGTTATTGGCTTGAATGTGCTTGATGATTTTGTATGTGCTACTCATGTTTGCGGGTTTACTTTGGTTGTGGTTATTTCGTCGCAATTTATTTTCATCCACGTAGTAAATGAGGTCTTTTGCCAGAAGCTCTTCGCGTTGCATCGAACTATCTATATCTATATCCGCTGTTGTAGTAGCTACATGAAATGGTGTCTTGGCATCGATTGGCATATTCACCTTGGACACTTGCATCTAAAACAATTTAGATCTTTTATCTTACTGTTCGTACTCGTACAGATAGCATTATATTACAGATGATTCACATCCGGCTGAGGGTAACTTTGGTGAACCTATAAGAGTCTAAGCACACGCGGCGTATTAGATTTTATCAGCACCGTAGATCCCATAGATAAGTATATAAAGTTCGTGATTGAATCTCGATTAAGGCGCGTATCCGCCCGTTAATAATACGCCGTGTGCTTACACTCTGAGGTTAAGAAATCCTCAGTGACACCTCTATTGACATTACCGTTAACCTGGTGTAATTTTGTATTGGAGTATTTTCGTTCGATGGCATATAGGCTTGACCTCCGGGAACCGTTACTAAGATTCTACTTACAACCTCTGTATCCCTCGCTGTTGTATTATTTGTTGAAGTTTCAAGGTCATGTTCTTTGCTGTCATCCCCCGAATAATCGTAGTTATCATGCATCAGCTGCCGGCGTATGTTATCAACGAGGTTGACGGCGCGGCGTCCTGATAAACTGCTGATGTCTAGCGGCGCAAGAGTGATGTCGGGCAAGCCTTCCGTGTCGCCGATCACGGGAGACCACGGGTCGTCACCAGTGGTTAATGCCAATGTTGTAAATTGACCTGTTGGGATACAAGTAAAAATTATTCTCCGTTTTTATTACTATTATGATTTAACTCGTGAATTTTACTGTAAATATCGTCTTTACAAATTAAGCAATTCTAACCGTGGTTAGCCGTGGATGGGTAACCATCCATACACAACGAGTTTTTCTATGCGTCTCGGCAAGCACACAAAGCCGTCGGCCCCGGTTGTCCTTTAAAGATCTCTGGCAATCGTTACGAGTAGTCAGAGCCAGAAATTCTGACAGTTGTCAGAACAGAACAGTTGTTCTAACAAAGTGTGTCTATACGACACACTTTGTTCTACTAGATTGTCCCTCATACTAGATTGTGGAGGTCTTATGGCAGTCACTTCACGTAAAATACTGATATTCAACTAAATCCGTTAGATTGAAAACCGACCGCAATGTAATTGGGAAAACACTCTATTCATTATTGTTAACTTACTGGATAGAACATTGCAGCAAACAATCACTGTGAGAGAGCACGCAGTCAGTACGTGACGCAACATGGCACTGCGCACGCGCATAAATATTTTATTATTTTTATATGACATCGATTGTGAAATATTGCATTGTGTTTTATTTAAGAGCGGACGCGATAATGGGCTAACCTCAAATACCTACTTCACATCTGTTTAAAAATTTATATATTTATTTTAATTTTCAGCCTCAAGGTATCGTTATATTTCATCACATGAATAACAACATAACATCACGCTTATTGCACCTAGAAGTGGCAAAGGTGATTAACAATCTGCATTAAACAGTGATGACTAGGGATCAGCGAATAGAGTGGGTATTTACCGACCTTCGCAGGTGTATTCAAAATACCTAAGACGTTGTAAATTACTTTTTTATACGGTGCATGATCCACCTCTAAAGTACTGGTGCACCGATTTTGGTGCCGGATACAGGTTAAACGGTAAGTGAAACCAGAGTGAAACATTATTTTCAGTAATTATACTTTAGAACTGCTGCTTAGTGTTTTTGAAGTCGGTTTAAATCGGTTACAAAATCAGAACACCGCACCGGTACTTTCGAGGTGGCATCATCTATTCTATGTTACATACGAAGGCGGAGTGGGTAGTGTAATCTTTGTGTGCATAAACATGGAGGTTTGTCTTACAGGGTATTTCTATGTATAATAAGTATGTATTTACAAAATAAAAGTATATATGTTTTAGTATCAGTAATTGTAGTACCCATAGTCAAAGCTCTGCTTAGTTTGGGACAATATGGCGTTAAAAGATAAAGATAATTTATTTGTCACAACATGCGTACATAATGTTGGTAAATATAAAAGGTACAATATGGTCTCAGCTTGCTCTGTCCAGTAGACATACAAAATTTTAATAGTATAATTTTCACAATTCTTATAAAAATGATTGATTACATATTCATTGTTTGTCAAGTATAACTGTTAAAACAATGTATCCAAATAATAAAAATCAACAATCTATCTAAGTGCAATGTCATAATAAAACTAATGTCACTCAGATTAATAATAATAAAATATAAAGATAATTAATATTAATATCAATTCAGATTCAAATGCATGTCAATCAATATAACAATAAAACTATGCTAGTTAGGTTATGTAAAATTGAGAAAGTCATTATAGAATAATAACATTTATGAGATAACAATTTTTTACATTACGTTTAAATAGGATAATATTAAGGTCCTTGTACGAATTCGGTAACTTATTATAAAGTTTGGGAGCCATAACAAAATATACTTTTACCTAAAAGTGCAGTTTTTGCTTCCTGCATGCATAATTTATGATTGACACGACGATTACGTACAGAGACGTCGGACATCTTTTTAAATAAGTGTGGATTCGTTTTAACAAATACTACAGCTTCATAGATTTTTATTTTTCTTTTTTTTTTGTATAGTGACTGAAATGTCAGAATTTTGTGCTTTTTAAAGTATGGTTTGGATGGTTTGGTGAGATATTTATTTATTTATATATTACCTCTACCATTATCTCCCTCACGCTCTCTCTCTAGTGATGACACTCAGTTATGTATGTTATCCATTCCACGAAGCAACAGAAACCTTCAGCAGTATTGCACATAGTAGTGGGTGAGTCGGTCATACAACGCTGACACTGATACAATGCAACACAATGCCATGCCGCAGCCCCCAGCGCTGCGGTGGTTCGGCGGCGACTTAACCCTTACTACGAGAGCGACGCTTAACTATTTGTAAATCTCCTTTACTTAGCTACAGCTCTTGCAATCAATTTTAGTGTTGAAAATTGTAGAGAAGTCTTAAGCGATCAAGGAACCCGGGATTGCAGCGTCACAAGACATTCAGTCAGCCCACTCTTCAATTTATTAAATGTAAGGTACATACATTATATTTGATAAATTGAAGATAGCATGGATAGCATAATGGAATGATATTACAAAGGTTGCGGGTTCTACTTGGGCTGGATTACTATTATTACAATATTTTTTTAGTTTCACTTGCTAAGCATATCTACAGTATTCAAACAAACAAATATAAACTAAACACTTGAGAGGTGTCAAGGGACACCTGGATGGAACGAAGTTCTTACCTAACTCCATTAGCAATATCTGGAACTTGTGCAGAAACACTGTCAGGATTAATTATCGTTATTATTTTTTATTATTTATTATGTACAAAAAACCTGTATACACTCAACAAAAATAATCGTCGCGACACCACACTGTTCAATGCGAAACAGAAAGACTAAACGAAAATAACTGGCTTGAGAGAGAGAGACATACAGAGAAACACGCGCACGCCGCACGGCTTACAACTATAGCAAAACGTGACGTTACAACTTTTAGTATTAATTTTCGCCGTCTAGTCTCCTTTCGCAACGCGCGATAAATAACTTCGTTCAATAAATCTATATATATAGTTCACTATATTCGCTCTTAATTATCTCTCATGGTAGTGGTACAAACCTCTGAAGCAGACGGCAGTCGGAGCTACGTGAGCGTGCTGAACATGCGAACGAACAGACAGACCGACGGACAGACGGACGGACAGGCGTTGGCGAATCGACAGTAACCTGGACGGAACATCTGATTCGATTGATACTACTACAGATATTGTACAATGTACTGTACTGATTTAGACGAACTCATCAATTATTTTACCATCACGATTAAAATCATTTAATTGTATGGTTTTACAGAGTTCTTGCTCACGTCTACATCATCATTACACAACTAAATACATTACAATATACTTTAAATTGTTATGTTATGTTATTTAATAACATAACATTACATTACGCCTATATTACCCAAACGGGTTTGGCAGGTGTTTAGGTCCAATGGGATAGGGGGTCTATCACCAAACGTTGTTTACTTATTACACTTAAAACAAAAGTTACAATATATGTTTTTTTTCAATAAACAGTTACATTTCTTGTATTAAACAAGAAATGTATCATATAATTTAAAAATAAATAATAAAAATTGATAAGAAACAATAATAATTCTAGAGTTTTCGTGTATTTTTATAGTTAGTAGTTATTGCGTCCCATGATTACATTCCAGGAAATAAAGTCAGTACAAACTGAAACACTTTACCATGATATTAATTGGCAAATACCTACAATTTATCTACAATAACTGCGGCACTAACGAAGCTGCTTTCGAAACCATTGGACAGACAGACAGACAGACAGGCAGGCAGGCAGTAGTAGTACAGCGATAGGTTCGGTGAGTAGACGTATCGAGAGTAACGTGCATCGAACGGTTCTTAAACTGTTAAAATGGAACAAAGCGTACTGTGACGTCACCATTCGCTACGTTATTACTTTTAAAACATATAAGTTAAAAACACTAATAATTTAAAATTGACGTCGTAGTTACTGAATTCGCGGGCTAAATATAGTCATATTCATTATCATAATGTGATGATATTATCTTCCGCTCCGTTACATTATTATCTTAAAACCAAACATTTTGCTTTTAATAACAATAATGGTGTTGTTTAAAAATGAAACTCATACATTATGGAAAATGAATATATTGACACGAGTCATATTGTGTATATTGTGAATACGCGTCTGCCCTACGCCGTAGCACCGCAATCTACATAATATTAAATTGTCGCATTTTATCTCGTAGCATTCGTAGCTCTCGTAGCACTCGTAGCACCGGCTACGAGCGTTGATTTGATTTGATTAAAAACAGCACGCAGTCGGTGCTGTGAAATGAATACTAAACTATGATTAAATATAATAAGGATGTAGATTCAAATTTATATCCAGGCATATTTTTTGGATATTTATGAAATCTCACGAAAAATTAAACTAAATTCAAATTCAAATTCAAATTCAAATCATTTATTTTCATAGGCTCCAGGAGGCGCTTGAACACGTCAAAACATTACAAAAAAATTATATAAAAATAAATCATAAATAATACTAAATTATACTAATTACAATGATTTGAATAACCGGGGCTTAGATTAATTTTAATCAAACTGTTTAGAATCGAATTAAAATCAATCCAAGTACCAGCTCCGATGGGTATTGCATTATGAGAAGAGCTGGTGAGAAACTCATGTGCACCATCTTTTAAAATGAAATATATATAACAATAAGTATACATATAAAAGTCACATAAGAAGAGCAATTCATTTCCAAATACTATTATCATTTATGTAGTCTGAAATACTGTAGTAAGCTTTTTGACATAATCTAATTTCAACATATTTTTTAAATTTATTTATCGATAATTCTATTGCGTCTACAGGAAGTTTATTGTAAAAGCGTATACATTGACCTGGAAACGAGTTAGAGATTTTATGGAGCCTAGTAGTGGGCACAGCGAGTTTGTTTTTGTTCCTTAGATTTATGTCGTTTGATTTTTGTGAACGTACATTAAATTTTCATAAATATATTGAGAATGTAACGTCATAATTTGTATCTCTTTAAATTTATTTCTTAGTGTGTCCTTGGGACTCATCATATAGATAGCTCGAATAGCTCGTTTCTGGAGCACAAATATTGAATCTATATCCGCGGCTCTACCCCAAAGCAATAAACCATATGACATTATACTGTGGAAATAGCTAAAATAAACTAAACGCGCAGTGTCAACATCGGTCAGTTGACGAATTGTTATTACGGCGTAAGCTGCTGAGCTGAGTCTACCAGACAACGTTTCTATATGTGGGCCCCATTGTAATTTAGAGTCTAATGTTATACCAAGAAAAACAACCTTAATGACCATTTCCAATTCCTCATTGTCCATCACCACACTAGTTTTGACTGGCTTAACATTTTTTGTAAAAAATCTAATATATTTTGTTTTACTACCATTTAAAAGCAAGTTATTAGCACTAAACCAGTTCACTATCTTTGATAAAGCATTGTTTACATCGTCAATTACTGATGTTGTCTTTTTACCTTAAAAACTAAAGAAGTGTCATCCGCAAACAATACTATCTCATGATTGTCCTTAACAAGATGAGGTAAATCATTAATATACAAGAGAAACAGGAATGGGCCTAAAATAGAGCCATGTGGCACCCCCATTGCTACAGCTGATCCATGCGAACGCTTTCCATTGACAACTACTCTCTGAATCCTATCGCTTAGATAGATAAGAAAACGTAAAATCATCCAACAGGCATGTGACCATGTACGAAAGCAACACGGAGTTGGAATTGTGCTCGATGAATGGCGATAGGTTCACACCCTATTACATGGGATCTCAAACATATCAGGTGAAGTGATAGTTACAAATCCTCTGCCTTACCCTTCGGTGTAACATAGGTTATGTATAAGAATGTATTTTATTCATCTCCGATTCGACATGTTATATTATGTGTGATGAAATTCGAAATTTGAAAACTTTTTCGCATGTCCCATCACTAAACCCTTAAATATCCTGCCACAAAAAGTTATTATATTAGATTAAAATATAAAGTAACATGTGCAAAGGTAATGTTATTAGTGATGTTACCGCGTGCCACTGATGAGCGTCGGCTGCACTCGTTCTGTGTTTCTGTGACGGAACTAAACAATAATAACATTGGTTTAAATGCATTTGTAATACGTGTTTAAGAGGAGACGCTGGTTTACTTGTGACATTGTGCAGTAGGGAAAATATATTTATAATAATAAATAATAATAGTTAATAATTTATTTCAGGCTACATAGGTCCACGTGTAATGGCATGAGGGAGTTATCCCAAAAGTAAAGATACAAAAATGTCCTGACTTTGAAAATATTTTTTGAATGAATGAATGAATATACATTTATTTCAGATAATTAAAATCCATATACATTATTTAAACACATAACACAACATTAAATACCATATTTAAGTGATCATAGATTCAAACAGTGGGTAGATCTATAATTACTTTTATCGACACGGGTCTTAATCGTGTAAATATTTCAAAAGTATAAATACCTCCTTGCTTTATAATTGCCATCGAGTTCACCGATCGTGGTCACGAGCTGACTGGTGAAGAGGGTAAATCATTGCCAAAAACAAGTGGAAGCATACAAAATTGTCTAAATAGTACAAATAAATTCACCTGACAAAGAACCTGCATAACTATATTGTTACACATATATTTTAATCTGACCATTGTCCATACAATATATAAACCTTGTCCAAAATAAAGATAGAATGATAACTAAAAAGTTTGTTTGTCAGTAACAGCATGATTTTAAACGTCTTAAATTTAAATGAATTGCAATGGAAAGTAATCTTAATTATATTTTAATTGAAGCTTTTTATTGCAAAACATTAGAATTATTTTGTTATCTTAGAGGCAGTATAAGTATGTACCATGATGTGGATATGAAGTGTGGCACAATAACACTACATCCATGTATACCTCGAGTAACGCGCATTGGCACGCAGCTTCGGCACTCCGCGGAGTTACATATTACACGTGCCCTTCGATGTCAAACCTTTCAATGCTCACAACACGTGGCATATGTATTCGCGGTGTGACCTACTTTGTATTACAGGTGTAGTGGTCGTATGCGCCTCTTACTGCGAGGTTTTGGGTTCGATGCCCGGGTCCGGCAAAGTGTTATTTGTGAGGAGTAAGAATTGTGCCCTGTGGATGGCGATAGGCACACCCCTATCACATCGGACCTAAACATAACAGGTGAAGTGTGGGTGTTGTACACCTCTGCCACACCCTTCTGGGTAATATAGGTTTGATTTTATGTTGTGTTATGTATATCACTTACTAGCTCATGTGTCATTTAATAAGTTATTGGTCACACATACAACAATCACTATTCTCCGAGCCCTTTCCCAATTGCATTGGGGTTGGCTTCTAGCCTGACAGATTTAGCTGAATATCAGTATAGCAGTTTACATGAAACGAATGCCGTCAGACCTCTCACCACCACCCTCTAACCCAATACGAGGTAATACGATACTCTTAGTTTGTCTAGTTGTCGGAATATCCAGCCTCTGACCGCAACCCGGCACGACTGCCATAGATGTTCAAATGGCAACTGGGACCGACGGCTTATCGTGCTCTCCGAAGCATGGAGGGAAACTCGCTACGTTAAGATGGTCACCCGTCCTCGGCCGACCGCGGCTAGCATTGCTTAACCTGCGAGATCGATCAGTCCGCACGCAACTTAGCCACGAGTTCCTACTGTTCTTGAACAATATCGTCACATTTAGATGAAAACAAACTTCTAGGCGGCTGTTAAGTTAGCTGCAGAAAGCTGTACTTCACTCAAAGATCTACCTATTTTTTGACGGGCTTTTTACATTAGATAGAACGCCTGAAGCAATGTCATAAAACGAACACAGTTTAACTTCACACATCGACGCGACATTACGTACATTAAATGTATTAAACCAGAGTGTCTTTGTTTTGATTTTTAAAGCCGAGATCAAGGATATACGCGCTTGAATTATAAATATGTGACCGAGACAAGAGAGAGAGGTTTTACAACGAGTATGTTTTACAGTAATTAAAGTAACATTGGTTTGCCATTACTTTAATTACAATAAAACGAATTCGCTTTCGAATGTGAACAAAATGTGAGCAAAGAAGCATGTTAAAAAATGTAAATAATGTAATTTTGAGGTAGTTAAGCGTATGTCTCACTTGTAAAGTGTCACTATTACTCCTGATGGTAAGTGATGATGCGGTCTACGGTGGAGGCGCCGGTCCCGCTTACCTGACTAAGGGTTACCTATTTTCTTTTACTTTTATTGGAAGAGGCTCAAATTGTACGTACTGATGCGGAAACACAGACTTTGGTAGGGCGTTCCACTCCTTGGCAGTATGCAATAATATCAGGAATGTTTTCTAGAGGTAATGCATTAGAATAAAGGTAAGAAATAGTGTCGGCACTATTACCGGGCCGAGCTTGCAGCAATGTAGCAGTGAGCAGTATAATCGTCGAGTCGGCACTCTCCACTATTTCTTTGAACAACACTCGACAGCGTGTGATTCGATGTGATGCAGTGCTCATTGCGGAATACGACACGATGTTTCTCTTTCATTCGTGTAGACGGCAAAATCAAAATTGAGAACAGTGTGTGGCTACCTGAATAGCGCTTTCATCAGCGTTCATTAGCGCATCTTTAGTGCAGGTATATGACACGATATTGGAAGTTATATAATAATAATTGTTTGCACCTGACGCAGATGTGGTTAGCGACATATGTCGTATCAGACACGACGGTGCATGACATCATGGGTTCCTTTAGTTTCTAATCAATTCATGCAAGGCTGAATTTTTGAAGCCGGAAAGAGAGAAAACTTGTTGTTATAACAATGCAATTAAAACTAATAATGTTTATATTCAAATAATAGATAAAACATGACGATTTCAGTCCGCTTGCCCACTGGTATGACAAATAACTTTCCACAAAACGTTTCTCGTATATCAATGGAAACGCGTCCAACTCGTCGGTTTACGCTCGGTGGGCTGTTTTAACGACTGCAGTGCCACCGCGTGCCACCTCTTACCACTCACAACTCGCCAGCACTCGCTACCACTCGCACTCACACTCACTCTGCCGATAAAAGAAACATTCCGCGCAATTACTCCATACAAGTGGGCGATCATTAAAATATATCACTAACACATTTTATTTAGTTTTAGCAGGTTTCCGCATTTAATATTTATAATTTATTTACCTGAACAAATTACAAGTAGTTTGAAAATAACGTTTCCTCATAATGAGAAGGGCCCGCCCGTGGTCCGCCGCGATAGCATTTTATTATGCGTATTTACATATGTAATCTTAAGTAATATTATTTAAAGAAAAGATTTGATTTTGAATTTGTTTGGTATGTCATACGATATAACTCTAAAAATAGTGGAGTGATTTCAAAATTCTTGTCACCATTGAAGTGCTAGATTATTCCTAAACAACGGACTATATTTTATTACCATGGTATGTACTGCGCCGGCGATGCCGCAGCTGGAAGCTTGATACTTCTTGATTATTTCGCCAGCTATGCTTGCTATTAAGATAGCGAAGACGTTGTCCTAGCTGAGAGCTACAAGTTCTATGTTACGCGACGTGATTCATACAAAACGAGTGATGATCGTCAAATGAACGCTGTCAAAACGAGCAATCTAGCGCCTGTTTTTTATGCGACTTTAAAGAAAAGGAGTAGTTTTTTTTATTCTTGTTTGCCGATTACTCAGCGACGCTTGGACCGATTTGAGAAATTATTTTTTGTCTGAAAGAGTATACTTGTCATGTGGCATCATACTTATCAGGTCAAGGTGCCAGTAATTTTAGGGCCTGATCTCACCACCAAACCGGAACACAGTAATGAAAGCACTACTATTTGGCGGCAGGTTAAAGGTGAGACGGTGGTGCTGCCGCCCTCGAGCTCATTCACAAGAGCTCTACCACCAGTAAATCGTTTATATTACTTAAATATTTTTAGTGCATTTATTTTTTGTATAATTATGTAGGAATCGTGTCACGAAGCATTGCGCTTGCCGCGGTACGTCGCTCTGTTAGGACAACGGGTGAGCTTAGCCTGTTTCATTGAAGGTATCATGTTGTTGGCACAGTGGCCAAGATTCGACGCCCTAAGCATTAGGGTGCCGACGCCTAATCGAGAAATTTATACTTAGATAGATTTCTGAGGAGAACGAACAAACGGCTTACACATTATGCTGTAGTAGCTACAGACCATTGACATTAATTAATATAGAATCAACTAATTAACTTAAATTACAATATATGATCAATAATTACATTATATTAGACAATATGATAAGTTTATGAATTAGAAATGAAATATTATTTAATAAACAATTGTGGACGCTCTGCCATACTTCCCCTCGCAAAACATCAGACATTCCTTAATACTCCGTCCATTGGTCTGCAAACAAAGTATTACATAAACTATGTGCTCAATTATTCACATAATTCATAATCACAAAACAAATAGCATAATCAAAGCTCTCTCTTTCGCTGGTTCGTATAAACAGTAACGGTTGTGGCGATATGTGTGTGTGTGTGAGTGTGTGTGTCGCGAAGGCTGAGTAATGACGTTTTAATGGCGGCGGCTACCTGCGACCATGCGTTACTCGTGCTGAAGGACGGGGCATGAGAGATTGGCGACATTTATTTGAAACGTGCCAATTTACAATGAAAAAAGGCCAACAGACGTTAATTTCATCATAATCACAATTATACTGTGGCATGAGGAGTACCTCGTTGTTGTTGAGTTTTGCGACATTCTGTATTAACAAACGTGTGAAACACATAGCACATTAGATAATGTCGTGGTTATAAGAGCATTAATTCCATTAGTTGCATTAATGTAATAGTTATTTTCACCACACCAGCACGAAAAAGATCGTTTGCTTGTCAGCGTTGATTCCCAGGTAAAAGTGTTATTTGGGATTTTTCTGGTAGTTAATTCTTAACAGCGGAATGGAATTGCATTGGGCTCGGTGGATGGCGATAGCATCGGGCACCTAAACTTAACAGGTGAAATTTGGGTGTCATACACCTCTGCCACATGTTAAAAATGTGCATTTATTGATTCGTTCCAAGAATCGGCGACAAACAATCGCGTTTTGTTATGACTCGCGGCAAACCACAACACGTCGCAAATTCTAAGAACAATAATCCTGACGTTGCAATTACTAGTTTTTACCTTTCTCCCCTTCTACCAACACTTCACCCCGTTCTACACTTCACATATTGTTTTATGTATTGTGTGCTTCACTTTGATTTCATTTCAATTCGTACGAACCACTGCAATCAGTTTCACGGAAAATATTAATGTCGGACTCATTGGAAAACATCGTATTATATAAAACGTCCATATTTAATTTTACATCATAATTAAACTGTAGATATTATTATCTCAAATAGCATGTATGTATTTGTATGATTTATGGAAACAATATTAAAACTTTAAGATGATAAGATTGTGTTATCATTTTGAAAAAAATATTTCTCAACAAACTGTAACCTCTTAAAAAACTTCAAACTGTAACCCGACCGCGGACATAACTGAGATGGCTGGACAGTGCGATCTGTTACACTGATTTTTAAATGAATATATTGTTGTTTTAAACTTTTGATAATGCGTAATCTTATTATGATGTTATCTTCTAAGCCTTAACATAACAGGTGAAGTGTGGGTGTTGACTGTAATATAAACAAAACGGTCAGTTACGACGTTATACAATTTGAGTGACGATGCGTCAATTCCGATAAGTTGCCTTTAAAAGTGAATGATCATTACTGGTTTATTCATTTCGTATTTTGTTCCAATAATTGGTTCATTTCAACGCAGCCAATTAAATGGAAATCAAAATAAATAGTTAAAAGCCTCAAATAATGATGGACTTCTGCATCAGCGAAATAAATGAGAACAGAACGGAATTATTGGAAATAAATATTTTTCGTGCAATTTTTATAAAGCCATCCAAAATCTCTTCTCTAACTTCCAGTGATGATGTTTGATTCATGTGTCATATCGTGCATAGAGGCGGCTGTGTCTTCAATCTATTTTTATGATTTGTCAATGATCATGAGTTGTTTCGCACTTACCATTAGAGATTTACTATCCGCCCATTTTTACATTCGTTTGTACAAAAAAGGCCTCCAATTTTGTTCCGCGCCATTGATCGAACTTTTTCCACCGTACCGATCACTCATCAATAGTTATCTATTCCCGCAGCGATCTCCTCCCATCGACGCATTCCTTCCATCAGCGTCTCTTCTCTTGACAACTCCGCGTCAACGAATACATACATTCGAAAGTTGTAATACAGGAGTCGATGGCAGAAACGTTATCTTTATGTAATGTTAAGAAAGAACTAAAATCTATACCAAAATCAAACAGACAAAAATGGAGCTCTAAAATGTAATTCAAAATTTGTAAATTCAACATTTATGAGTATAGACTAGTATGATTCAGGATTCAAAAAGGAATGATATTATCATTTGCAACGATACCTCGTTAATTCATACACATTGAAATTTAACAATATCATACGTTATTAAAGCATAAGAAGGTACAACAGACTAGAGATCGCAGTAAATGTATTGCTGATATCTACACCTATATGGTGCCACACCAAAGTCCCAAGTCTTCTGTCTCTACTTAGTTAAAATTTCCATATTTACTATGAAAATTATACAACTTTGCATTAAATCCGATTTAATAAACCTTTCTAGTATTCAGTATAATCTAATATAATATTGCATGTGAGATGTATTGTATTAACCGTCACCTGTAAAAATTACAACATAACGCAAGATTTAGCGTATTCAAGCTCCTTTCCTAATGATGTTTGGGATTTGGGTATAGACACAACTCAAAACGGGTGTCAGTCGCGGCAGCCGCGAATAGATGCGAATAGCAAAGTACGTGGTGGAGGTACACGGAAAGCGTTTCACGGCTCGCGCTTGACGGATGTGTGACGTGCCGACGACAATGATGTATTCACATTATTATACATAATGCACTATTTGTGGATCCGAGCCGATGTGCCGAGATTGCCGAGTGAAGCATTCGGGTACGAGCGCCGGGCATTACCACTTGCACATCACGCGTGTATTACCCAGAAAGGCGTTTCACCACATTTCACATTGAATGTTTAGGTCCCATGAGTATGGGACTATTGCTATCCTTGCCTGGGAACAATTCCAACGCCATGCTATTATTGAGGAAAAAGCCTAAATAACCCTTTTTTCGACCTGGGAATCAAACCGTTCGGTGAGACTAGAGATCTATTACTTGATAATCGTACGGACTCCTAATATACAAATTTACCTTTTAAATATCCAGCACCACACACTATCAATCAATTCTCTATATTTAGACAAACTATGGCAGGCAGTTGTGTGGCAGCAATTATCATGACACAAACAGTCACTTCTGCTAATAGATCTCACTCCAACGAACTTCAATGAAAAATAGATGAACATTTTGTTTTAGAGTCCCAATTCTCATGCAATAGAGATTCTCGTGCAATCAAGATAATATATGACGTTGAGAAATTGATCATTTGAGAAGAATAGAAAATTAGCTGCAACTTCTTTTAAGGTGGATAGGCGTCAAGAGTTTAGGATTGACAGTGATGCAGCGGTCTACGGTGGAGCAAGCTTAACCATGAGATACAAAGGTGAGGTATGTACTCTTTTCTTTGCGAAACTGACACATGCAGTTTCATTGGAGTCGTTTGTGTAATGTCGAAGGATTAACGGGAGGGAAAAAATGTCTACTTGTATTTTGAGGCAAACAGGAGTTCTTCCAACATTCTAAAAATAAAAGCAACACTTGTTAAAAAAAACTGTTGAGTGTTCTTCTGCTCAGTTTATATAAATTATTATAAGACAAAATCAAGTGGAGATGTCACAGATAAAATACAGAATACATATAACCAGAGGTGGGGAAAAAGTACCAAAATAATAGATTCGTATACGTCTATGCGACAATATCTCGATTTCCTTAGAATTGGCCCCCTAGGGCAAGGGGCGAGCGGTGTGGGACAACCCTTTGTCATGGAAACGATGGCTACTACTCACTACTCACCGGAATTGGTCTGCTAGACGTCTACGCCGTAGCACTTACTGCCTACGCCGTAGCAACAAACGTAGTCAGTTAGCATTTAAATGCATCCGTTTAAAAGATATGCCTTAAGAGATTATTTTTTTTATAAATGTGTAGTAGAGAGCAAACAGGTTGGCAGTCCACCTGATTGTATTTAGATAACAAAAGAAGTAGTTATCCTGTGTTTACTTAGAATCTGCTTGTAACTATTCCATGTATCGCGCTAATAGAGAGGCAAACATTGAATAAAATATAATCACGCAATAACAACGCTTACAAAACCGACAAAAAATTTGAATCATCGAGAGTCGCGCCACTGAAAAGAGAGGGCCCGAAGTTCTACGGAGTGAATTGCACAAGCATAAAAAATACACGGCAAACGTGAGAATGGTAGTGCAATGTGCTGATTATTTATTAAATATATTTTTCTCAAAAAAGTAAGTACTTCTCTACCTTGGCAAAAAAAATCATTGATTTCTACCCAATAATATACCGAAAAAAAAAATTACAAAGTGTCATTTTATCATCACGGTGGCCTGTCCCGAACCCAATTCCGCTCATAAAATACCTTCCCCTGCAAATATATTCATAATTTGGATTTAAATCGGTTGTTTTATCATTAAATTATAACCAACCATTTTTGTTTGTTTATCTTCTTTCTCATGGATTTGACTGGCAGTCAACTTTTGTCCGGAAAAAAGTTATCATTTCAGAGGACAGTAAGTTTTAGTAGAATAGCCACGTCAACATTGCGTTGTTATGCCTTTCTTACCTTTCCTCACTTCGGATCAGGCCAGCTCAAGCTCTAGGCGCGATCGCACCAGTCCCAACGTCTTGCGGTTTCCCTCCACAAAAGTAAGTTTATCATTTCAGTGATGTGGGGACAAAAGTAGGATCATTTCGGTGGCTGTTAAAACTCGAGCTAGATTTCTTTAATTTGTTTCAAAATTGTTTATTTAATTTCGCCGTAAGTACTGATTTGCTTGAGTAGTGTTCATATTCTTTTAAATTTTTTATCACACAGTAAGAAACGGTGCACAGTTTATCATTTCAGTGGTTATTTTTTTATCATTTCGGTAGACACTTTTCATTTCAGTGAACTCTAAAAAATTCATCCTTAAATATTTATGTAAGTTTTGATGATATTTGATTTTCACTCACACACAATGTTATAAAATAGGCTAAAGTTTAATTTCTCACTTAAAATATATAGATAGCATTGAAATTAAAAAAGTCCACCGAAATGACAAAAAAAAATCGCTTGTTGAAATTGACCCTACGGATCTATTAAATACCCGCTTCCGCTCGCGCCTCCGCCAGCGGGTTTACTTAATAAAGTAATTAACCTATGTTACCTACTCAATAAAGTGTTAACCACTTTTACTCAATAAAGTATTAACCATGTGCTTTTTATTTGTCCTAGTCGTGTAGTTAGTTAATATTACTACTATACTGAAATCTAAAATATCACGAGACGATGTTATCTCGTATTACGAACTTGTCAACAAGATCTCTACCTTTTAAATCGTAGTGTTCGAAGTCTCGCTTTCGGTGAGCAATGCTACTGTGGTACACCTGCACTGCGGTCGCGGGGTGCGCGGGGAAGGGCATTCGTCCCCGGAGTGCGACTAATTCAAATGGACGGTATTTATTTCTAGTTAATTATTAGAGTGCCTCCCTCCCCGCACCGCCGTCACGTCTCCCCTGCCCCCACCGATGCCCCGGGGACAAAGAAATTATTGTTGTTTGCTCATCAAAGAAATATTTTTGGTAATTTGTTGGAATGTTTTCCAATCGCTTCGTTATAACTTTGAAAGGCAAAAGAATAGACGTACTTTCCTAAATTACTGCCAGTCAAGACAATGAGTCGTTTTATTTTATTTAACTTCTTAATTATTTATGTATTTATTTCGGCCAGAAGTTGAGCATTCCTATACTACCTACTATAATGCTACCAGCACTGTGGGGACGTTGCCTATGGCAGCGGTCTTTCAGATTAGGTTAATACGTAGTTATTTACTTACTGAAAGTTGTCGATCTCATTTTAAAAGATTAGGTAATCTAACCGTCCCAAGCCTTTACATTCTGGTAGTATTATGCCGCTTAAAAAAATATATAGAATGTTTCGAAAATAGTGAAGAAAGAGAGACAAGGGAAAAGAGTCGCAGAAAAGATATCAAGTCGAAAATTGATCCGCAATTAAATATAGTCAAACATAACTCTAAGTATCAAGCTGTACAACTATTTAATAAATTACCTGAGGACATAAAGAGCGTATTATACACGGGGGCCTTTAAGCCGAAATTGAAAGCTTTCCTTTTGGACAGGTGTCTTCACTCTTTTGACGAATTGTGAATACATTTATGGCTATTATTACTATTATTATTATTTAAATCTCAATGAGGATGTATTTTTATGAATTTATTGTTTGATTATTTTTTTTTTATTTTTTTTTTATTTCTATTTTAATTTAATTGTTAATATCTTTTAATTATGTAATGTTTTTAAACACAATTTAAATTGTTTATGAATAAATGACTATGACTTAAGCTTTTAAGTCAATTCATTTTAGGTAGGTAAAAATTTTGATTTTTATTTTTAATTCAAACTTGAGAAAACTTAATTTTTGTTTGTAACAAAAAATCTTCATAGTATTGTATTTTTTAACTCAACTTAATGTATAATATCTACTTTTTGAAATACTTAACAGTGATTTGTAAACTCATTTTTTTGTGCAAAGACAAAAGACGAGTAAAATTACCAAAACAACTACATTTTTCGACAAAAAATATTCATTTGACAATTTAGTAAATGGCGCCTGCAAAAAAGTAATCAGCAATTTGCACAACACGTTTACAAACCCACTGCTATTAGCAATTGAATAGGAGTGGCCACATCGCACTCCACACGAATACGACACCAACCTTTAAGTACTACAGAACTGTTAACAACCACGCTTGTGATTCCCGATAACATTTAAATTCGTAAACAGTACTTCGGCATTGCCTTCGCTTTGTGCTTCTGACTTCTAACTACATTTAAATGTGTATTGGTGTATACCTATTATTATACATTACCCGATGGTCTGTTAAACAAGACTCTGAGCAAAAGAGTACAGGCTATTAATATATATTATGTTTAGCATTTTATATGATTCGTCTATGAAAATTATATGAAGCAGCTTGAAAAGCATGGGCATAGCCCAGGATGTGTGTAAGGGATTCAAAACACTCACCCTCTCCGAAATCTCTTAGGCTGCTTCGATAAGTCAATATTTGATGCAAGGGAAACAGGAAGAAGTCAAAATTAATTAAAATAATAACATTTTGAATTTGCTGTATTGTCACCTTTTATCAATTTCCTGCCGCTTCGACCGACAGCGATCGGCCTACATTCAGTAAACTTCGTTTATTTTGAAACTGATGTGCAAACCCCGCTATTAAGAAATAATGTTGAGTGAATGTACAGATGCAATCTGCAACGACCTATTACGCACGAAGCAAATGCAATTTACTTTCACATTTAATAAAAGATTAGCATCGTAGTTGTTTAACAAAACATTCAAATTTTGTCCTGGGCTACGCATAATCTACGTCTGCGGCCGTCAACCTGCGGCCCACGGGTGTCGTCATGCGGCCCGCGAGTATCATCCTTGTGGCCGAGATAGTTTAGACATTATTGATATTAATAAATTCATTACTTGCCTAAAAAGTAAGCGCGCTTTAATTGTATTTAACATTTCGAACACGTTGTAACCTCGTTACCAGTGCAATATGGCTTTGGTCCCTGTAAGATCGGCTCATTATTTGATGGATGGATAATCAAATTAAATTCAGTAACATAATAATATAAATATTTTTTCATAATACTGTAGATAAACTTTTTTGTAATACCTAGTAATGAAAGATGCGTCAATGATATTTCGGTGTCATTCCTTTTGTTTTTTTAAAGAAAATGCGTAAACATGTCGGCGCTGGCTTACCTACTCTTAGAAGCTGAGACACAACATTGCAAATTCATTGTTTTTAAAGCAAATAAGTAAAATTCTAGTCGATTAACATACACCACACATTAACACCTTAAAACAAGTAGGAAAGAAGTTTAACTAAGAAACTTTTGCTAAGCCGTACCGAAACTAATTTATTTTCTGCAAAAAGGTTCCTGATCGCTGATCTACGTTATTAGTGTTATTAATTAACCACCGTACAGATTATTTAAAGCTCGCACGCGGAAAGTGCTCGATATATTATTATCAGCATAATATCGGGTTTGCTTTTTAATGTTGTTTGATTCATGAATGTAAATATAACATAATTATTTTGCATGAACATCTCTATCATCAATTCAACACACGTAATTGCTTTGTCCTTGCCTTAAAAAAAGTATTTGCCTTTAAATTAAATTATCCCAATGAAAAGTGCCTGATAAAATATTTTTTATCAGGCACTTTTCATTGGGATAATTTAAATAATTGCTATATTTTTGATTTAACATGTTTGAAGTTACAACTAAAATAGATAAATGAAGTAAATATGTACTAGCAATTATTGATGCAATACATTTCGGGAAACTGCATGCTTAACTTTAAACTAGGACCTCCTAGGTGGCTGGTCAGCTGACCAGCCATCTTAGGTGTTCCACCGAGGCTGAAGTTGGCGCCGGCCCACACATGTCAGTTCCAGGACTCTGTAGTCCCGAGAAATGCTAACATAAACCACAAATAATAATAATATTCTTTATTCAACTAACATATACCTACTTAAAATTAGGTAAGTAACAATTTTCTTTTATTATCTATGTTAGTTAATCTAAACAATGAATCGTTACTGCGCGTTACACTAATGAGAAAAGCTTATGCTTGACCATGCAAAAAACAACATAATATCAAGTGACACCACGACACACGCGGCACACGCACGGAAATGAGTAGAGTAGCTAGCTACTATTAATTAATCTGTGGAAATGAGGTTGTCTTGTCTCGCCTAACGTGTCATTCGCATAGACTTATACAAACCAAGGAATTCCAAGAAAACTCCTATCATCGTAATTTGGTCGTGCTATACCATGAACTGTCATCAAGAAATGTCAAACGTGATTGTCATGTCAAGTTGGCAAGTCAAAATAGTCCCTGACGATTTCTTCTCGATCTTGTGTGTGAATCTTGTCGACTCTTGTCCAGTTTCATTTCTTATTCCTTTTCTTTCACAACAATAAGACAAACTACATTGAATTTACTTTTGAAATCAATCAAAACAACTAAGTTAACTTACACAATGGCCAATATTGGGCACAGGCTGCACCATAAAAAAACAATGTAAGTGCTTTCGCTACAATATTAATTAATTCAACCAAATAAATAAAACTTTCATCTTATTAAGATAAACATGTTATATAATAAAAATATAAACATTTTATGTTTTGTTTCAGAATAAGGAGCACAAGTGCACAAATACAGGTGTTGATTGAGTATATGGCAAATCATAAAGACCTTGCAAATTCTGGAGGGCAGTATGGTGGTGTGATGGGACAAATAAAGGCTAATGAGGAATGGGAAGCGCTCAGAGAAATGCTGAGAGGGTACGGTGGAGACAAAAGTGTGGGTCAATGGAGGCAGGCAAGTGCTGCCACCAACTTAATAATCTTCAACATTTAAACATTATTACATATATTTTCTTTATTTGCACAGACTTGGCGGGATCTAAAGCGAAAAGCCCGCAATATATTAAAGGAGAGCAAGCAAGGTCAGATTCCAATAGTAACAGATATGATTTACAAGATATTAGATACCATCTCACCGCCTGGTGAAGAATGTATTGTGCAGATAAAAGACTCCTCCACATCAGTAGCAATAGAAGTAAGTGTATGATTATAATTTCTCTATTATTTTTTTATATTAAATTGTTTTAATATTATTTTAGTACATTTTAAATGTAAAAAATAAAACACTATGTATTTTGATGTTCAGATGTTTCGAGCACAACTTTTTTTCTGCTTGTGGAAACTTATGCTATTCAGAATCTGTGGTAAATTCCTTATTGTAATATCTTCACATTACCCATCCAAAGTTGTTACTTTAGAACTTATACAGTACTTGTATCTGTATAGTATAATGATGCTAATATGCAGGTTTATCTTTCAGGATATTGACTGGGCGATGGACAATGATTCAATTATGCTTGATAATGAGCCTGAAGGAGATGAAACAAAGAACAGGTAATTTTTCTCCTATTGTAAATTTCTGACGGATATATCACAAATAACACTTTGCTGGTAAAGTCAGGAATCAAACCCAAGACCCATAAGTTTTTTATCTGTACTTATTATTGCTTTGTATTTAAAAATGTACATGAAAATGTTATTGAATATTTGTTTTCTTTAAATAAAAAATAATTAACACATTCCAGTCATAACAATGATGGATCTTCAGAAGGAGAAGATGAAGAGATCAAGGACTCAGCATCTCTTGTGCAAGTCCTTGTGCCAGTGCCACAAGCAAAAGAAGACCAAGACACATCATCTAAAAAGCCACAAAATGGTAACTTTATCTTTCAATTATACTATTTGTAAAATAATATCCACACTAATGAAGTTGAAATTCTGTTGTTATATTGACAGAGATTCTGAACAAACCTATTTACAGTCTGTTAGCCACATTGAAATTTCAAAGACAAAAAAAAATAAAAAAACATTTATTGTCTTGAAAATTAGTACAGTTGTGTTTGATCCCTGGGCTCCACACTAGGATAACCTGTGTCGTGGAGTCCAGTCTCTTTCGCTACCATAAAGCTACCATGATGGCGGCTATCGTATATCACATAGCCCCACTGTAGAGAAAGGTCTGCCAAAGTTTGTTGATAAACATTGATTTATATCAACAACTAAATTACCAAATTTAGAGCGATTTGGAGACATATATTTCGCAACAAAGGAATACGATTTTTTTTGTTACAATTTCAAGTCGGGACATTAATTCGTCCGTCTCTCTTGCTTTATTACAAGCGTCAGAGAACGCACTTGTACATACACAAGTGCGTTTTAAGACGCTCGTATAAAGTTTGTCTTCGGAACACCCTAAAGAACGATGTTTTTATAGACGCTTATAAACTCCCTTATCGCTTGAGGACCTCATAGCCAACCTGCAAATAGACCAAACACTCTAGCGGCGAATTCATACGCGGTAACCCTCATTATATAGGTGTGAATGCTAAAATTGTCATCAATTTACATTCAGGGGATATGAAGATATGTAGTTACTTATTTCTTCAATTAAACAAGAGCCACTATCGCAATTTCATGAAGTCATAAGGCTAATAAAAATCCAGAGTAGAACTAATTCTAAATGCTAAGAAATCGTCTTATATATTATCCAGTGGGCGAAGTTGTTTACTTTTTAGATCCCCTCCAAGCGCCAGTAGTAGGCATCCCTCGTCCGCCGCGCCTCACCGCGAAGCCCCGGCGGAGCCCTCCGGCATCGCGATCGCGGTCTCCCCCCTCGCCGCCCGCCGCCCGCCGGAGACTGCGAACTCCCATGCGCGACAAGAGAGCGCCGTCCATCGACGCCAGGCGACGACAAATGCTCATATCGCGGCGAAGGAAACAACAGGACATGATTCACCAAGCGTCCAACGACTTCGTCGCGCTCGAACACAGTCGTTTAAAAATGGAAGAAGAAAGAGACAGGAGACTGCACGAGAGAGAAATGGAGAGATTAAAGTTGGAACTGCAAAGGATTGAAGTGCAAAGAAATCATAATGAGCTTTTGCAACATGTCGTTAATATTGCTCAGAGTGCTTACGAATTGTTGCAACGGAATCTACAGTGAATCTGTCGACTACCAGAGTACAATCGCCTTATTGCAAGTGTATTCGCGCCACATTTTTGTAAAAGTGCTCCACTATTAAGATTAACATAAGTGAAAGGCTAAGAACTCACGACGCGGTTTTCTCCAGTGCGCTACCAGCAGATATGAGAAAACTGCGTTGTCAGTTCTTAGCCCAAGTCAGATCAGTTGTCAAGAGAGATGTGTACACGAGCAATAATAAATTTGATTATAAGAATTATTTTGGTACTATTTGTTTTGCGGCTAAATGATGATTGTCCAGCAGTGGACTACGAGCGGCTAGATGATGATTGTCCAGCAGTGGACTACGAGCGGCTAAATGATTGTTCAGCAGTGGACTACAAGCGGCTAAATGATGATTTGTTATTAATCCCATATGTTGGGTAATTGTTGCACGTAAATGAAAGCAACAGCACAAATAGGAATTGCCAGAGTATATTTGGGTAGGATATAATAAATAAAAGTCGTGTAATACAGTAGTAGTCAGTTAAGTTAAGTTTATTGTATGTCCGAGTCCGAGTGTAGTCTCTACACTAACATCTCGACGTCACGTCGTGACCGACGCCTCAAACAATATCAATCTCATTTAATTACGTTCTAAATGTTCATTAAACATGTTTTAGACCAGAATAATCCTCTGTTACGATGTACAGTTCACTGTACAAACATTATCCACCAAGAAGTTATAAATTATAGGCTACGCAAATTACAGTTTCACATTAAAGACATTAAACATACACAGTTGTCTTAAATTTATTAATAATATTTATTCACTCTTCTTCAGCGACAATATATTAAATAAAAAGAAAATTGAAAACAATATTATAACTATTACACACAACATGGTATTGGCGGTAACATTGGATTAAATGAGATGGATATCGACAGAGGCACTAATGAACGCACAACTATTTACAAGAGATATTTCACTTTAATTTATAATAAAATAATTTTCATGTTTGTTGTATCGCCGACAAATGATTAGTCACTGTACAGTCGGCCATGAGTTGGGTATGCAGGGCAAAAACTTCTAAGTCATAGTAAAGACTTACGACACCAGTTATGGATAAGTGAGTTATGTATCTAAATAGTGGGTATATTACACTTATTAAATATGAAATACAAACTTGCATATCTATTGCAGTCAGTTTTTGCTATGGCATAGAAGTTTTTGCCCTGCATACCCAACTCATTGGCCGACTGTACATGATCAAAAATTATAAATTGCATTCATAATTTAATACAGTTCCTAGTTACCAAATTCATTTCACATTACAACATTTGAGTGTACAGTACACCTTACATTGCCAACAGTATTGCATACTATGCTATTCAAATTACGTATGTTCTTATTACATAATAAAGATACAGATATAATTTTACAGCATATTATTTTGACTGGCCGCCATCACACACTTCAGTTTGCGGCAGACAAAATGTAATTTGGTAAATTTGACAACATTCACATTTATATTTCACAAACATTACAATTACAGTTCCTTTACTATTGTAACATCTTTTAAATAGCACAGTGCACACTCATATAGTCCAGAAGTGCCAGAGCGGCGGCGCACGGCACACACTCCATCTACCAATCAACGTATCCTTGACAACATTTTATACGAGATATCAATGCGTCTAAATACAAGGAACGCCTATGGCTCCTCTTTCATAGGTTTACTTAAAATATAACGATAAGTTCCGTTCTCACACCACGCAGAGCTTAGTGCTGACTCTGACTGTTAGTGGCCGGGTATAGACCGTGGATGTGCACACTACAGCGCGGCGGGGGCGGGGGCCGAGTGACGTCACGAGCTTGCGGCCGCGTGACGTCACATCACTTGGAGTGGAGGCCGGCACGCTTCGCCTCCAGCTCGTAGATGAGGAGGCGCCACATCTTCACCACGAACACCTCCGCTTCCTCGTCCAGCACCTGCACATAGGGGACGTGTATTACAAACGATTCAAGACAATGCCACGAAGAGTGAGTAACATCGCATAATACCATCTGCACGTCGTCGAGGATGCCCTGCGGCGCGGATCCGCAGACGACCTTGCTGCAGATGAAGTCCACGAGCGTGGGCTCCGGCTCGCCGATGTACTCGATTATCTTCTTGTTGATCCACGGACGGATCTTCTTCTCCATCAGCACCGAATCGATCTGCGGTAGTCATGGGCGTTATTAGATATTTTTGGTAACCGGTATTACACCGGTATGGTGGTACAATACCGGTATAGACAACCGTTGCCGAATACCGGTATTTTAGGTACAGTTACTACAGTTATTCTAGCTATAGCGTTTACAAACGTTATAAGCTAAGGTAGCGAGAGCGACCGCACTCGTTTACAGTTTGATTAAGCCATAGCACAGTAGATATAAGGTCGTCTTTAGCTTATAACAATAACCTTGAAAGGTTTGCGCCGCTCTCGCCCCTTTTCTTTTATGCATGTGATATTATCACTTGTAAGAGAGAGATAGATAAGTAAGTTAGTTTTGATCGGTTGCGTGGATTCAGTTGGTTTTGGTTGTCAGTTATTTAGTTATTAGATATGATTTGGGTTCGGTTTTCAAACTACGTTGACGCGGGGACGCAGTGATTCGGTAGGTACTTCAGTTCCATACTAATACCTGATAACCGTTGATAACTATTTTAATACCGATACGGTACGTTAGAGAGATGATACCCGTTTTCAGTTACGTTTTGGTATAGCGGACACATGACTAATCTGCGGACAAGTCCCGTCACGTCAACCGTCACTACCACTACTACTACCACTAGCACTAGCACCGTCGGATGTCCAGGTACCTGCGACGTGTCGAGCTTGTACTGGAACAGCTGCTCCTTCTGCGTGGGGATCTTGTCGATGAGACTCTTGATGTGCTTGCGCTTCTCCTCGGCGCTGCGAGCTTCCTTCTCTCCTTCCTTGGACTCCTTGGAGCTGTTGGCCGCCTCGCCGCTCGCCGCCGCTGCCTTCTTGCTCTTGTCCTTCTTTTCTTTGCCTGAAGTAATAGTTATTTATGGTACAAGTGAGAAAAGGCGTACATTTCTGTTGTGAGTGCCAATTTTAAATCTTGAGCCTGCGAAGTAGTCTTGAATTGAATCACGAGCGTAGCGAGTGATTCTAATAAAGACTTCTTCGCAAGCGAGAGATTTTAAGAGGTCACGAACTGGAAATTAAATTTTTCTCAAGCGTTACATACAAAACTTTTCACCTCTTCCAGTGAGAAAATATTAAGATTTAAATAAACTCGTACTCGATTGCTTAGCTTGGGATAATTCCATGAAATACGACAGTAATACCGATTCAGAATGTGTTTTAGGGCCTTTTTTAAGTCGCCACCGATTAAATATGTTGTACGCTTTGAAATACTTTTCACGTATTTTTTCTGGTAAAAAGCAAATTTCTGTGTTAGAAGCTAGTTTTCGCAACTCTACATCACTGGATTCACTATTTTTTTGTTAAAAAGTTCCACTAAACAATTAAACATAAACTGAAAAGAATTTATAGTTGCCCGCGATGACTGACACAGACACAAACTTTTTTTTTTAAATGCGTTCGGAAATTCGTTCTGTAACATTTATTTTTATAGAGTCTAATATTAAGTACCTAATTTTAATTAATTTAATGGTCAATCACGAATATAAAAACATTAAAATACTAAATAAGCGTGTATTAATATAATTTAAAATAATTAAAACGTATCGTTTGTAGTTATTTAATAAAATTGATGTCAATGTTTATTACTAACCTACATGGTGGCTGCTTTGTTTTTTTTTCAGCGCCTATTCATTGGAAGGATTTTGTGTTTCGAGATTTGAATCACTTTGCCTCACTAGTGAGTAAAAACGGTTTTTACTCACTGAATTCTGGCAAGCAAACGATCTTTTTCGTGCTGGTGTGGTGAAAAAATTATTAAATTCATCAATACTCAAGTGTTTCTGTACGTATGCTATAAGAAACCAGCTGTTATCCGCGACTTCTTTCGTGTGGGATTCGTTGCTGCCGCGATTTTATCCGCGGAAAGCATTAAATATGCACAACGCCATCTATCGATTTTTTAGTGTAAAGTTACTGCTACGTAAAACTCCTAAATTATTTATCTTGGGGATAAAAAGTACAAAAACCGCGATATAGAAATTCATCTATTTTTATTCAAGTTAAACGAAATTTCGTGCTTCCTTCAAAAATGTCGCACTTAAAAATTCAACCCTTAATTTACACCACGTTAGGAACTTTCATGCAAAACTTCAAGTTTCTAGGCCCAGCAGTTGAGGCTCTGCGTTGATGAATAAGAGAGCCGCGCGTACAATGACATAGTACGTATAGAATACGTGTAACAATGCTACATACTATGATGATGGTGGTGATGCGGGGCCTCGGGCGAAGGCTCGGCGTCGGCGGCGGTGACGTCGGCGGGGCTCGGCGCCAGCTTGTGCTGCTGGCGGAAGCTGATGCTGATGGACGCCGCCGACGGCCGGCGCGGCGACAGCGACGACGGCGGCGACGCGGACGGCGGCGGCGGCGACGGCGAGCGCGCCCCGTGCGACGCGCGCCTGCAACGACAGACGTTCGGTCAGGGCTCCGGCGGCGGGCAACCAAAAGTCCATAATCTCAAAAGGCAATAGTTTGAAGTGTAGTTTGACTTACGACCTTCTATTTCCAAGAAATAGACACATGTTGTTAACAAATAATTGTATTTCATAATTTCATCCACAATGTAAGTGACAAGATGGCCGAGCGGTTAAGGCATGCAGTTAAAATAGATGCGATTATCAATTCACCGCAGGTTCAAATCTCACTTGGTTACTTTTATACTTTTTGAAGTTTTTACTCGATTAGAAGGAATGGGATATAGTATTCTTTATCTTGTTCACTTTGTTCACACATTTGTAAATATATAGAAAATGTATGGGGTTTGATGGTGTAAAGGTGGGAGTCACGGGATGAAAGGTGTATACAACAGTTAAAAACCCATTGCATGGAAGTGTGGGAAAACCTAAAAGGAACCAGTATATTATGTGCTAATATTTTAGGGTCCATGCGCAAACGTCTACTTGACTGCATTGAAAATAATGGGGGTTATACGAAATATGAATATTGTTATAATTATTTAAGATTAATTTAAGATGTTGTGGTTTTACTAATAAGACGCTGTAACTGAATATTAGCACTTCTGTAAATATTTAATGATCTTCAATGGAGGTTTAGTTTCCTTCTTCTTTTCGTCAAGACAAGCTGTAACTTCAATACATTTATTGTGACGTTACATTAAAAAAAACATCGTCATAAAGTGTAAATCATAATTTTGGTCTTCAATAAACGCTGCTGTATACCAATACCTATTATAAGTGGGTATCAACAATTATATTTTTGTTATTAGAACATCCTGTCCTTGTTGTCATTGTGAATCAATTTAGTAATATTTGTAGGTATTATCAATGTTATGAATTGACTAAGTGGGTTACAATAAAAAATCTTATAAACGGTTACAAGGGAACTTTTTTATTTAGGTAGGAATGTGACGTCACAATTCTCTTTAAAATGAATTAATTGTATAAATAAATAAAACGAATAAACATTTTTACCATCATTCAACATAACTTTTTTATTTCTACCTTACAACAATGACAATAAAAAAAACGTAAGTAGTTTAATAATAATAACATATTAAATTTATTAGTTATTATATTAATCAAAAATCTTATAAACGGTTACAAGGGCACTTTTTTAATTTAGGTAGGAATGTGACGTCACAATGCTCTTAAAAGTTTATTAATTGTATAAATAAATAAAACGGATAAACATTGTTATCATTATTCAGCGTGACTTTTTTTATTTCTACCTTACAAAAATGAAAATAAAAATAAAAAAATACGTAAATAGTTAAATAATAATAACAATTAACTTATTAGTTATTATATCAATATGTAATTATTTATGTATTGTATACATGTATTGTATCGCAATTTAAGCATGAATACCTAACAAGTTTGTGCTTAAAATATTACAAATATTATTAGGTATGATTTCGTAAAAACAAACTACAACCACAAATCAACTAAGCTTCAAACTCAGATTTAGTTGATAGTGATCCCAATGTTTACCCGATATAGCTACCTGCTCATGATAGATAGATGCGAATTCAAAGAACCGGTCGCCACTGTGACGCGTTTAGTACGAATGCGACAACATTTCATTAGTGTGTGTTATCTTATAAACTGCTAAACACGCAAGCGACTTCGTTAGTGTGTGTACTGGCTGTATCGGGCTCGTACCGTTCATAGCAATGTAATCCTTAGCGTGCCTATGGACTTCTGAGCGTTTACTGTACCTGTGGTGGTGGTGCTTGTGGCGCGGCGGCGTGGCGGGCGGCGGCGGCGTGCCGGAGGGCGGCGGCGACGCGCCGGCCGAGCTGTCGGAGTCGATGGGCTCGGCGGCGTCGGGCAGCTGGCGCTCGGCCGCCGCCAGCAGGTAGCGCTCGCGCTCGCGGGCCGCTCGCTCGCGCGCCTGCCGAGACAACATGGATCAGTATTGCGAGTCGAATAGTACTGGTATTGATGGACGACGCCTCACCTCTCGCCGGGCCTCCTCCCGCTGCCGGGCGCGCTGCAGTTCCCTCTCGCGCTGTTGCTCTAGCTGCAGGCTCACGTCGATCAGCAGACGAGGTTTGTACAGCTCCTCCTGCTCGCGACGGGCCTGCAATCGTTCGTCACTCGTTAGATTCTGCTCCGCACGTAACACTCGCCGTGGCATGTTGCAGCGGGCGGTACCTTCTCGAAGGCGGCGGTGGCGACGGGGTCGGCGGGGTCGGCGTCCCGGAAGAAGCTGTGGCGGAGCGCCAGCAGCTCGTCCTGCTCCCGCTGCCGCTCGCGCGCGTCGGCCTCCGCCTCTCGCACCCGCAGCCCCAGGCGGCGCTGCAGCTCCTTGCCTCTGCACGCAACAAACTCGTATATTACAGTACAGTCGGCACCAAAAACATCTTAGTAATCAGTAGTAAATATGTGTGACGCGTATGAGGGCATGGGAATCTAAATGCGAAGAGTTGTGGATATCACTTAAAATTGGTGAAGGCAGAAAATCATGCCAAATAAATATATGTTCCGTTTATATACCACCACCTATAAAAACTGATTACATAGACTGTTTCCTGGGTAACTTGAGTAAGGTTCTTCAAAATAAAATTTCTAAGAACTCCATGACCTTGATTCTAGGTGACTTTAACCTCCCCCGTCTGGTATGGCATCTTGATGATTCAACTGGTGTGTGTAAACCAACACTTAGTGGAGATGTTATAGAGGGTAGGATATTAAAAGAAATGTCGTTTCATGAGATGGATCAAAGCAATTATATCCTAAATGAAAACAATCGGATACTGGACTTAATATTTTCAAACTTTGCTAACCATATAAAAGTTAAACAATCAGATAACCCACTCGCAAAATTAGACAAACATCATCCAGGAATTGAAATAGAACTTCAGATAACAAACAGTAATAACTGCCTTAAACCGGAACGTAGTCCATCTATCAACTTTAGCAAGTGTAACTTTGAAGCCGTAAACAACGAACTGGTAAATATACAATGGGTTGAGATCTGGCGAGGTATTCCAGATCATGACATTAACACCAAGGTGGATGCATTTTACTCAACACTAAAGCAAACAATTGATAAGCATACCCCTCTCTCAAGAAGAGCTACCACTAGGTTCCCTATATGGTACAGTCGGTCACTAATTAAATGCCTAAAAGAGAAACAAAAATATCACAATCGATTAAAAAAATACGGCAATTTAATGGACAAGCTAACGTTTGATAAACTTCGAGCCAGATGTGAGTTAATGATTAAGGAGTGTCTCAAACACTTAAAGGAAAATGCGGCTAAGACTTTGCGCATAAATCCCAAATATATATGGTCTTATGTAAACGGTTTAAAAAGCAATAGTAGCACTTTGCCTAATCGCATGTACCTAGAAAGTAGACACGCTCTTGGTGGCCAGCAAATAAGTGATCTTTTCGCAGACCATTTCAATGCAATTTTTATAATATATCGAGAGACTATCAAGGGTATAATAATAATAGCAGCTCTAAGGTTGACGATGTCCCTTCTTTTTCTGGGCTAGCTATCAGTGATTCAGTGATACTGAAAGCTCTAACTGACCTTGATATTAATAAAGGAAGTGGTCTAGATGGTATTCCTCCCATTTTCTTGCAAAAATGTGCTAAATCTCTAGTTATGCCACTTTCGGTAATATACAATGAGTCTTTGAGGCTTGGGGTATTTCCAAACATATGGAAGATCGCACGAATCACACCTATTCATAAAAAAGGTGATACAGCGAGTATTTCCAATTATCGACCTGTGTCAATCCTTTCATCCTTTGGAAAAGTTTTTGAGTCGATCGTAGTAAAATAAAATATACGCACATGTTATGCAACAGATTAACCCTGCCCAGCATGGTTTTTTAACCAAAAAATCTACAACGTCGAATTTATTAACTTTTGTTTCTGAGATATCTGAGGTTTTGGATAAGGGTGGGGAAGTACATTCAATATATACTGATTTTAGCAAGGCTTTCGACCTTATCAACCACGATATGTTAGTGACTAAAATCAGCCACATGGGAATTCATGGGTCATTGCTCCGTTGGTGTGATTCATACTTGCGAAATCGATCTCAAATAGTAGTAATTCAAGGTTTTAAATCTCAGTCAAATACTATACCATCTGGCGTACCTCAAGGTTCCCACATGGACCCCTTGTTATTTTTAATTTTTATAAATGACTTAGCAATCCTTATACAATGTAAGTTTTTGATGTATGCAGACGATTTAAAACTTTATAAAAAGGTAGACTCTTCACAGGATGTTTTTAGGTTGCAAGCACAACTAGACGTAGTATCAGAGTGGTGCAAGAGGAATCATATGGTGCTAAATATAAATAAATGCAAACATGTAAAATTTACAAGAAAAAGAAATTCATTACCAACAACTTATTACATAGAGATAATACTCCACTTGAAGAAGTAACAACTATCCGCGATTTAGGAGTAGTTATGGACCAGAAATTGAGCTATAGGTTTCACATTGACGAGATGGTGCATAAAGCATCTCGCTTGTCAGGTTTCATATCCAGACAACTCAAAGCATTTAGAGATCCAAATGTCATCATACCAGTTTATAACTGCGTTATTCGTAGCATTTTAGAATATGCTAGTCCGGTATGGAACCCTTCGTACGAGGTACATTCAAGTAAAATCGAAAGAGTGCAAAGACGTCTCATGTATCAGTTATCGTATTCTGATGGTCACTGTAAAATTCTTAACTGCTATGAATCTAGGCTAAAACACTACTTTTACTAAACTACACTTTTAATTTTATAATCCCATTTAATTATTCTGTAAGGTAGGTTAACCAAGCATGTGCAAATATGAATGCTGTGTTCACTATTTTAGGACTTACATGAGGTTTAGTGTTATTAAGCGATTCATTGTGAACAGTGGCGGCTGGTAGGTAATCGAACTGGTGGTTCACTTTACTTGCTCACTTAGTATGAGAATTAGGAAATGCTTTGGATATTGCTTCTTTAAACAGAATCTAGCTGATTACGAATGTTGACCGTGCCTAACACAGACAAACTCATCACATTTTGTAGGTGTACTTGCGAAGAATCATGTTTTTTTATTTTTTCACTCAAATGCAGTTGCAGTTTCTGTCCAAATCGATTCTCCGCCAAAAATAATGCAAGGAAAACAAAAGAATGCATTGAGACGCTCACATCCACACAGCCATTTCTTTCTATTATACATTTCACTTTTAAAACTTCGCGTAAATGCTTTATTTTTCGATTTGCACTCTTGTAACTTTATGTCGACTTTATTTTGAAAAGTCTTGTTAATATAATCAATGTTTAAACTCATTTTCAATCACAACACACACTGTATTCACAGTACAGAATAGAACAAAAACAAAAAACAATTACCGCGTCACAGATACAGAGAAATTAATGATAAATGATAACGCGAGAGTGTCAAATTAAATGTCATAGTCGTTTCCCGCCGAACGGACGAGGGCGGCCGCGCGGCCGGCCGACGGTTTTCGGCGATCCTCGGGGGCTCTCGGCAATCTTCGGTTCGCTCGTGCGGCGCTCGAAAACCGACTTATTACTCGGTACTTTTCTATGAACTTTCTTTTATTTCACGCGTCGAGCGTATTAGCTCACAGTCCATACAAGTTGTATTAGCAGTCCTCGTGCGCTCGCCGTAGCGCACGAGCTTATTTAGATAAGCAAGGCGCTTTTATTTTTTCGTCAATCGTTATAATCGGATTTTTCTTTTGTTATAATTATGTTTTAGTAGGTATGTATGTTTAAGAAAAAATATTAAAATGGTAATTTTAAACAAAAAGATGAAGAATTATTATGTAATTTTTAAATCTTTGAAATTGGTGGTTCAGCGCACGAGCGCACTTAAGGTACAGCCGCCACTGATTGTGAATGCCTAAATGTAATGTCTGGTGTGTGAACAAAAAAAAAAAAAAAAAAAAAAAAATATATATATATATATATTATGGCTGCAAGGACTGGCTATTAAGGACGAGGAACTCAGACAAACCTGAGCCCGGTGCGGCCTCAGAAAGAGGGAACGCGCCAAACAGCCAATTACAAATTGTAGGGAGATCGACGACGGAGATTGATATACTCGCACACGTCCTCCCGTTTGAATGTTAATGGCCAGTAGGCCGGTAACACTTTGGGTGGAGGAGGGCTTCAGCTGCCCGGGAAAGGAAATTGTGTAGAATGTACATAAGAAGTAAAATTCACTCACTTGTAATACTTGTGATCGTCCCGCTCGTCGTCGTAGTCCTCCAGGAACTCCTTGAGTCTCTTGGCCTCTCGCTCCCTCTCCTCCTCGCGGCATCGCTCCCTCTCTTTCTCTTTCTCGTACTCCTTCTGTTTGCGTCGCTCGCGGCTCTCCCAGTTGCGGAGTCGCTCTTGATATGCTGCTTCCTTTTCGCGAGCCTGAAAAGGAAACAATAAAACTATGATTAGCAAATCTTACCTAATATCATGTGATCTTCAGGTTAAGAGTCCGGCGGATGGACAAAGCAAGTGAAAAATCAGACGTGCGCTTATATTTATCTCTGCGAGACAACTGTACAGGTTGTTCAAAATGTAAACTCAAATAAAATTTATCTTGGCATGCAATATATGAATGAAAACTTGATATTTTTTCATTTCTTTTTGTTAATCTCAAACTAGACCGAATAAACTGTGTTTCCGAAAACATTTGACGTTTACGCTGTAAAAATACATGAAAATTAAATTCTATTTAATTTCGATAAATGTAAACAATTGTTTTTTCAAATAAATATCAAGAGATTAATACTATCTAAATGTAAATAACACAATAGTATTTAGAATATAAGCTCGAGTCCGAAATGATTGCGGCCTTCCGTTTGTATGAGAAAATCTCCTGACCCAAAAGCAATCATCTATATAAAGAAATATATATAAATAATTATATAGAGTTTTTCTCAGTGCACGTTAAGTCGTTCGTCCCGGTAGTCGTTCGAAGGTCTATGACAATCGTTACGGGTAGTCAGAGGCCAGAAAGTCTGACAACTAGTCTAACAAATAATATTATATCGCCTCATAAACATTTTGGAAGAAATATTATTAAAATATAAGGATTTTTTGTTCCAAAAAATGTCTCCAGATCGCCGACCCAACAAACTGTGCCTCTATAGACACTTATTAACTCAATGACATTTGCGCAATAGCCTCCATTGGGAGAAGGCTCAGAGACTGATGGTGATTGAGGCCGTGGTAGTAAGTAGGTAATCCATAGCGTTGTTACCTTTTTCTCGAGCCGTTTCTTCTCCCTCGCCTCTTCCTCCAGCTCCTTCTCCCTCCGCGCGTCCACTTGACTCCTGCTCCGTCCGCGCGACCTCTCGCGTTCTCTTTCTCTCTCTCGCTCGCGCTCGCGGGACCGCTCCCTGTCTCGCTCGCGCTCGCGCTCTCGTTCACTGCAATCATACAAGTGTGTTCATGAACAAGCTAATTGCGCAAATATTAATATAATACAGCAAAAAATTCACTGTCTAACAAAAGTAAGGTCGCATTATTATTTTATGCATAATTTAACTTGACATGCCTTATTTGGCATAATAATAATAATTGCACATAATAATAATTTGACATAATATATTTCAGCAAAAGTAGTTTACGCATATTCATTTTTACGCATTTTTTTGGCATAATATCCTATTGGCGTAACATTTTTTCGGCATAATATCCTATTGGCATATTGTCTTTTAGTATAATTAGCATTTAGCCTTATGGTATAATTTTCTTGACCTGTTAATAACTTACATAGTTTGCAAATTATGCGTAAAAAATATTACTACTAATATTACACCTACGTGAGACACGTCAAACTAAGAAATAATACAATTGACTGAACATTACCTGCAGCGCGCACCTAATTCTTTCTGTATCTCATACCGAGTCCTTATGTACGGGTGTAATATCAACATTGCAAATTATCTGCTCAAACTAAAGCGAATAAACTTAATCAGATAATAAACTTCAAATTAACACAGTTTGTTTCTAAAATTCAAGTCAGTTATTTTAATACAAATTAAATATCCTTTAGCTATTTAAAAGGAAAGTAAACAATCTCGACGTCCATACAACGCAAGAGCGCGTGTTTTTATCAATAAGTACGTTTATATGCTTGTTATCGCAAACAGCCGCCGATAGTCCGGCCCCGGCAGTAATCGGTACAAGGTTTATAACAGTACAGGTAAATAACCTGTTACTTAGGCTATTAAAAAAAATCCTTTTGTTTTACCATAGATTGCAACTACAAAATTGCGATGCACTCTCTATTTATTTTTATAAATATTCCCTATTCTACAAGCAAAACTGTCACTATTAAAGTTATTATGATATACCAGTTTTTTATAAATATATAATATATCACGTTTATACATCGTACTTTATTTATTATTTTATTTTAATTTTTTTATATATCACTTAACACCTGAGGTTCCAGCTGAAAATCAACGTTGCCAACTTTTCTTGCAACAATATGTTGAGCTGTGGCCTTTTAGCACCATCATAGCTTAGCAAGTCTGAGACATAAACTCAGTTGCAACTTCCGAATCTATAAAGTCACTGTATTATTATAATTATTCTGTATTTATTTTTGTTTTTTAGTTCCTATATTCGATTTATATTTTGATTTTAATTTTTAATAATAATTTGATGGCGTTCCAATAAATAATTTTTACTTTACTTTACTTTAAATAATACCTCTACAGGAAGTCTCTCCCACAATATTCAATATATGACAAGACTTACCGCTCTCGCTCCCTCTCCCTCTCTCGTTCGCGTATCTCTCTTTCTCTCTCACGCTCGCGCTGTTCCCTGCAACATATGATAAATGTACACTAATGTCACAAAACTCCCCTGACGTTTAAGACAGTGCTTTTATTAAAATTGCAACTCGGCACCAACCGTTTTAATTCTAACGTAAGATCACAGACATTGAGCAATTTGATTGGCTGTCAAGAATATTTTGTTAGATTAGTTTAGGGTAAGGGACACGGCTTAAGTATAGTTATTAAATGGCTATGGATTCAATTAAAAAGCAAATGATTACCTTTCTCTTTCCCTCTCCCTCTCTCGTTCGCGTTCTCTATCCCGCTCTCTTTCTTCACGTTCTCGTTCCCTCTCCTTTTCGCGATCCTCGCGTCGGTCCTTCCCTCTGTCACCTCTGTGATAGACCAAACATTCAATATATATTTTTTCTTATTAAAAGGAAGTATTTTCATGGCACTTCTCCATTCAGAATATTTTGCTAAAAATAATTTGCGAAGAAATAGTAGTGTCACCTGGAAGTACTGCGGCGCCGTCGTTCTTTTTCCCTTTCCCGGTCCTTTTCCCTGGGTTCCCTGTCCCTGTCGCGCTCGCGCTCGCGCTCCTTGTCCCTGTCCCTGTCCCTCTCGCGGGAGGCGGGGCGCTCGCGCTCCCTGTCCCTGTCGCGCGCGCCGTCGGACCTGTTGTCGTCCTTGTCTCGCTTGCGACGCACCACCACGTCCGCTTCCTCCTGCGTTCAAACGTTTCAATGAACGATGGCAGGACATCGCGCGTCGCCAACAACCGCGACTCGCCCATTACAAACGGGAACACCACTATTATTCTTTACATAACCTAATTTTTTGACAGATTTACTAGTTAAATTCAAATCCGTAGTAAAATCTACTAGGTGGAATGACTTAGCACATAACAATAAGATAAAAAAACATTTTCGCGCTAAATTAGTGCAATTTTTTGCTTTTATTTATTAGCAATTACGCCCATTGTTCAGATATCTACTCAGTGTTATTTCAATATCGTTTTAAATATTAAAAATGGCACTACACAATTTGAAACAGCAGGTGATTGTTGAAGTGTTCCGGTGTGTAGTGGCGAGTCGCGAGCGCCGGCGCCGCGCGTGCGAGGAGCGCACTACGTGCTGTCGACGGCTCTCCGACGAGTACGCACACAATATCATTGCAAAGCAAACGCCGCCGCGTCCACATCACACACGTGCACAGATGCAAACATACAATAGCAGCAACTTTGAATGAAACGAGTGAGTGAGTGTGTGTGAGAGCGTGGACGCGGCGTCGCAGGTAGGTAAGTCAATCAAGTAGATATTTCATACGATTGACGCTTGTCGGGCGGCGCGCAGGGAATGTCGGCTAATGCTAGTTCCGGGCTGCCGGCGGCTCCGCGGCGCCTCCGCATCTGAAAATCGCCACCTACTCACCACCGACTACTCGATACACTTCAATGCAACGCTCATCCATCCCATTCCATTACACACACATACACATACACGCGCGCAACCATACCGACGCTGTAACAGACCAATTAAACCTAACATACATCTGCAACAACATGTATTATATAATCGGATACCAAAACGTAACACGAAACTACACCCTACTAGGTCATCTATAAAGGTTTATTCATGACGCTATTTTGCTGAGTCGATTTCGACACTATTCATTAAAAGAACTACACCTGGATGGATTAAAAACATACCCTCGATATTATGTTTATTACGTATTGTGAAATGCAACGCACTAACACAACAAAAAAACACTATATATTAAGAAAATAATACAGTAAAGATTCTTTTGAATTAGAATATTTAGTAAGCACCTACTTACATGCCAAATGACCAATGGATTAATTATATGAAATGATGCACTTTTTATAAGTTAACTATTAGAAGATTCATTACAATTATATTAAACGCGTGCATAATCCGTTACAGCGCTGACATCGCTCACACATCCCATGCGCTCATCTCTCGCAAACGCTCTCTTCTCATGTCCGATTCTTCAGCCCCAGTTACTTACTGACTGATGACGCAGCGGAGCGGAGCGGCGCGGCGCGGGGCGGAGCGGGGAGCGGCGGTGCGAAGCTCCCGCGATGCGACGTCTCATTTATTACATCGCGATCCGCGCACCACACACCGAGCGCTATGTCAAGTCCACATATTCTTTACATTTGATAGGGCACTTAACAAATACCAACAAGCCGAATAGCTATCTAGGCAGTTAGATTATTTCGCGTCACTAATAGGTCAATTTTACGAATGGTGATAATTTAGATAAGGATTAACAAAGAATGCTCGTGTGTGTTGCGCGGCGCGGGTCGCTCGTCCACAACTCACAAATGTGGAGTCACGACCGGCGGCGTCGTCGCGGAGCGCCTTCGCACTGCGCGACGACTGACCGCACTTACACCTAATGTACCGAACACAAACAACCGACCCTAGCAACGACCGCCTGGCGCGGGCGAACCCAAGGCATGCTTCCGGACGATTCTACTCAACGTAACGTGGAACATCGCCGACAAGCGGACATGCCTGTGAGTTCTTTACAACGATCGTTTACCGAACCTTTGGTCAGGCTTGGCTATGAACTCTATGGGTGGGTAGAACGTATTATTTAATATCGGAAGCCCTAACGTGTAGAAAACAAAGAAGTAGTCGAGACGAGAGTCCTATTGGAGCCCGACATGCATGCAAATATCGCCAGAGGATTACGTGACAAACATGGACGGACTGTGTACTGCTGCACAAAGAAAGGTTTCTACATAACGTTACACTTACATTCGATTGACAAACGATGTGCGGGACACTCTAACGTTATGTTTTACGAATAGGCTATTTGACAACTATGAAAATATAGTGAACTGATAATAGCGTTAATAAACATGTTAAATTGCAATTTATACTAAATATTATAAAAATACAACTTTTAAAAACATACTTATTATGAATAAGTTATCGAGAGTTTGCAATTAATGGATAATCTTAAAAATGTTGAGTACCTACATATTAATATAGTAAAAGTTGGGAATTATACTACAACTAGCGCACCAAGCGGGCATTCGCATGAAACTCACTGACGTTTAAAGAAAGTTTCTTGCTCTAAGTAGCAGCCCTTGCCTTGATTTGATTAGACATTGATCAAATCAGGTTTTAGTAGATGTTATGTATCACAATAGGTGTCAGAAACAGATATATACTCAAATAACAGTTAGGTTCTTGCAAATTAGTTATGCACCATATATAATGAAATTTTTAATTGTCTCCGCATTGGTAAAATTGTTTTAATGACAGTAGCCTTTCTCTGTGCAGTTGGATTTTATCGAAGAAAAAACAATATGAAATAGATCCAAAACTACAATGTTTCGCGCCAGACTATATTGAACGCATTATAGTGGAGTGCGATGTTTCTGCCTTTGAGTGAATTTGTCTTTGTTTTGTGTTAGTGAATGGAACTTTTAAAATGAAATACTTTCTGCCATAAATAATAAACTGATAACACAGGGATATACTTTATACTATGGAGTGCTTCGAAGGTATTCAAACGTATATGTTTTTGTAGTAGTGATTGTTGTCTATGCGAGTCATGTGTTTATGGCGGCAAGTGGGAATATAAGAGTCCGTGTCGTTCGCTGTCATTGTGTGAGTGTTTTCAGGAATGGGAATATGTATGTAATGAGTTTTGTGTGAGTGTATGTTTGTAGGAAGGTAGTCCCTGTACAGGTAGAAAGCGAGTGTACATAACGATCCGTATAGAGTACATGTAAGGCAGTAGTTGGTTGAAGACTCACCTCAGGCGGGGCATGGCGCGGGGCGGGGCGGCACCTACCAGCGACGTCAGCAACAACAATCATGTATCTTAGCATTGTATGCAACGGTCTATTCATGACATCCAACATTCCTATCCTCACACCTCCCGCTACTCGACTACTGCGTGACGTCACGCTTCGCTAATCGCTCCCTCCCTTGCTCTTTACACATTCATTCTTTGTTTTCAGAGCAAATACAAGCAATCATGTTTTATTAAACCAGGAAATTTAAACGCTTCTTTAAAAACTGATACTATAAAGGGAGTCAGAGAAAGATGAAAATAAACACAAAAAAAATCAAAATAAATTCGTGACATTTTCGGTTGAACCATTAATCAAAATGTAACTAAAATAGTGAGGTTGAAAATGTTAGTTATTCTAGAAGGACCAATGGGCGGGTGGTAAAGCTTTAAAATTAATTTAAATTGCCCAATCTGTATAGATGCTAACATATCCACAACAAAATGTAATATTTATTATTTGAATGTGTAATAATGTCCATAAAAACAAAGTATTTTTTATGGACGTCTATAACCCTGGCGATTAGACATTCGTTTGGTGAGGTATGAGGTATGGGGGGTAGAAGGGGACGTTGGGGTAAAAGGGGAGGGTGTCGAGGCCTCACCTTCATGCTCTCTCGGAACTTGCCGATCTCGCGGTGGATGACGTCACGCTTTTCTTCTGAAATATCCGCTTCTTCGAGTACTCGGGCCGTCTTTGATATGGCTTCCTCTGCGGAACGTTCAATGATATTGTATAAGACAATCACAAAACTAAAGAATAGAAGCGAGGAATGTGTTACCTTTCTGCAGCATCTCGTAGTTGTTAATGTCGTCCTGGTAGTCGCGGGCGATCTGCGCCAGGCGGCGCTCGGCGGCGTCGTCGAGCGCGCGCTGGCGGGCGTCCAGGTACGGCGCCTCGCCCTCCGTGCCCGGCGCGCGCTCCTCCTGCCCCAGCCGAGAGCGCTGCTCCGCTGCGGGGAGCAGAGCCATTACATACAAGAAAGACGAACGGCTCGTAATAGGAACACTTTGATGCGACATTAGACGACTTACTTTTGTATGTATCTACGAGCGCCTGCATCTTGCCGTCAGTGCGCGCCAGCAGTTGTTTGTCGGCCAAGGGTCTGCTGTTGAGGAGGCGCACGCACCGCAATGCCGCCTCGGGATTTGCGAACTCACTGAACCCGAACGTGGACACTCGCTTCCAGCTCAGAACTGGCCCACAGGCACTTAGAAGTGAGCGAATCATAGCATCTGGCGCACGAGATGATATATTTCCTGTAAATAGAATATGATGTAGTTGAAAACAACAGTAAAGAATTTCTAGATGATTTAACTAATTATAAATGTGCATTATAGTCTAAAAGATGACCATTTTTAAAGATATAAATCTTATGATGTTTGGCAAAGTTAGAAGATATGTAATTAAGAAGTTGATCAATAAAAAAATTATCTCAACATGTTTTATAAAAGAAGCAATGTATTTAAATGTTTAGTGAGTTTTGGTCATGTGACCAGTCAACACTAGTGCCAGTAGGAATTGTCACCTATGAAGACAGTGATGGGTGGTCCCTCGCTGCTGTCCTTGGCGCCGTTGGAGTTGCGCGTGGGCGCGCGGGCGATCACAGCCTTCCCCTGCGCGGGCGGCGCGGGTAGCAACGCCCCCCGCGCGCCCCCCGCTGCCGCCGCGCCGTATGCCCCCACCATTACCTGCAAACATAAATATTACACATCAGCTCATAAGCCCAAGAATACACTGCCAACACTCTACACAACACAGAAGTACCATGGTGAATGGGTTAGTTCTCATCTCCAGAATTTGCGTCCTCCTATACACAAGCATAGATTCGCTGGTATACAGTGGTATAATGTGAGATATAATAATTAGTATAGTGATTTCAGTCTGTCTAAATATTGTAAAAAGGAAACTTTTTTATTTTGTTTGTTTGTTTTGTAACAATATAAATCAAAAACGACTTGCAACAGATTTTAAGATAATTTTTCACCATAAGAAAGCTCATCAAGTATCATTGGCTATGTTATATCAAGGTTTTGTATGCTTTAACACCTTCAAGAGCCGCATGAGAAAGTTAAAGCATACAAAGCTCTGCGCTAAAGTTGCAATTTCTAAATTTTAATGTGGAAAGAGCTAAATACCTTAAAATGGCTATTTCACTTTTCATCTAATAATATTATAATAGAAAATAAATGCAGAAAACACCAAACTTATGCTGCATGTCTATTACATTCACATGTATGAGTATGAAAATATAATACATATTTTTAGGTTAACCTGAATGTAACATATAGCTCTAAGATTTTAAAGATTTAATCACGAATTTTCACTTACCTTTTGATTTCCTGTTGTTTCAAATGATTACCCGCAACTACAAATACTGCAAAGCATTTGAAACACACAAACAAATAGTAATGGCGAAAAGCAATAATATTAATTAAAAAAAGGGTGGTGTGAGATTTATTTATTTGTCTTACAAATTAAATACTATATTCTACCAATAAAGTTGAATATTAAATTGCCCGCAACCTCACCAAACTGAATAGAGACAGACTCCGCAAGGTCATTGGAATCTTGACCGGTCACTGTCTACTTAACAAACACCTACACACAATAGGAATAACAGACAGCACTCTATGCAGAGGATGCATGAAGGCAGAAGAAACGACACAGCATGTCATCATGGAATGTAGCAGCGTGGCCGACCAATGGGCACAAATTCTTCAGTCACAAACATCGCTTCCGGAAGCCTGCAGCAGTCTTCGGAGGCTGCTTTCGTTCTGGACCGATTTAGGCTGGCTGGAGTAAACGGGAAACCTTTCACGCACAACTGTCCCATAGGAGGATACGTGGATATGCAGATACCGCCCAGGAAAACTAAACTAAACTAAAGTTAAATATTGTACCATCATATTTTTTAATTCTCGCTCTTCTTCACATCTATACTAGGCAAGGCTGTTTACACAAAAGATTGGCAGGGAGAGGATGGCATTTTTTCTAAACAAATTTAATTGCTGCTCTGCTATGCCATGCCACACCCTGCAAGTATAAAACTACTTTTACAGGTATTACAGGTCGCGCGATGGTTTAAGATCGCTCGCCGTCGGCGCACACCCGCCCCCCTCACTCCGCACGTCTTCAAATAGACCTTAAAATTGAACACTGCGCATGCCCTTTCCACTTTTGCCGAGCGATCATAAACCACCGCGCGACCTGTACCACAGTTTACAGTATTTAGCTTGTTTGCCGAGGGAGAGAAGACACTATTGTAGAGGTGAATCTAAACTAGCTCACTTCATTTACTTCCTAAATAAAAACTATGTATTAAGTAAATGAAATTGGAAAACATCCTAAAACACTTCATGATGACTCTTTGAATTCATTCTTTGAGGTCCCATTGTGGGCCTAGGAATAATTGACTTAAAAACAGAGACATGTCATCAACAGTACTGTCTGTTCTGTATAACACACAGTTATTCCAGAGAATACCGCGAGGAGTTCTCTCGTTCTCGAGACAATCTCCGAGTACAGCTGAGTCAAGGAGGCGGTGAGGTTAGAGGCATCGACTTACGTGTGTAGGCATCGGCATGGTGACCACTCCCGGCGCGATCCCGTACGGCACCAGCGGCGGCCGAGGCGGGAACGACATCTTACCGCTTTACTACTGCTTTCACTGCTTACAAAACTCTACAAACGCCAGCGTTGTCGACATCAAACTGAAGACCAACCACCGGTGACGCGTACTCACGAAATTATCACTTCACTGACTTTAACTGAACTACAACTTACATACAATCTATTTAATACTATATATGTTAAGATTTTACTGATTATAAACTTAGATCTCACTGAAAATGGAATTTATTACAACATCATTCACCAACATGGTAAAGTTGTCACTTTGTCAGCCATGTTGTTTTTATAAGTTTTCTGACAATCTGACATGACATCTATTATACGTAATTTTTTTTTTGTCATGGCGACCAAAGATAATGTAATACTATGGCGACTATGGCCATCCCATGGACTTAATAATAATTATTATGTCCATGGGACATCCTTCATCCAAGGCCTTACGACATGGTGTTAATTATTATGAAATAAGGAATACTAGTATGGAAATTATTCTGGAAATTAGAACTTATTTACTCAACTGTGTTATAAAAGACGTGTCCATAGATTTGTGCTGGATGCCGAGTCATTCAGGAATACTTGGTAATGAATGTGCGGACTTGGTAGCTAAATTTGCGCCATCAAATTACTCTGACAGGAAACACTAGGGGATCCATAATCATGACTTAATTAACGAGGCTAAGTCCAACTTGCGGTCTGCATATTTGACTGATGGAAGATTTCGTCAAAATGTAAAAGCTTCAAATAAGCCTGTTGTTTTTCGTTGAAAAATTCGAATTTCGTTAAAACTATTTTTACAGACTAAGATTTCTAATATTTCTTTAATTGAGTCTTTAGATTTCTACATAGGATATATTATGTATCACTGTTTCTCCAGATTTTTTTACCCATACGGCAGCGATAGCCGAGTGGGAGACCGTAGGACTACTTGCCTAGGACTTGGTAGTTAAAAGATAAAATCAAAAATTCTGGCAGGTTTAAAGATGGCTACGGCCACTTCTTCTGTTCTGAGTGGTGGTTCTGATTGGCCACGTTCAAGCTGGGTGCCCGTCGATTGGTTGATTTTAAAGGGTTTTGTGCAGCATTATGCTTCATCTTATAAGTGCAAAACTTAGTTCAACTTCATGCTTCAAATTACCTACTTCTTTATTTGCGTTACGATAACGTTTTCGGATGAAGTGGTAGGAAATGAAACGCATTGTTATTCAAGTTATTAAAAAATTTATTCGTTCATAAATATTGCACAACTGTGATATGTCCGCTCTCCGCTAAACAAAAAAGTCGATAGCGAAAACTTTTTTGTTTGCATACAACATCGTCAACGAGAAGACGTTAGGCCAGTTTTTGAGATTCCAGCTTGAGAGAAAATAAAAACCGACCAAATGTAAAAGTGACACTTGAAAAAAGAACACAGCTGTTACTTTCATTTACATGTGTAATATGCTTATCCTGCCGGTAAAATTTATCTAACACCTGTGAATCTGGCCCTTAATATTATAAAGTAAACAAAGCTCTACGATTGATTCACGATGTTAGTGGGCTTGGCTGATTGGTTGATTTGTAACATTGTTGCCATACGAAAGGCACATTGTCGCCCTCCATTATTTTCTTCTTTTTTGCCAAGTTGTAGGTACTATTTACGCCACTTTTTCTGTTCAAGTTGGAAGCAATTTATCTAAAGAAAAAAAATATAAATCCCGCAAATTGGCAACGGGTGTGGAACCTTGTCACACACAATACACTATATTTTACAGCAGTTATCAGCGTTTTATTGGCTGGTAAACTGTCATAAACGTCATCTCTCTTTAGAAAATTGAGGAGATTGTAAATACGCGTACTTAATAATGTAACGTAGTAAAATTATCTACTTGTAAAATAAAACCTATACCATTTCTAGGATTGGCTCAATGACTAGTGGACATCACATACTGTAACTGCACAACAAAATAATTTTCAATCAAATATGAGTTTTACGTTAGCCATCCTGCGCAGGGGCTATAATATAATAATATAGCCGTGTCCTCCCTCAGCGACAACTAACAAAACATTGAACGATTTCATTCAATTCTAACAGAAGTGAGCAGAAATCGAGCGATTCGATTGCTTTCAAAATTTATTTTGACAAATGTTCGTAGAAGACACGGCTATTTCATTGACAACACACATTATGTACATTATGACTTATACATATGCGAGTGCCGTTACCGCGTCGTTACAGGGTCCGATGTCCACATGGACGGATCCAGAGAGGAGGTTCTGGGGTTCATGACCTCTTCCTGGGCCTTAGCTTGGACTAGGAAAACAGTATTTTTTTATATTTTCCAAAAAAACTGGATCCGTCCTTGGATGTCCATAAATAGCGTAGTGGCTTTAAGTCTCCCATGCGATACTAAAATACATTCATAAACTAAGAATCTTATGGATGCAACATAGAGCAGTATAACCATTAAATGTTATACTGCTCTATGTTGCATATAAGTCTATGAGTACCGTATAACGTTAAAATAGTATTACTCAAACTATGGTCGTAATTTATGTTAGTAGTATTTCTACAATTAATTATACACTGTAATAGACTAGAAATGTGCTGCAAAATTTACCTTAGAAATACAAAATGTAAAAATTAGCTTCACTTAAAGCAAGCGATCATAATAATGTACAGTTGAAAATTCATTTTAAAGCGGTGTTTCCTGCGGCCGGCAAAACGAACGATATCATTCAATTCTAACGAAAGTGAGCCGAAATCAAGCGTTTTGATAGGCTGTGAAAAAAATTGTTCAGGTTTCGCAGGAGACACGGCTTTAGGCAAGTCCTTACAGAACAACAAAATGACTATGTCTATTGATTAAGGCTCCAAGCGCAGCTATCGTCAGTTTCTGTACAACTAACACTATCTATTTAATATCACAGTGCAGCGCAACATTACACAATTGCTTACATATTATTATCATCATCAAACATCAATAAGTCTGATAGTTATCCTTATTCTATTTCAATAGGCTTTGATTAATATATTATGGTTCAGCGATAAAGCACTCAATCACGCGTTTTATTACTTGTTTTAGTTAGACATCTTGTCTTTAGATTGATGTGGTATAACAATCATAGCTCAAATTAAGTTAAAATGTTTACATAATATTTAAAAAGAGATTTATACCTATGATTATACTGTACACATTTTTCACCTATTGTTCAAAACATTAAAATATATCGAGATGGTTATTTAATAAATAGGTAGGTATACCTACTAGGTAAGCTTATCTAACCTTACAAATTGGAAGTTATACTAAAAATTAAATTACACAAACTGTGTTTATTAAGACTTTATCAATTCTTCCTTGACCTGGTGTTGGTGATAGCTAGTAAAACACTATTAAAGTACAACATATTATTATTTTAAAGAAAAACATACACTTCATTAATGCACGTAAGGCAGCGAGCTGCGCTCAGTTACGGAGCTATGTTTGTTCGCTCCTAAGATCGCCCTGTCGTATCCGAGTGAGAGAGGGGCGCAGGAGACGCCTCCGCCGCCCCCGCACCTCACCGATCATCGATATTATGCCGCGCGCACGCACCGTGCGATCCCTCATTCTTCCTACTCGTAAATTACTTGAATTGTATAGAATTCCCACCGTAACCATTACAGCCATCTTTTTAAAGTATCAATTAATTTAATATAGAAGATTATAACACCTCTAGGTTTTTGACGAATAAAAACAGCAACGCAATTCAGGTGGATACACAGAATCGAGTTCACGGTTTCAATTCAATCGAAAATGAATTGTAAAAAAAGATTGATCGTGTTGTCGCTGAAAGTACAGCTCAGATAGAATAGTTGTATCCAGTGAAATAATTTATTACTATTGGGCATAACTAAATAGAACCCCGTAATTTTCGTCAGGTCAAGAAATACTCGGTATAATATTTTACTTAAAAACTCTTTTCTCGCATTTGCCATATAAATGAGTGTGCTATTATATTATTTAATAAGAGAGCAATCGCGCACAATCAGTCGCTCATTTATTATTTCAATTGCCTTTTGAAGCCAACCTATCTTGAGGAGTACACTTCATTTACATATGACATTATGTATGGTGGACTTATAGTGGAGATATATATACGAGAGTGGAGAGGGAAGTGCTCAGTTCCAGTCGCCAACAGCCGACGTATATCAAAGTCTGTGGTTACACTTAACTTTAATTACTTACTTCCTAACGAAAACTGTTCTTATACTTGGGGCTTGCGACACACACACCTACTGTCATGTCGTCTAGATATTTAATCATCGCCTGTAGAGTTAGTTGTTCAGACGTAGATGATTATTTATCTTTGTTATTCAAACCATACTAATAACCTTCAGTGTAAAATTTGATGTACATATAATTGCCCCCGCTCGGTTGGTGAGAGACCTAGCACCTTATTCGTGAGTCCACCGATCATGAAACACGCATGCTTACAAGCACACGCACTGTTGTTGTTATTGGTCCTTGTCCTTGTCCTTGCCGTCACCTTCGGGCTGCGTACCCTCAGGCCTCTGCTCGCCGTCGCTGTCTGCAATCTTCCTCCTGCCCAGCACCCTCGCGCCTACGTACCCTAGCAGCGAGCCCGCGGCCGCCGCCAGAGCCCCGGCCTTCGCCCCCACGCACAAACCGACAGGCCCACCGAGTAAGGCGCCCATGCACGCTCCGCTAACACCGTACGCGCCTATTTTCAGCCTGAAATTTGAAAATATAGCGGATAAGTGGCTAACCCTACAAACCTAATAAAGAGATATGGACAATAGATTAAAACAATACAAACTTCTCAGCAGCGGCGAGATGTCCCCGCGCGGCGCTGACGTTCCCCGCCGCGACGTGCACGCCGGCCGCGGCGGCGCCGGCGAGCTCCCGCTGCGCCAGCGCCGCCGCCTGCGCCGACTGCCACACGTCGTGCAGCGCGCGCACCTCGCTCTGCAACTCGCTCCAGCCGCGCAGCAACGCCTCGCGCTCGCGGAGCACTAGCTCCTGTGACAGACGTCGGATGCTAATGGTATTGTAGTGGCTGCCTGAACATCCACGCTCCGCAAACGTTTCCACTAAGTGGAACAATTCATCACTAACATACAATAATTATTCACTATTTATAAAATTACTTAAATAAATTTTAACGCACGTGATCGTAGACTTTCAGTTGTATCTGCTGTGGATCGTCGATGGGCACCGCTTCGGGCTCCACGTGCGCCACCACGCCCACGGAGTCCGTGGACACGGCGCTCACCGCCGCGGGGGGCGCTTGCGGCGGGGCGCGGTTTATCGCCAGCGGAGACGTGCCTGGTCAACGGTCAAACACTTTCATGTCTAGTAAAGATGATTAGGTGCACTCTTCTCACTAGAAAAGTTTAGTAGACGTCAAGTACATAACAACTCAAACCATTTATTTTCATAAACCCTAAGGGGTGCTTGAACACGCTAACAAACATTATAGATACAGAGCAAACAAAAAAGGAAAAATATCTATAGAATTTATTTAATTGAAATAATATTTACTTTTTAAAATAATTTATAATAACCAGATTCGATGGGTATAGCATAATGAGAAGAATTAACGAGAAGCTCATTTGCACCATCTTTTCAATATTTCCAGTAAGTTTAAGTTATTGCAACACCAAAATTTTACAATACATTCACGAATAAATATGACTGTGTTTGGTTAGAAAGAAATTAGCATAGTTATAAATCAGGACACAAATAGTAATAGTGAAAAGTCCAGCAGAGCTATTCGATCCATAAGTACATGATGGTGTTGAGGATGATGGCAGCAGATGATCACGTTCGATTAGAAGCACACAACAGCACGCAGCGACAGATTAAACAATACACAACAACATTTTTAGGGTTCCGTAGTACCCACAAGAAACCCTTATAGTTTCGCCATGTCGTCCGTCAGACTGTCTGTCCGAGCATTGCGTCGAAACCGGTAGTGCTAAAAAGTTGAAATTTTGCATGAATAACCAAACAAAAAAGTGGTAACATACCCATAGTGTGGCGTATCGTTAGATAGGTCTTTTTAAAACACAAATACCTGTTCGCGAGAAACTAAACTTTAAAGAGCAAATTTTTGTTCGAGTGGGGCCTCTCTCCACTTTAAAAACTTAACCGTTAGGCGAATAATCTGAAATACATCATGGCAGTATATGTTTTCAACTTTCCAGGAAAACTTTAGCGGTTACGCTAACTTTATTGTTGAAGAGTAATAAGAGCCCAAATTGTAAAATGCAGTTACTTGGAACAGTTTGTCCATAATGCAAAAACCTTTGAAAATTATGACTTGTACAAAGTTTTTACTTGTTTAATACAGATTTTAAGTCCAAAATATGTTGTAACGACTAACTACGGAACCCTATCGCGCGTAGCCCGACACGCACTTAGCCGTTTTTGTTATGTCTTAACTATAGTTATAAGCACGGGTCAAGCATGCGTCACTCCTGAGAGTAAAGCTCACCGCTGAGGGACACGCGCGTCGGCGGAGACCACACCAGCGCTCGGCAGCTGCTCTCTATCAAACCTACAATAAGTCATAGGAATACTAACTGCGGAGCAAAGCAAATGCTTACTGCAACCTGGATGAATATATATACATAAGAGATATTATCATATCTCCTAATGTTCATGTGCAACTCAAGTATATTGTCAAGTTTGTTACCTAGTCTAGGTTTGCAAAGTCTACCTGATGTAGCTAGCACTAATGTTTTCCAAGACATCAGGATGCAACTGTCAACATTCCAACTCAGGGCTACTGACAATTTATGAATGGGATGAATCCTAGGAGAGGAACTCGATATCCTAAGCCCCAGAAACAATTGATTGCTGTAGGAATTGTTTCAATATTTTAAACATTTAGTGAAACAAAAGCCTTGTCTACTAAACATTTGGCCTTAGCTAAGAGTATATTTACCTAGGTAGTCGACGATGGCTTTGAGAGTGGTGTCCCTGGAGCGCTGCGTGAGGGTGTCGAACCTGGTGCGGTCCTCAGGGCGCACCTGCCGCCTCAACGCGTCTAACTCAAGCAACAGCGATCGCAGCTGCGAGGCGACGCGACGCGCGTGCGTCTGTTCTGTGCGAGCACGCGCCAGTTCACCAATCTCTTCATACTGAAATTATAATCATGATAACACTAGTTGGATGAATGGGATATTCAAATATAATATTATTCAAAAAATTCATGGCAACAGAATAAACCTTTGTAAACTAGTGTAATCAACCCAAGTACCATGATTTGAAGCATGAGCCAATAAGCATTTTCACTCTCAACAGTATATGAATTTATTCACTGACTGAAATAGTCTTAACATAAAAATCAAGTAAAGTTCTTTCAGAACGCTTGTAATGTAACATTCCTGATTCTAAAGTTACATCTGATGTGGGAGGTGCACTGAGAATGTAATAAAACAATTTGAAATTTCATTTCAAAATTGATTACACTATGGGCAAATGCTTGCATGGCTTTTGGAAGCAGTTTATAACAAAATGCTCAAAGTCAAATCTGAATGTGAATAGAGTTGCTGTCTTTCAGCACCTTTATATTTGTGTTACATTTGCTGTGTTTGTATTTGTAGTGGTATGCATGGCCTTCAACACCACAAGCCTGATGCTTTAACCTCTGGGCAATGGTTATTACAGTACCTAAGGAATGAATCCCCTACATCTGGCACACCCTGGGCAATTCGCAAGTTCACCAAAGTGAATTGGCTAATCCTTTCACCACAAATGCAAGTCAAATTAAAATTTGACTCAGCCATCGACACAACAAGAAAAAATATCTGATAAAGATAAAGATAAAGATAAAGATAAATTTGGATTTTTACATTAGATAGAACGCCAGAAGCAATTACACTATCCAATGGTCCCAATGACAAGGCCAAATACACACATTCACTCACTCAAGCACACCCAGTCTCAGAACAAATATTTGCGAATTACACAAAGATTTGTCCCATGTGGGGATCGAACCCACAGCACCAGTGCAGTGGAGAGCGGCGAGGCGACCGCTTAAACCACTACACCACACGTGCAGACATATGAATTGATGAATATATCTGACCCTGCAAATAGTGTCACAAATAGCTCATTACTAAACAACTATAAAGCTATTTGCCTGCATCATAAAAATCAGTTGTAATACAAATTTTAACAACTCCAAAGAAGTACAATAAAACCTAGTTAATTTCATATAAAACTGGTATATTATATACATGTCTTTTTTTATTTAACAAATACATTTTATATATTTAACAAATACATCATCAGACGTCAAACATGCATAGTTGAATATTTTCAAAGTTTACATGTATGACTGACATGAATAATAATATCATAAAGTTCACGCGTAGTCGACGCATTACGACAACTACGACGACGGCCAAGTTTTTTTCATCATTTTATTTATAAAAGACTATATGCGTTAGAATGCGAGTTACGATTCCATCCATACGTAACAACGCAATATTACTAAATCTGCGTTCTAGTTCACGACGACGGACGATAACGATGATCTATTTCCTCGCCGAAAATATAACAGTTAAACAAAGGGTATAGAAATAAAGCACGATGCAGACTCACCTTGATTATATTAGCTTTATGTTGTCGCAATAGATCCAAATGATGGGGAATCGCCACTTCGTTGAACTTAGTCAATGAAAGCTCGACCCGCTTCAAAGGCAACTTGTTTTCTTCATCCATTATGTGTGTGTTACGTTAAGTTCTAGCAAACATTAAATTTATTTGTGTTATTGTCTCATTATTTTGAAACAGAACAGCACAGCTGTTGCAGCTGTGATTTGATTCGGATCTGAAAATCTGTATTCGACACTGACTGTCACTTTTGACAGATTTGACATTTGTAGACTTCAAGACAAACTTGATTTTATGAAAATGGGTCCACCATTTTCATAAAATCAAATTCTTATCAAGATAAATATTTACGTAAATTAAATGAATAATGTTTATTTTTTCATTATTCCGGATGAATATTATTCATTCATACAATATTCTTCTTTAATCTCTATAGAAACATAAGTCGCAATGCCAAACTTCCAACCCTAGAGCAAGTCTATGCCCATCTGTCATTTGTCTGTCAAAAAGCTCGACTCGAAGTTGTCGTTGAATCGTTGAATTTGTTGCGAATCTAAAATCGGTATTATTTTGTGGTGTTTATTTCTTATTCAGATACATTTCTTCGTTATTTATGTGTTTCAATTAGTTATTCCGAGCACATAATTGTGTTCGAAACGTTCCAATAACCGCCGAAATGGATGTAGACACAGGTAACGAAATGCATTTGTGTTACTAACCTCAATGTTACAAAAATGTTATTCCTTTTAACTTTATACCTAGTACTTATAAATGAAACAGTTATAAATTCGCTTGAAGTGAAACGTAGCCAGGTTTTGAGTTTGAATCTACGATCCATGATTTATATCCATTTGTATGATTTGCAGCATTTTGTTGTCAACATTTTTGAGAGTAACTTCCATAGCAGAGGATGCTCGTAGACTATTGATCTTGAGTTGGACTTTAAGTACTGATTTAAATCGTAATATGATCACTCATTTTTAACAATTGGGCACAACACACTTCTTAGAATATCTTTATTGAAGGTGGGGTTTAACATGTTTTACTCATATCTGTGTCTGCTAAATATGAATGATTCTGTTATGATTAAAGCCTGATTTTATTCAGAAAAATTTCACAAAGAGCCTTTTCATAGGTTCAAAATTGAAGATAGTATTATAGTATATCCACAATTTTTGGTTTATGAGGGGCCTAGTTAGGAATTTTCGTTTTGGGCTTTTGTTTAAGATTGCTATGTTCAATAAGTCATTGTTCTCAATACATTTACACATAAAAATATTTCCCAATATTATTTAGCAACCACCCTCTCATATGCAACATTTAGAACCTGCATATACAATAATACTACTTCAATATTACTAGATGCCCTAGAAATACCACACACCTAAGCATTACTGCTTAACATAATTTTCTTAAAAACCTAAGAAGTGGCCTCAGGCGTACAAAGTCTGTAAGCACAAAGATGCCAATTTTTGATAAAACTTTCCGTAAAAACTGCCTTAATAAACACTAGAAGCATTATCTGATTGTATGTGATGTTTTTTGAAGATGATGTGTAATTAAATTTTAATAATGTGTTAGTGTGTTTTAAATAGTTTCTGATGTTGGGGCTGAACACTTTCCTAATTCGTAAAATGTATGAGTCAATCAATCCAATAATCATAGTATTTAACCTTTCGTCAACAAGTTATAAACTAAACTAATTTACTTTAGGTAACTACCTAATATAATTTAAATTTTATCTTATAATTTAGTTGTTAAATTCTTCGTTTAACATACTACCTTTCTTGTTGACGCTTTTTTTTTCAATTCAATTCAATTCATTTATTTTCTGCAAATACAGGTACAAAAGGTGACAAATTTATTATTATGATCTTAGACCGTATTTCGCCGGCAAGCATGCAAATTATAGTAGGTACATGAAAAATTTATACAAATACAATAAATTAAGAATTACATAATTAATATTTAAAATAGTAAAATTCAAATACATTTAGACTATAAACTAAAGAAAGCTATTTAATTGAAGTGCTGTACAGATATAATTGGGCGTCAGATTCGCAATTTCTTTTTAAGTAAAACATAATAATGTGTGAAGTGTTTAATCTGTCATCTGTACCTTGGCAATAAAATAAAATAAACAATTCTACAGAAAATAAAAATATACTCTAAGTATCATGTTTTAGTATTTTAGGCACTTTGCGTAAACTTATAGCTATTTGTAGCGCGCATCATATAAAAAATAATTGAATAGTTGCAGCATCCTAATAAAAAAAATAATTCAAAATAGCAATACCTACTCTGACTTCTGCTCATGACACATTGAAGGGACATTATTAATCTTTAATTTGTGTCCTTAGATTGAAGTATTGAAGCTATTATAATAATATACTGTTTTGTATTTTGATAGGTGGTGGCAGACGCTCACGGTCACGCAGCGGTTCTGTAAGTACTGATCTCATCATCTACCTGCCCTTAACCCAATTGCAGTTGGTGCAACATGTTCTAAGCCCGTTGGGTGCCCGGGGCGGCAAAGCTATGTGGTGCCCCCTGGTTATTCTCGCGGGGTGGAGGGGGATTATATTATTATATTCTTCCATATAAGTAAGAAATGTCACAGAAATGCCATCGAGTTCAAGTATCAGGGGGTGCCGCAGGCGCCGACTTAAAGCGCCTCCTGGGGCCTATGAAAATAAATAATTTGAATTTAAAGTATTTTTCAATAAAAATTGGAAGGTATTTTTATTTATACTACATATTATCTAGTGTAACCGACGTAAAGCTCACCTGATGGTAAGTGGTAACTATAGCCCATAGGACAAAATGAACCAATAGGAATGAATCACTGTAGCAGAGCTGCGATTTTATTCAATCCTATTGGTATATAGTTCTCTGTTTCGCCGCCCTACTTCGCTTCAGTAGACAGACACCCTAAGGCTGTATAGTTCTTCAGGACGCTTAAGAGAGAATCTTGTAGTTCCAATTTATTATGAAATTATTACTGTTATACACATCTGCCACGCCCTTCTGGGTAATGTATTGTGTTATTACTATTGTTCTTGTTTGTATGTTTGCAGGCGGGCTCAAAAATGTCGCACGATGGGTCGCAGCGCTCGCGTTCTGCGTCGCGCTCTCGATCGCACTCCAAGTCGAGCTCACGCTCCCGATCGCGTAGCAAGTCTCGTTCTCGTAGCAAATCTAATTCTCGTAGCAAATCCCGTTCTCGTAGCAAGTCCGGCTCTCGTAGCAAATCCCGCTCCCGCTCGCGTAGCGGGTCTGGCGCTCGCTCTCGGTCGGGCAGTCGTTCGCGCTCCGGCTCTCCGGTGAAGTCCCGTTCACGCTCTCGCTCGGGCTCGCCGGCAAAGTCTCGTTCGCGCTCTCGCTCGGGCTCTCCGGCTAAGTCTCGTTCGCGCTCTCGCTCGGGCTCCCCGGCAAAGTCTCGATCGCGCTCTCGCTCCGGCTCGCCCGTGAAGTCTCGCTCGGGATCTCCCGCCAAGTCTCGCTCGCACAGTGGATCGCCGCGCAAGTCAAGATCACGGAGTCGGTAAGTTGATTATTTTCGCACCATCCCATGATGTTAAAAAATACTGCGGTTTAACTTTGATTTGCCATGATGTTTCTAGTGGCCCTAAACTAGGCAAACATCTATCTTAGGTGTACGGAGAAACCGTACACCATTAGCATTGTCAGCATTTACATGCGCGCGGGCAGTGGGCATGTGTCTTTACCTAAGCATTTACGTTAGTTCGCGATCTTTCCGCATCGGCTAAAGACACGGCTCCACCAAACCGCGCGCGTAGCCTTCTTTTATCTATCATTACACGTTTAAGTACAAATTTACGTGTTTCATTTGTGGACCTTATCGTTAGGCTCTACATTAGGTGTAAAACACAATAATTGGTATTGAGATGTAGAAACGCGCCAGCGTGACCAGCTTAGTAAATATAAAAAATATTGTTGGCGACGCAGGAGTGTCTACACTAACCATTTTGCGGTACTTTTGACTCCATCGACATCCACTCGGAAACCTATTTACCTTACATACTTGAAAGTTTACCTTTAGGCCATTAGCTTACCTAGAATGTAATATTTAATACATACAGTTAGCGAAATATAAACGTTCAAAACCAAATTTTTTGTGACGGACTGAGTTATAGATCAAAAACCTTACCCACCAGATGACGTAGAAACTTGATATAAGGGAGATTAAGGGATACTTTTAACACAGACAGTGAAAATAAATCCAAGCTGAAAATTTAACTTGGCCTATATTATTGAACGATAAAGTGTAATAAATCGGGTTGTCTCTGGCCTCTTAGGTTACTGATTTGTTTTTCAGATCCCGTTCCAAAAGCGGTTCTCGTTCCCGCAGCGGATCTCCCATGGCCAAATCTAAATCCAGATCGAGGTCTAGAAGTAAATCTCCCGCGCGCTCTCGCGCCGGCAGTGCGACTCCCGCTCGTTCTAAGTCGAAGAGCGCGTCGCCCGCCAGGACCAAGTCGCGCTTGAAGTCGAGATCTCGCAGTAAGTCTGCCGAGAAAATGGAAGTGGATGGAGAAGGAGAAGTGAAAAGAGCATCTGCTGAAAAATCCAAGTCTAAGTCTCCTTCTGGTAAGTTAATCCTGATACAATCCAATGAGGGCTAGCGTTTTTTGTCCTATCAGGTGGCGCAACTGTAGAGTGAGGTCCAGTCAGTTTGTTATTACCGGCGCCGTATTAAATCAAATTGAATACGATAGAATCATGGAGTAAACGTATTGGTCATGCCACAGTATTGCGCAGTTCCGTTTTGCCGAAATAAAAGGCGGCCATAAGTTTCCAAAGGTAAAATGTTTCAATACAGTGCTATGTTACTAGCCTTCGCAGGGTCAACTATGTCCGATCAAAACATTCACGTGTTTGCTATAAACAATTCAAACTTGACGTGTTTGTTAAAAACATTAATACCTTGAAGATTATCCATTACCTAAATAATTAAATAGTTTTTATTATTACTATATACCCTTATGTTCATGCATGACAGGCTTGCTTGACAGACATTTGATCTACCCCAAACCATTGAGTTATGTTTTTATAGAAACACAGTTCTTTGAGCCGTTACAAGACAAACATTTTGCACAATTTTTTTGTTAGGAATACGGATGTTTTGAGCCAATTTCAAGTGTGAACATTCGGACGTCCGTCTTTCTTACATCTTCACCAATGATCGCTTAGCCTAACCGCAAACAGTGACATTTGACTTTTCAGAGATGTCACGCTACACCAGCAGCCCTAGCGACAAATTCATACGCGATAGCCCTCATTGTAGGATAGACCTTTGACCAATAGCGATATTCGTATGCTTAAAATGTTATTTTGACTACCACTTGTTTGTTTTTAGGAAAACGCGCGTCCCGTTCCCGGTCTCGCTCTGGATCGAAGCACTCCAAATCAAAGTCTCGGTCGCGCTCGCGATCCAAATCTCGTTCGCGATCCAAATCCCGGTCGCGTTCCAAATCTCGCTCACGGTCCAAATCCGGCTCACGGTCTAAATCTAGATCACGATCCAAATCACGCTCAAGATCTAAATCACGCTCTAGGTCCAGATCCAAATCTGTTGCAAAAGGTATGCATTTTCATTATATCAAATTTATTTATTTTATGTATTATATTATTTTTAAATAATTTATGTATGCATGTTAACAAAACTCAAAGTTATGGACTAACCAATAATTAAATTTAAAATAAAATTATATTATATTTTACTGTAAGGATTTCTTTTTTTATTTTGTTTTTTTATCATTTGTAACAAACATACTTAAACTATGTTAAATCTATTTGGGAAGGAACTGGTTCTCAACACACAGCTCACGCTAGTTTGGGAATCAGGGCTTATATTTATATTGTTAAATGTATTTTGTTGCAATAAATGATTTATTATTATTATTATTATTTTCAGCAAGAAAAAGCCGCTCTCGATCGGGCTCCGCCTCTCGCAAGTCTCGTTCGCGATCACGCTCTGGCTCACGATCCAAATCCAGATCTCGGTCCCGATCAAAGTCCAAGTCGCGATCGAAATCTCGCTCCAAGTCTCGATCGAGATCTAAATCTCGCTCAAGATCTCGTTCCAAATCTGGCTCAGCAAAGTCTAGATCTAGGTAAGACATTTTTTTTTTTTTAATAAAGGTTACTAGTAATTTGCAGATACAAATGACTAGTATTGATTGATTGAATAGTAAATGTAATAGATATAATTAGTAGCAGTTGGTAATGTAAAACGTTTATATTGCAGATCTCGTTCTGTCTCACGAGCGAGCTCTCGTTCTGGCTCCGGCTCCCCCTCGCGCCCGAGTAAGTTGTACATACTGCTTCTAAACTTTCAACATTAGAAAAAACCTAGCTACTTGTGTTGTAATTAACTACAATTTATTCATGTATTTTAATTATAGGCAAAAAGAAGCGCACGGTGCGCCTGGAGTCGGACGACGAGGGTGGCGACGCGGCGTCCCCCGCGCCCCCCGCCGCCGCCGACGTGCCCATCGCCGACAAACCTGCCGTGGACGCCGACTCCTCCGACGATGACCTCGCGCCGGACTCCAAAGGTGAGCGCACTACTACTGTACGAACGGCACGTGCCAGGATTAGTAGTACTCATTGCTTCCGTGCACGTTTCAGGAGTAGAAATGTCGCAGGGCATGTCGGACTTCGACATCATGCTGGCGAAGAAGCGCGACGAGCGCAAGGGCCGGCGGCGGCGGAGGGACATCGACATCATCAACGACAACGACGACCTCATCGCGCACCTGCTGCAGCAGATGCGCCAGGCCGCCGAGGAGGACCGCGAACTCAACAAGAGGAACCAACCCGCTGTTAAAAAGGTCATATTATTCATTCATATAATCATTCATATCATTCCTTTACATTTTCTTTGACAACAATGCTATCAGGAAGTACAAGAAATTCTCAAATATTTGAATGTTCAACACAGTGTTTGGTAATCTTTTATTGCTCTTGAACTTGGTATCGTGTCGCTTTCTTGTAGAGGCGAAGTGAACATTTGATTTGGCGTGTCAGTGAATAATATTGTGTGTGTGTTATGTAGGTGTCGATGCTGAAGTCAGCCATGTCTCAGCTCATCAAGAAGGACCTGCAGCTGGCGTTCCTGGAACACAACGTGCTCAACGTGCTGTGTGACTGGCTCGCTCCCATGCCCAACCGGGCACTTCCCTGTCTGCTCATCCGGGAGAGCATTCTCAAACTGCTCATGGATGTGAGTACTACCCAACCACTCCCTATCTACTCATTCATTGATACTTATACAACTGTGTCTCTGATACACCTTCATTGCCAAACCAATGGAATTATGTTGATGAGAATTAATAGCATGTGCACTGTGCAGCCCATTCGCACGTGATATAGAAAGGTGTAAGGCAAGGCATTGGTTGCAGTTTCCGTCCATCGACAAGTCCTTGCTGAAGCAGTCGGGCATCGGCAAGGCGGTGATGTACCTGTACAAGCACCCCAAGGAAACCAAATCCAACCGCGAGCGAGCGGGCCGGCTCATCTCCGAGTGGGCGCGGCCCATATTCAACCTCTCTACTGACTTCAAAGGTGAGCCAATCCTTGAAACTACTTCTTCTTCGCCCAATTATTAGTCAAACTTAATATTTAATTCATTCGCCAAACTCTAGTAATTGATTACTGCGAAAGTAACTCTGACTGACTTTTACGTTTTTTTACGGATAAGTTGCGGCAATTTTGTTGAAAATAAGTAAATCACTCGTTGTATCTAAGCCTGGGATAAGTCATGAGTTATCGCATCGCCATAACCAAGTGTAAGATCGGATGTAAATCGAAAGAATCTGCGATCTAAATTTCATTTTGTTGTTCTGTTTTTAGTTTGATACATTTTTATATGAAACTTTTAGAAGATTATTCACTAGTTATATTTAGGTCCTAGGTGATAGAGGATGAGCCAATAAAGATGTATGAAATGGAATAACGACATGACGGTGTGTGATGTAATGTGTATGTGCTTTGTTCAGCGATGACGCGAGAGGAGCGCCAGGCCCGCGACGAGGCGATGGCGGGCGGCAAGCGCCGCGAGGAGCCCGGCCCTTCCAAGCGACAGAGGACTGATGCTCCCGATCCTGACAAGTCAGTAATAATCGTAATATCAGCTCTGTGTACATACACGTCCCACTGCTGGCCTTAGTTTCCCACTACATTGCTAGTCTTTACAAACCTTCAGATACCTTTAGGCATTCTCATGCAAGTTGCCTCACAATGTTTTCCTTCACATACTAATACACATTTATATCTTCGATTGTAATGTGAATAAATAAAAGTGATGTGAATCATTTAATGCACGGTTATGAACTACTCAAATGGCACTTCGACATTCGATTGACTAAATGGGTAAATGGAGATAAATAATAACAACAAGGTACAACATCTTTTATTAAATAAATTTGGTTATTGTGTTCGGTTGGATCTCCCGCACAGTAATACAAAAATAAAATGTTTTCACTTACTTTTATTAGTCCACAAATTATTAAGTTATATAAAGTATTTTATCGAAGTCCTTAAAGAGTAGCCAATAGAATAAATAATAATAGTTCATTCAAAGAGAAATACCACAGTCCAAACAAGAGAGCAAACACAAGTCCAAAACAAATCCAAGTGGGTCATTAAAAATCAAAGAACGCAAAAGACAGCTGTAATGTGTGACTTTAACCGAAGCGACAAGACGAATAACAGTTTTTGGAATTTTCGGACAAATGGGGTGCTAGATCTAAATTCTGCATTTACCTAGTATACACACACTAGTATAATTGAGTTTTTTTTATTGTTTTTTCATAGCTTTCTTTCATCATTATAATATAATATTATTATTTATTTTGATAATAAAATGTGAAATATATATGGGGTAAAATTACTGGAATGTATATTTGAGGCTTGGGAAGAGTCGCGGGATGCCTATGGGGTGTTTTGTGACTTATCTAAGGCTTTTGATTGTGTGCAGCATGAAACTCTAGTCAAGAAGTTACACCACTACGGTATAAGAGGCATCGCTCTGGATCTTCTTACTTCATATCTAAGCGATAGGATTCAGAGAGTAGATGTCAATGGAAAGCGTTCGCATGGATCAGCTGTAGCAATGGGGGTGCCACAAGGCTCTATTTTAGGGCCTTTCCTGTTTCTCTTGTATATTAATGATTTACCTCATCTTGTTAAGGATAATCATGAGATAGTATTGTTTGCGGATGACACTTCTTTAGTTTTTAAGGTAAAAAGACAACAATCAGTAATTGACGATGTAAACAATGCTTTATCAAAGATAGTGAACTGGTTCAGTGCTAATAACTTGCTTTTAAATGGTAGTAAAACAAAATATATTAGATTTTTTACAAAAAATGTTAAGCAAGTCAAAACTAGTGTGGTGATGGACAATGAGGAATTGGAAATGGTCAATAAGGTTGTCTTTCTTGGTATTACATTAGACTCTAAATTACAATGGGGCCCACATATAGAAACGTTGTCTGGTAGACTCAGCTCAGCAGCTTACGCCGTAAAAACAATTCGTCAACTGACCGATGTTGACACTGCGCGTTTAGTTTATTTTAGCTATTTTCACAGTATAATGTCATATGGTTTATTGCTTTGGGGTAGTGCCGCGGATATAGATTCAATATTTATGCTCCAGAAACGAGCTATTCGAGCTATCTATATGATGAGTCCCAAGGAGACACTAAGAAATAAATTTAAAGAGATACATATTATGACGTTACATTCTCAATACATTTACGAAAATTTAATGTACGTTCACAAAAACCAAACGAAATTTAAGAAAAATAGTGATCTCCATAAATTAAATCTAAGGAACAAAAACAAACTCGCTGTGCCCACTACTAGGCTCCATAAAATCTCTAACTCGTTTCCAGGTCAATGTATACGCTTTTACAATAAACTTCCTTTAGACGCAATAGAATTATCGATAGGTAAATTTAAAAAATATGTTAAAACTAAATTATGTCAAAAAGCTTACTATAGAATTTCAGACTACATAAATGATAATAGTATTTGGAAATGAATTGCTCTTCTTATGTGATTTTTTTATGTACTTTTATATTGTTATATTTTTCATTTTAAAAGATGGTGCACATGAGTTTCTCACCAGCTCTTCTCATAATGCAATACCCATCGGAGCTGGTACTTAGATTGATTTTAATTCGATTGTAAACAGTTTGATTAAAATTAATCTGAGCCCCGGTTATTCAAATCATTGTAATTAGTATAATTTAGTATTATTTATTATTTACTTTTATATCATTTTTTGTAATGTTTTGACGTGTTCATGCGCCTCCTGGGGCCTATGAAAATAAATGATTTGAATTTGAATTTGAATTTATATAGATTTTGACTGTGTACAATTTACATGATACGTAAGTACGGATATAAATAAATTTAAGCAATAGTCAGCAATAGATGCAATACCCATCGGAGCTGGTACTTGGATTGATTTTAATTCAAATCTCTAAGTTGAATTAAAGTCAATCTATGCTCCGGTGTCTAAGTATTATAATTTAGTTAGCTAAGTTTTATTTTAATTTTATATTTTTTGTATTTTGATGTTTGTTTTAACGTGTTCAAGCGCTCCCTGGGGCCCATGGAAATAAATGATTTGATTTTGATTAAGAATGTTTTGAACAATTTTAATTCAGCATCATTGAAAAAACGAACAATATCAATCCCAATTGTTCTTAAAATCAAATGTCAAACTTCCATGTCTTTGATTGATATAATCTGTGGCTTGAAGAATCGTAGTAATCACGAAATTTTTAATTATTAATCCTAATGAATATAATTATTTGCGTTGGTGTGTGAACCAGTTTATACAACTGAATGTGATAACGAACAGTGTGTTATTATTTCGAAATATCATAACATGTGATAGGGGAGAGGGAGGTTTGTTTACTGTTTTTGCCAAGCCCAAATGAATATAGACTATTCATAATCTTCTAATTATAAATTATTCAGAGAAAGTCGGTTAATAAATTCGTAGTGGCATTATGGAAGCTTTCAAATCAAATCAAATCAAATCATTTATTTCCATTGGCCCCAAGGGGCGCTTGAACACGTCAAAACAAACATCAAAACACAAAAAATATAAAATTAAAATAAAACTTAGCTAACTAAATTATAATACTTATTGTAATAAAATGATTTGACACCGGAGCTTAGATTAACTTTAATTCAACTTAGAGAATTGAATTAAAATCAATCCCAGTACCAGCTCCGATGGGTATTGCATCATGAGAAGAGCTAGTGAGAAACTCATGTGCACCATCTTTTCAAATAATTCATACAATATTTGTTTGTTTTTGACAATAATTCTATGTGTAAGTTATAGCAACCAAAACAACATTATAGCTAAATATGGTTATAAAGAGAAAATAAACTTAAATATAGAAATGCAATTTAATTATTATAAATAAATCCATAGTATATAAGGTTGCAATATCTTACACTTCAAGCAGAAAATAAAGGAGTAAAAACAACGTGTGTATACTACTGTATATATAAGGGTTTCAGAACAGACAAAAAAATATTTATATACTAATAACAAAAACTATTTATACTACAAAAATATAAAAATTAAAAAAATGTACACACAGATTGCCTTTACTTAACAATATTTGAAATAACATGAAATGAGGTTATACAAATCAAATTTAGTGAGTTAATAAAGAAACTATAATTATGAATTAATTGTCATTGATCATCATATTAAATAAAAAAATTATGTATCAATTGATATTCATTATAATGTCAAAAATTGAAACTTATGTCAATACTATGATAATATGATGTCAAAATAATCATAATCAATCATAATTATAAATAGGATAAAACAATGTCTAACTTGGCAATTCATTTGAAATATAATAACCATAATAATTGTAAATAATAAATACATTACTGTAATAAATACATTAGATAAATTAATATTATTTCCAAGGCGTAGTGTCGGTTAAGAAATCGTTTATTTTATAATAGCCCCTTTCCATGAGACGATTCTTAACGATACTCTTAAACTTTAGAAGGGGCAAGTACAAGATTTCGACAGGAATTTTGTTATAAAAACGCACTCCAAGTCCCTCAAATGAGTTGTGGACTTTGTTTAAGCGATAATATTGGCCTACCAATTTTTGCTTATTCCTCGTATTTAATGAATGAACATCGCTTCTTGTAGGTTCTGGATTTGAATACCTGGTGTTACCTTTACAAAGATTTTTGGTTAAATATAATTCATTTACAATTTGTAACATTGATTATATTATTATTTCTATTAGTATTACATTATCTTTGATTTCTATGTTTTGATGTTTTGACTTGTATTGCAGAGTAGCACGTCCCGGAGAGAAAGGCTGGGTTGCGCGGGCCAGGGTGCCTTTGCCTTCCAACAAGGATTACGTGTACCGACCCAAATCTACCAGCGAAGTCGATATGTCACGGGTAACTGCCTGCCATTCTGTTTTATCGAATGAATGTTGTGCGCCGAGAGCTCATTGCAGCTCAGGAAGATCTACAAAACACGGCAGACAACTGTGCAGTAAACTGTTTGCCACCATTGTAATATTTACCTACTTTTCTTTCACAAGTGCTTACTCTAAGCGGTAGTTGTGATGTGCCGCTTGGTCACCTAAACTCGACAACTTTCTAAATATTTTGTAGAGCCCGCAGAATAAACAGTTCTCCTTATTATTAAGTCCTTTGAAGACCTTTACTAAAATGAGATTGTTTGTATTTCAGACGAGCAAGAAGAAGATGACTCGGTACGAAAAGCAGATGAAGCGATTCATGGACCAGAAACGACTCAAGAGCGGATCGCGCCGAGCCGTCGAGATCTCCATCGAGGGCCGCAAGATGGCGCTGTAATGCTCATGCGTCACGACAACGGTCCGCAGCGAGGCACAGCTCCTTCACATTGATCCACTGTTTCAATGCAGTCCAGTATTCAATGTTTTAAAACATATTGCACTTTAATATTAAGTAAAGGTCAGTGAGTGTGTTTGTGGTGCTCGGTGTTAGCGATAGAGCACAACGTTATGTAAGTGGAAGTGAATTCTTCGAGATTTTAGTTATATCTATGTATAGTAAAACATTTTATAAATGCTTTGTATAGAGCTACTAATGAAGTTAATTTCGTTCAGTTCAATGTTACGGTATAAGCAGGCGATATTAAAATTGATTATATTTTATTGATGATGTAATCAAATGCTGGACTTGTTCAAAACGCTGGATCAATATGATTCGTTTATGACAACGGTCATAGTGTCGGGGACAGTAATAGTGACGCGACAGATTGTGATTTTGTGTTAAGTCATAGGATAAGTTATTGAACTGAATAAATTATGTGAGGAGAGGAATTACATCGTTTTATTTCAATCGTTTCTTGGTATCTTCTCCTACTACAGCTATTAGATAATGCCCTCAGACAGTACTCTTTACTTAAAGCTTGTGTGGGCACGGTTGCTTCGGTACATACCTGCATAGGCTGAAGAGGGAGGCGAGCCCCATGTGCCACCACTGCTAAAATTGTTGGTCATAAAAACTTATTCAATTACAAAAATACAATACAAATAAAATAAATAAAATGTTCACAGATCATAGATGGAATATAAGCACCTATGTAGCAGAAAAGCCTTTAAATCATCCTTGAAGTTGCCTTTGTGCAAAAAACCCTTTAATTCTATTGGCAACTTATTGAATATTTTTAATGACATGTAATAACTGCTGTGTTCGACTATGTTGAGGTGTGGTACCCCGTTACTCTGAAAGTCCTTTCGGCGGGAGCTTTCTCTTTTCCCTCGTTCATCAGCATTTTCATGTGTGAACATTTTTTTTTAAATTCGTTAATAATATGTATAAATAAGACCAGAATGTAAAGACTCGGCACCGTTAATATACCGAGCTCTTGAAAATAAGTTTTACAAGATACCTCCTGCCTTATACCGACTATTGTTCTAATTGCTCTTTTCTGTATAATGAATGCGGTCGATATGTTGTATTCATAACTCCCCCCCAGTATAAAATGCTGAATCTCAGTATTGACTCTGAAGTGTGCAGGATTGTAGAAAGGTTTGCTTGAGTGTAAACACTTTTTATATGAAATAAAGTTTATTTCACACAGCACACAGTTCAAAAGTACAAGAATAGAAGGAGAAAAGTAAGAGATAGTTATTAGCACTAGAACACTAAGAAAGCTTATGGTGTCTACGACTAAGGTTTGTGGCACCATAAAAGCGTAATATTTATGTTTTGTAAGCGGAAGCATGCGACAGCGCTTCGCGTCGAGACAAGAAAACGACTGTCGAGACGGGTGAGGCAATGCGCCGTGCGCTTGAGTATAGCGGCGGCCCGCCTCGCAAACCAGTTTCAAGACAAGTATTTCTCTAATACGAAATTACAATTGTTTTGTCCTAATGTTTTGTACATATTTAATTTATTCTTTTAAATTTAAGTTTTTATACATAACAATGTTTTTACACTATATATAATTATTATAAACTTTTGTTATTTGTAAATTTCTATATATATATAATAATAATACAATATTTATTTTTAATTGTTACACATGTAGTTAGTTTTAATTTACAGATTTATATAATATGAAATAAAATGTAGCTCTGCTACAACTCCACCAAGGAATAATACACCATTTTTAAATGTTGTCTATTTACTACATTCCGAAGGCTTCTACGAACGTAGCAATCAGAACTGATGGCACTCTCTAAGTGACTCAGTTCCTGCTTCCAATTTAGATATTCATCCACGTAAACCCCTAGAAACTTGGTACTAACTACTGATTTTATAATCTCTCGATTTAAGATGCAGTGTAATTCCTCTTTATTTTTACCCGACTACGTCAGAAGGAGGGTTATGTTTTTTGCAGTGGATCTAAATAATATTATATTTGTTTTAGTGCAGTTTAATTTTAAACTATTTACCGTAAACCAATTATGAAACATTTTTAAAGCATCATTTACCTTCGAACAGAGACAGCTAATGTTATCTGCAAATATAATAGCGTTGGTATCATCGGCAAACATCACCAATCGGATATCGTCTTTTGTTATTTTGGTTACATAATTTATTAGATCATTGATGAAAACTATGAAAAAGATGGGACCTAATATGGATCCCTGAGGAATGCCTGTCTTAATTGGAATCATCTTTGAATTAAAGTTTTCCTCGCAATCAGTTCTCTTCCTAAGGTTTTGACTTTGACTCTGAGTCACGGCCTGGATTTGAACAAACATTTTCCGGTTTTGTAAATAAGATTTTAGCAGCCTTGCCTCTTTATCTCTTTAGGGTCGACACACACCAAAAGCGCGTCGAAGCGCAGCGAATCGAAGCGCAGTTTCAGTGTCATATGAATTCCAACTCTATTCTCACAACTATAATACTCATTATCGCATGAGAAACTCTACGCTACTACTACTATGAAATTCGCCGGAATTCCCGCGGCGCCGCGGGCATCCGCGCGACTCGTTTGAGTTTCTCATGCGATAATGAGTATTATGGTTGTGAGAATAGAGTTGGAATTCATATAACACTGTAACTGCGCTTCGATTCGCTGCGCTTCGACGCGCTTTTGGTGTGTGTTGACCCTTACACCGTAGTAACGGTGATGATGAAAAAACAAAAAAAGTCACCATTTCGAAGAGTGTGGAAGACGTAAACCTCACTGGAACTCATAGCCCAACTTCACAATGTCTTTCTCACAATTTCGATTTACAATCACATCTATTGCAATCCCCTTCTACTATTTCATACGAGTCTGCTGTATTCGATATTGTTGACTTTGTAGCTTCTCCAACTTTAATATTTGGCACACCTCGTCACCAGAAGCGCAGATCTAAAGAGAATCGTGACTCTCGATCTATAGAGTATTATAATGTGTGTGAATCGACAGACCTTACAGCATCGGTACTACAAGTACCAGAAACGTGCGAAACTAAACCCCAAGAAGAAAATATAGAATACACAACATTGGAAACCGTACGCCAAGATATCACAATAGACCATAATATTTTATACGCCACACCGGTCGATAATGATGACAATTTAAATATTTTGATGAATATATTTCTTTAAATACTGCATCAAACACCAGATCTTCAAGAGGAAGACCCAATAAGACGCCAGTGACTGATGTTTCAGGAGATGAACTGAGAAATCTGTACAGTGAGCCAATCGCCTTACCAAAACCGCTTTACGATGATTTGATGAGTCTCTGCAAAACTGAAGCAATCCCTAAACATTATCATACATTTTATATAACAATTTGCATTGTGTTGGGCACTCTGTAGAAGAAATCGATGTTGAAAGCGAAGATTAAAATTAAATTATTAAAGCAGTATAATACATTTTTTTTTTAAGATTTTGACCATTTTATTTTCGTTTCCAAAGTATAAAGCTATTTGAATAAATAAATAAATTATGTGATTTTATTCTAATTAAGGTAGAATAGTATTTTGAAGTTCTTTTCCAAAGTTGTATATTAAATAAAAGATATATGTGATATGTGATGGGAAGACGACATCAAAAAAATAGCTGGATCACAATGGCGAAGAATCGCACAGGATAGGGAAGCATGGCAATCCTTGGAAGAGGCCTTCACCTAAGAGGGGTTCCTAAAATAAATATATTATTATATCTATTATATCTAAAATATTTATGAAAAAACTAGATTAGACCTAATTTTATAATAAGTGATAATTTTAAGATAATTTTAAGTAAACAGTATAATTTTAAGTGAAAAATAGTTTAAGATAATTTGTAATTTAGGTTTTTGGGAAATAAAAGGCTTTTTTATTTTTATTTATTTATTATATTTTTACGGGATATAATCCCACCCACACGCCCACCACTGTGTCTCCTGTGACGCCAGGATCTACAGCGGTAACCAACTGAAAGGCACCGTGCATGACACACGGGCAATCCCAGGGAGAGTTAAAATTGTCTTGGAACCCGCAACGAATTTAATCAGAAGTATATAGTTGGAGTTGGAAAGTATGTATCTTTACTTCCCTCCAGAGCAAAGCGGGAGACTGAGCAATGCCAAATATAGACAAAGTGTCTATATGGAAAGAGTGTAGACACCACGGATAGTGACAAAATTATGGGGCCTAAATTTGATTGCTGTAATAGGTATGGCAGAAACGGCTAAATGCACGGAAATTTATTCTGTTCGATACAAGATCCTCATAGTATACCACTCCAGATGTCAATTGTAAGCTATTTAACATAACATTACGTTCGTTGTGCCAAAGACTACACTCCCAGATGATATGGTGGGCGGTTTGTTCGTGCTCAGATGTAGAACATGTACAGAATGGAGAATCGATTAGCTTAAACGAAAATAGTTTGCTCTTAAAATTGCCATGACCCGTCAGGAATTGAGCCACACAGTGATTAACCTCTAGCCATGGTTTCGCAAGTCTGTCGCGAATGGATGGAAAGAAATGATAGAGGTGGCGGCCCTTAGGTGATGTGTCCCAGCGTTGCTGCCATTCGTCTATGAGGTGGTTATAGACATCCGTTGGATTATTAAATAGTCTTGTGATCTTTGTGCGGTCACGAGGTCCTAGAAAGCTGTTATTGAGATCATCGCGCGTAGAATAATACATTGCCGCGCGTCTCTGGACCTCGAGATCGACCGGAAGTACACCTGCCAGTACCGGTAAAGCCTCGGTGCTAACTGTCCTATAAGCCTTGCACAAGAATATCAATGCGAGACGTTGACTTTGAAGCATTTTGCGGCGTACAGCACCGACAGTGGCCCTGTCAGCCCATACGGGCGCACCATAACACATAGAACCAAGATAAGTAGCACTGTAAATGATTTTTAAGGTTTTAAAAGAAAGTCCCCATGTCACAGTCGATATCCTTGTCAAGGCGTAAAAACTATTCTTAGACTTTTCCCCTACAGCTCTAATATGTTCTACAAACGAAAAGTTTCTTTCAAGAACTATGCCTAAGTAACAAACAGAATCTTTATTTTTAATAGTTACGTTATCAAATTTAATACGAGGAGGTGTTTTTAGATTACCTTTTAAAAGTAGTTGAAAAGTTTTCTGTGGCGCAAAGCATAAGCGATTTCTTTCCCCCCATTTCAAAATTAAATTTAGACAAGTGTTAGCTAAACGTTCAAGTCCTACTCTAGTGTTAGATTGTAACAGTAAAAGGCCGTCATCGGCATATCCCGTCAGCGAGCAGCCCGATGGTAGAGGCAAGGTAAGGAAGTCATCAAAACCTAGATTCCATAGGTATGGAGCTATGACCGAACCCTGAGGGCAACCCATTGTTAGCGTCTTCGAGGCAGCATGGTGGCCAAGTTTTAATTTAGTGGTTATCGATTCTTCATTTATATCTAAAAACGTGTGCGATTTAATGTGCAAACAATAAATGGACTACCTTTTGGGCTATTATATGTATATTAAAATACATATAATTTATACCCTATATCTTCGAATAAAGTGACTCATATAATAATGATCGAACTTCACTTGTAAGTTCGTTTGATCATGTAATATCTAATTGCAAATAGGGCTGTCAATAAAGTCAATTTATAATTATAATAAGTCGATCAATAGGATCGTGTCTAAACTTCGGTCAAAAGACCTCTGTCTTCAAGACAGGAGAAACACAAACGTAGATAAAACCGTCAATAAACGGCAGTCTATGAAATTTGGAGTCAATTGGACTCTCACTTGGTTAATTTCGGGGTAAAATGGGACACAAAATATTTCACACCCAAAATCACTTAGCGGACCCTACTGAGGTGATATACCCAAGCAAATAGAGGGTGGGTGGGCGTGGATTTTTTGACGTTTTATCTAACGGATTTTAACAAATGGGGTGTCGGGAGAAAGAGCTCGACGCGCCCTCTCCAGAACAACAAAAATTTTAAAAATAGAGTGTAGGGTTGCCATAATATAAACAAAACAAGAAAAATTTTGTACAAAAAACGTCAGTTTCCTTCTAAAAAAAAAATAAACCTAACCTAACCTAACCCAACAATAGGTTAGGTTAGGTTTTTTTTTTTTTTTTTAGCTGTATGGTTTTTTAGGATGTAGGGTTGCCAAAATATAAACAAAACGAGAAAAATTTAGTACTAAAAACGTCAGTTTCCTTCTTTGTGATAGAAAAGGTTAGGTTAGGTTAGGTTTTATTTTTATTTTTTTGTTAGGTGTAGGGATTTTTTAGGGTGTAGGGTTGCCAAAATATAAACAAAACAAGAAAAATTTTGTACAAAAAACGTCAGTTTCCTTCTAAAAAAAAAAATAAACCTAACCTAACCTAACCCAACAATAGGTTAGGTTAGGTTAGGTTTTTTTTTTTTTTTTTTAGCTGTATGGTTTTTTAGGATGTAGGGTTGCCAAAATATAAACAAAACGAGAAAAATTTAGTACTAAAAACGTCAGTTTCCTTCTTTGTGATAGAAAAGGTTAGGTTAGGTTAGGTTTTATTTTTATTTTTTTGTTAGGTGTAGGGATTTTTTAGGGTGTAGGGTTGCCAAAATATAAACAAAACAAGAAAAATTTTGTACAAAAAACGTCAGTTTCCTTCTAAAAAAAAAATAAACCTAACCTAACCTAACCCAACAATAGGTTAGGTTAGGTAAGGTTTTTTTTTTTTTTTTTAGCTGTATGGTTTTTTAGGATGTAGGGTTGCCAAAATATAAACAAAACGAGAAAAATTTAGTACTAAAAACGTCAGTTTCCTTCTTTGTGATAGAAAAGGTTAGGTTAGGTTAGGTTTTATTTTTATTTTTTTGTTAGGTGTAGGGATTTTTTAGGGTGTAGGGTTGCCAAAATATAAACAAAACAAGAAAAATTTTGTACAAAAAACGTCAGTTTCCTTCTAAAAAAAAAAATAAACCTAACCTAACCTAACCCAACAATAGGTTAGGTTAGGTTAGGTTTTTTTTTTTTTTTTAGCTGTATGGTTTTTTAGGATGTAGGGTTGCCAAAATATAAACAAAACGAGAAAAATTTAGTACTAAAAACGTCAGTTTCCTTCTTTGTGATAGAAAAGGTTAGGTTAGGTTAGGTTTTATTTTTATTTTTTTGTTAGGTGTAGGGATTTTTTAGGGTGTAGGGTTGCCAAAATATAAACAAAACAAGAAAAATTTTGTACAAAAAACGTCAGTTTCCTTCTAAAAAAAAAAATAAACCTAACCTAACCTAACCCAACAATAGGTTAGGTTAGGTTAGGTTTTTTTTTTTTTTTTTAGCTGTATGGTTTTTTAGGATGTAGGGTTGCCAAAATATAAACAAAACGAGAAAAATTTAGTACTAAAAACGTCAGTTTCCTTCTTTGTGATAGAAAAGGTTAGGTTAGGTTAGGTTTTATTTTTATTTTTTTGTTAGGTGTAGGGATTTTTTAGGGTGTAGGGTTGCCAAAATATAAACAAAACAAGAAAAATTTTGTACAAAAAACGTCAGTTTCCTTCTAAAAAAAAAATAAACCTAACCTAACCTAACCCAACAATAGGTTAGGTTAGGTAAGGTTTTTTTTTTTTTTTTTAGCTGTATGGTTTTTTAGGATGTAGGGTTGCCAAAATATAAACAAAACGAGAAAAATTTAGTACTAAAAACGTCAGTTTCCTTCTTTGTGATAGAAAAGGTTAGGTTAGGTTAGGTTTTATTTTTATTTTTTTGTTAGGTGTAGGGATTTTTTAGGGTGTAGGGTTGCCAAAATATAAACAAAACAAGAAAAATTTTGTACAAAAAACGTCAGTTTCCTTCTAAAAAAAAAAATAAACCTAACCTAACCTAACCCAACAATAGGTTAGGTTAGGTTAGGTTTTTTTTTTTTTTTTTAGCTGTATGGTTTTTTAGGATGTAGGGTTGCCAAAATATAAACAAAACGAGAAAAATTTAGTACTAAAAACGTCAGTTTCCTTCTTTGTGATAGAAAAGGTTAGGTTAGGTTAGGTTTTATTTTTATTTTTTTGTTAGGTGTAGGGATTTTTTAGGGTGTAGGGTTGCCAAAATATAAACAAAACAAGAAAAATTTTGTACAAAAAACGTCAGTTTCCTTCTAAAAAAAAAATAAACCTAACCTAACCTAACCCAACAATAGGTTAGGTTAGGTAAGGTTTTTTTTTTTTTTTTAGCTGTATGGTTTTTTAGGATGTAGGGTTGCCAAAATATAAACAAAACGAGAAAAATTTAGTACTAAAAACGTCAGTTTCCTTCTTTGTGATAGAAAAGGTTAGGTTAGGTTAGGTTTTATTTTTATTTTTTTGTTAGGTGTAGGGATTTTTTAGGGTGTAGGGTTGCCAAAATATAAACAAAACAAGAAAAATTTTGTACAAAAAACGTCAGTTTCCTTCTAAAAAAAAAAATAAACCTAACCTAACCTAACCCAACAATAGGTTAGGTTAGGTTAGGTTTTTTTTTTTTTTTTAGCTGTATGGTTTTTTAGGATGTAGGGTTGCCAAAATATAAACAAAACGAGAAAAATTTAGTACTAAAAACGTCAGTTTCCTTCTTTGTGATAGAAAAGGTTAGGTTAGGTTAGGTTTTATTTTTATTTTTTTGTTAGGTGTAGGGATTTTTTAGGGTGTAGGGTTGCCAAAATATAAACAAAACAAGAAAAATTTTGTACAAAAAACGTCAGTTTCCTTCTAAAAAAAAAAATAAACCTAACCTAACCTAACCCAACAATAGGTTAGGTTAGGTTAGGTTTTTTTTTTTTTTTTTTAGCTGTATGGTTTTTTAGGATGTAGGGTTGCCAAAATATAAACAAAACGAGAAAAATTTAGTACTAAAAACGTCAGTTTCCTTCTTTGTGATAGAAAAGGTTAGGTTAGGTTAGGTTTTATTTTTATTTTTTTGTTAGGTGTAGGGATTTTTTAGGGTGTAGGGTTGCCAAAATATAAACAAAACAAGAAAAATTTTGTACAAAAAACGTCAGTTTCCTTCTAAAAAAAAAATAAACCTAACCTAACCTAACCCAACAATAGGTTAGGTTAGGTAAGGTTTTTTTTTTTTTTTTTAGCTGTATGGTTTTTTAGGATGTAGGGTTGCCAAAATATAAACAAAACGAGAAAAATTTAGTACTAAAAACGTCAGTTTCCTTCTTTGTGATAGAAAAGGTTAGGTTAGGTTAGGTTTTATTTTTATTTTTTTGTTAGGTGTAGGGATTTTTTAGGGTGTAGGGTTGCCAAAATATAAACAAAACAAGAAAAATTTTGTACAAAAAACGTCAGTTTCCTTCTAAAAAAAAAAATAAACCTAACCTAACCTAACCCAACAATAGGTTAGGTTAGGTTAGGTTTTTTTTTTTTTTTTTTAGCTGTATGGTTTTTTAGGATGTAGGGTTGCCAAAATATAAACAAAACGAGAAAAATTTAGTACTAAAAACGTCAGTTTCCTTCTTTGTGATAGAAAAGGTTAGGTTAGGTTAGGTTTTATTTTTATTTTTTTGTTAGGTGTAGGGATTTTTTAGGGTGTAGGGTTGCCAAAATATAAACAAAACAAGAAAAATTTTGTACAAAAAACGTCAGTTTCCTTCTAAAAAAAAAATAAACCTAACCTAACCTAACCCAACAATAGGTTAGGTTAGGTAAGGTTTTTTTTTTTTTTTTTAGCTGTATGGTTTTTTAGGATGTAGGGTTGCCAAAATATAAACAAAACGAGAAAAATTTAGTACTAAAAACGTCAGTTTCCTTCTTTGTGATAGAAAAGGTTAGGTTAGGTTAGGTTTTATTTTTATTTTTTTGTTAGGTGTAGGGATTTTTTAGGGTGTAGGGTTGCCAAAATATAAACAAAACAAGAAAAATTTTGTACAAAAAACGTCAGTTTCCTTCTAAAAAAAAAAATAAACCTAACCTAACCTAACCCAACAATAGGTTAGGTTAGGTTAGGTTTTTTTTTTTTTTTTAGCTGTATGGTTTTTTAGGATGTAGGGTTGCCAAAATATAAACAAAACGAGAAAAATTTAGTACTAAAAACGTCAGTTTCCTTCTTTGTGATAGAAAAGGTTAGGTTAGGTTAGGTTTTATTTTTATTTTTTTGTTAGGTGTAGGGATTTTTTAGGGTGTAGGGTTGCCAAAATATAAACAAAACAAGAAAAATTTTGTACAAAAAACGTCAGTTTCCTTCTAAAAAAAAAAATAAACCTAACCTAACCTAACCCAACAATAGGTTAGGTTAGGTTAGGTTTTTTTTTTTTTTTTTAGCTGTATGGTTTTTTAGGATGTAGGGTTGCCAAAATATAAACAAAACGAGAAAAATTTAGTACTAAAAACGTCAGTTTCCTTCTTTGTGATAGAAAAGGTTAGGTTAGGTTAGGTTTTATTTTTATTTTTTTGTTAGGTGTAGGGATTTTTTAGGGTGTAGGGTTGCCAAAATATAAACAAAACAAGAAAAATTTTGTACAAAAAACGTCAGTTTCCTTCTAAAAAAAAAATAAACCTAACCTAACCTAACCCAACAATAGGTTAGGTTAGGTAAGGTTTTTTTTTTTTTTTTAGCTGTATGGTTTTTTAGGATGGAGGGTTGCCAAAATATAAACAAAACGAGAAAAATTTAGTACTAAAAACGTCAGTTTCCTTCTTTGTGATAGAAAAGGTTAGGTTAGGTTAGGTTTTATTTTTATTTTTTTGTTAGGTGTAGGGATTTTTTAGGGTGTAGGGTTGCCAAAATATAAACAAAACAAGAAAAATTTTGTACAAAAAACGTCAGTTTCCTTCTAAAAAAAAAAATAAACCTAACCTAACCTAACCCAACAATAGGTTAGGTTAGGTTAGGTTTTTTTTTTTTTTTTTTAGCTGTATGGTTTTTTAGGATGTAGGGTTGCCAAAATATAAACAAAACGAGAAAAATTTAGTACTAAAAACGTCAGTTTCCTTCTTTGTGATAGAAAAGGTTAGGTTAGGTTAGGTTTTATTTTTATTTTTTTGTTAGGTGTAGGGATTTTTTAGGGTGTAGGGTTGCCAAAATATAAACAAAACAAGAAAAATTTTGTACAAAAAACGTCAGTTTCCTTCTAAAAAAAAAAATAAACCTAACCTAACCTAACCCAACAATAGGTTAGGTTAGGTTAGGTTTTTTTTTTTTTTTTTAGCTGTATGGTTTTTTAGGATGTAGGGTTGCCAAAATATAAACAAAACGAGAAAAATTTAGTACTAAAAACGTCAGTTTCCTTCTTTGTGATAGAAAAGGTTAGGTTAGGTTAGGTTTTATTTTTATTTTTTTGTTAGGTGTAGGGATTTTTTAGGGTGTAGGGTTGCCAAAATATAAAAAAAAAAAGAAAAATTTTGTACAAAAAACGTCAGTTTCCTTCTAAAAAAAAAATAAACCTAACCTAACCTAACCCAACAATAGGTTAGGTTAGGTAAGGTTTTTTTTTTTTTTTTTAGCTGTATGGTTTTTTAGGATGTAGGGTTGCCAAAATATAAACAAAACGAGAAAAATTTAGTACTAAAAACGTCAGTTTCCTTCTTTGTGATAGAAAAGGTTAGGTTAGGTTAGGTTTTATTTTTATTTTTTTGTTAGGTGTAGGGATTTTTTAGGGTGTAGGGTTGCCAAAATATAAACAAAACAAGAAAAATTTTGTACAAAAAACGTCAGTTTCCTTCTAAAAAAAAAAATAAACCTAACCTAACCTAACCCAACAATAGGTTAGGTTAGGTTAGGTTTTTTTTTTTTTTTTTAGCTGTATGGTTTTTTAGGATGTAGGGTTGCCAAAATATAAACAAAACGAGAAAAATTTAGTACTAAAAACGTCAGTTTCCTTCTTTGTGATAGAAAAGGTTAGGTTAGGTTAAGTTTTATTTTTATTTTTTTGTTAGGTGTAGGGATTTTTTAGGGTGTAGGGTTGCCAAAATATAAACAAAACAAGAAAAATTTTGTACAAAAAACGTCAGTTTCCTTCTAAAAAAAAAAAATAAACCTAACCTAACCTAACCCAACAATAGGTTAGGTTAGGTTAGGTTTTTTTTTTTTTTTTTTAGCTGTATGGTTTTTTAGGATGTAGGGTTGCCAAAATATAAACAAAACGAGAAAAATTTAGTACTAAAAACGTCAGTTTCCTTCTTTGTGATAGAAAAGGTTAGGTTAGGTTAGGTTTTATTTTTATTTTTTTGTTAGGTGTAGGGATTTTTTAGGGTGTAGGGTTGCCAAAATATAAACAAAACAAGAAAAATTTTGTACAAAAAACGTCAGTTTCCTTCTAAAAAAAAAAATAAACCTAACCTAACCTAACCCAACAATAGGTTAGGTTAGGTTAGGTTTTTTTTTTTTTTTTTAGCTGTATGGTTTTTTAGGATGTAGGGTTGCCAAAATATAAACAAAACGAGAAAAATTTAGTACTAAAAACGTCAGTTTCCTTCTTTGTGATAGAAAAGGTTAGGTTAGGTTAGGTTTTATTTTTATTTTTTTGTTAGGTGTAGGGATTTTTTAGGGTGTAGGGTTGCCAAAATATAAACAAAACAAGAAAAATTTTGTACAAAAAACGTCAGTTTCCTTCTAAAAAAAAAATAAACCTAACCTAACCTAACCCAACAATAGGTTAGGTTAGGTAAGGTTTTTTTTTTTTTTTTTTAGCTGTATGGTTTTTTAGGATGTAGGGTTGCCAAAATATAAACAAAACGAGAAAAATTTAGTACTAAAAACGTCAGTTTCCTTCTTTGTGATAGAAAAGGTTAGGTTAGGTTAGGTTTTATTTTTATTTTTTTGTTAGGTGTAGGGATTTTTTAGGGTGTAGGGTTGCCAAAATATAAACAAAACAAGAAAAATTTTGTACAAAAAACGTCAGTTTCCTTCTAAAAAAAAAAATAAACCTAACCTAACCTAACCCAACAATAGGTTAGGTTAGGTTAGGTTTTTTTTTTTTTTTTAGCTGTATGGTTTTTTAGGATGTAGGGTTGCCAAAATATAAACAAAACGAGAAAAATTTAGTACTAAAAACGTCAGTTTCCTTCTTTGTGATAGAAAAGGTTAGGTTAGGTTAGGTTTTATTTTTATTTTTTTGTTAGGTGTAGGGATTTTTTAGGGTGTAGGGTTGCCAAAATATAAACAAAACAAGAAAAATTTTGTACAAAAAACGTCAGTTTCCTTCTAAAAAAAAAAATAAACCTAACCTAACCTAACCCAACAATAGGTTAGGTTAGGTTAGGTTTTTTTTTTTTTTTTTAGCTGTATGGTTTTTTAGGATGTAGGGTTGCCAAAATATAAACAAAACGAGAAAAATTTAGTACTAAAAACGTCAGTTTCCTTCTTTGTGATAGAAAAGGTTAGGTTAGGTTAGGTTTTATTTTTATTTTTTTGTTAGGTGTAGGGATTTTTTAGGGTGTAGGGTTGCCAAAATATAAACAAAACAAGAAAAATTTTGTACAAAAAACGTCAGTTTCCTTCTAAAAAAAAAATAAACCTAACCTAACCTAACCCAACAATAGGTTAGGTTAGGTAAGGTTTTTTTTTTTTTTTTTAGCTGTATGGTTTTTTAGGATGTAGGGTTGCCAAAATATAAACAAAACGAGAAAAATTTAGTACTAAAAACGTCAGTTTCCTTCTTTGTGATAGAAAAGGTTAGGTTAGGTTAGGTTTTATTTTTATTTTTTTGTTAGGTGTAGGGATTTTTTAGGGTGTAGGGTTGCCAAAATATAAACAAAACAAGAAAAATTTTGTACAAAAAACGTCAGTTTCCTTCTAAAAAAAAAAATAAACCTAACCTAACCTAACCCAACAATAGGTTAGGTTAGGTTAGGTTTTTTTTTTTTTTTTTAGCTGTATGGTTTTTTAGGATGTAGGGTTGCCAAAATATAAACAAAACGAGAAAAATTTAGTACTAAAAACGTCAGTTTCCTTCTTTGTGATAGAAAAGGTTAGGTTAGGTTAGGTTTTATTTTTATTTTTTTGTTAGGTGTAGGGATTTTTTAGGGTGTAGGGTTGCCAAAATATAAACAAAACAAGAAAAATTTTGTACAAAAAACGTCAGTTTCCTTCTAAAAAAAAAATAAACCTAACCTAACCTAACCCAACAATAGGTTAGGTTAGGTAAGGTTTTTTTTTTTTTTTTAGCTGTATGGTTTTTTAGGATGTAGGGTTGCCAAAATATAAACAAAACGAGAAAAATTTAGTACTAAAAACGTCAGTTTCCTTCTTTGTGATAGAAAAGGTTAGGTTAGGTTAGGTTTTATTTTTATTTTTTTGTTAGGTGTAGTGATTTTTTAGGGTGTAGGGTTGCCAAAATATAAACAAAACAAGAAAAATTTTGTACAAAAAACGTCAGTTTCCTTCTAAAAAAAAAAATAAACCTAACCTAACCTAACCCAACAATAGGTTAGGTTAGGTTAGGTTTTTTTTTTTTTTTTAGCTGTATGGTTTTTTAGGATGTAGGGTTGCCAAAATATAAACAAAACGAGAAAAATTTAGTACTAAAAACGTCAGTTTCCTTCTTTGTGATAGAAAAGGTTAGGTTAGGTTAGGTTTTATTTTTATTTTTTTGTTAGGTGTAGGGATTTTTTAGGGTGTAGGGTTGCCAAAATATAAACAAAACAAGAAAAATTTTGTACAAAAAACGTCAGTTTCCTTCTAAAAAAAAAAATAAACCTAACCTAACCTAACCCAACAATAGGTTAGGTTAGGTTAGGTTTTTTTTTTTTTTTTTTAGCTGTATGGTTTTTTAGGATGTATGGTTGCCAAAATATAAACAAAACGAGAAAAATTTAGTACTAAAAACGTCAGTTTCCTTCTTTGTGATAGAAAAGGTTAGGTTAGGTTAGGTTTTATTTTTATTTTTTTGTTAGGTGTAGGGATTTTTTAGGGTGTAGGGTTGCCAAAATATAAACAAAACAAGAAAAATTTTGTACAAAAAACGTCAGTTTCCTTCTAAAAAAAAAATAAACCTAACCTAACCTAACCCAACAATAGGTTAGGTTAGGTAAGGTTTTTTTTTTTTTTTTTTAGCTGTATGGTTTTTTAGGATGTAGGGTTGCCAAAATATAAACAAAACGAGAAAAATTTAGTACTAAAAACGTCAGTTTCCTTCTTTGTGATAGAAAAGGTTAGGTTAGGTTAGGTTTTATTTTTATTTTTTTGTTAGGTGTAGGGATTTTTTAGGGTGTAGGGTTGCCAAAATATAAACAAAACAAGAAAAATTTTGTACAAAAAACGTCAGTTTCCTTCTAAAAAAAAAAATAAACCTAACCTAACCTAACCCAACAATAGGTTAGGTTAGGTTAGGTTTTTTTTTTTTTTTTTAGCTGTATGGTTTTTTAGGATGTAGGGTTGCCAAAATATAAACAAAACGAGAAAAATTTAGTACTAAAAACGTCAGTTTCCTTCTTTGTGATAGAAAAGGTTAGGTTAGGTTAGGTTTTATTTTTATTTTTTTGTTAGGTGTAGGGATTTTTTAGGGTGTAGGGTTGCCAAAATATAAACAAAACAAGAAAAATTTTGTACAAAAAACGTCAGTTTCCTTCTAAAAAAAAAATAAACCTAACCTAACCTAACCCAACAATAGGTTAGGTTAGGTAAGGTTTTTTTTTTTTTTTTTTAGCTGTATGGTTTTTTAGGATGTAGGGTTGCCAAAATATAAACAAAACGAGAAAAATTTAGTACTAAAAACGTCAGTTTCCTTCTTTGTGATAGAAAAGGTTAGGTTAGGTTAGGTTTTATTTTTATTTTTTTGTTAGGTGTAGGGATTTTTTAGGGTGTAGGGTTGCCAAAATATAAACAAAACAAGAAAAATTTTGTACAAAAAACGTCAGTTTCCTTCTAAAAAAAAAATAAACCTAACCTAACCTAACCCAACAATAGGTTAGGTTAGGTTAGGTTTTTTTTTTTTTTTTTAGCTGTATGGTTTTTTAGGATGTAGGGTTGCCAAAATATAAACAAAACGAGAAAAATTTAGTACTAAAAACGTCAGTTTCCTTCTTTGTGATAGAAAAGGTTAGGTTAGGTTAGGTTTTATTTTTATTTTTTTGTTAGGTGTAGGGATTTTTTAGGGTGTAGGGTTGCCAAAATATAAACAAAACAAGAAAAATTTTGTACAAAAAACGTCAGTTTCCTTCTAAAAAAAAAAATAAACCTAACCTAACCTAACCCAACAATAGGTTAGGTTAGGTTAGGTTTTTTTTTTTTTTTTTTAGCTGTATGGTTTTTTAGGATGTAGGGTTGCCAAAATATAAACAAAACGAGAAAAATTTAGTACTAAAAACGTCAGTTTCCTTCTTTGTGATAGAAAAGGTTAGGTTAGGTTAGGTTTTATTTTTATTTTTTTGTTAGGTGTAGGGATTTTTTAGGGTGTAGGGTTGCCAAAATATAAACAAAACAAGAAAAATTTTGTACAAAAAACGTCAGTTTCCTTCTAAAAAAAAAATAAACCTAACCTAACCTAACCCAACAATAGGTTAGGTTAGGTAAGGTTTTTTTTTTTTTTTTTAGCTGTATGGTTTTTTAGGATGTAGGGTTGCCAAAATATAAACAAAACGAGAAAAATTTAGTACTAAAAACGTCAGTTTCCTTCTTTGTGATAGAAAAGGTTAGGTTAGGTTAGGTTTTATTTTTATTTTTTTGTTAGGTGTAGGGATTTTTTAGGGTGTAGGGTTGCCAAAATATAAACAAAACAAGAAAAATTTTGTACAAAAAACGTCAGTTTCCTTCTAAAAAAAAAAATAAACCTAACCTAACCTAACCCAACAATAGGTTAGGTTAGGTTAGGTTTTTTTTTTTTTTTTTTAGCTGTATGGTTTTTTAGGATGTAGGGTTGCCAAAATATAAACAAAACGAGAAAAATTTAGTACTAAAAACGTCAGTTTCCTTCTTTGTGATAGAAAAGGTTAGGTTAGGTTAGGTTTTATTTTTATTTTTTTGTTAGGTGTAGGGATTTTTTAGGGTGTAGGGTTGCCAAAATATAAACAAAACAAGAAAAATTTTGTACAAAAAACGTCAGTTTCCTTCTAAAAAAAAAAATAAACCTAACCTAACCTAACCCAACAATAGGTTAGGTTAGGTTAGGTTTTTTTTTTTTTTTTTAGCTGTATGGTTTTTTAGGATGTAGGGTTGCCAAAATATAAACAAAACGAGAAAAATTTAGTACTAAAAACGTCAGTTTCCTTCTTTGTGATAGAAAAGGTTAGGTTAGGTTAGGTTTTATTTTTATTTTTTTGTTAGGTGTAGGGATTTTTTAGGGTGTAGGGTTGCCAAAATATAAACAAAACAAGAAAAATTTTGTACAAAAAACGTCAGTTTCCTTCTAAAAAAAAAAATAAACCTAACCTAACCTAACCCAACAATAGGTTAGGTTAGGTAAGGTTTTTTTTTTTTTTTTTAGCTGTATGGTTTTTTAGGATGTAGGGTTGCCAAAATATAAACAAAACGAGAAAAATTTAGTACTAAAAACGTCAGTTTCCTTCTTTGTGATAGAAAAGGTTAGGTTAGGTTAGGTTTTATTTTTATTTTTTTGTTAGGTGTAGGGATTTTTTAGGGTGTAGGGTTGCCAAAATATAAACAAAACAAGAAAAATTTTGTACAAAAAACGTCAGTTTCCTTCTAAAAAAAAAAATAAACCTAACCTAACCTAACCCAACAATAGGTTAGGTTAGGTTAGGTTTTTTTTTTTTTTTTTAGCTGTATGGTTTTTTAGGATGTAGGGTTGCCAAAATATAAACAAAACGAGAAAAATTTAGTACTAAAAACGTCAGTTTCCTTCTTTGTGATAGAAAAGGTTAGGTTAGGTTAAGTTTTATTTTTATTTTTTTGTTAGGTGTAGGGATTTTTTAGGGTGTAGGGTTGCCAAAATATAAACAAAACAAGAAAAATTTTGTACAAAAAACGTCAGTTTCCTTCTAAAAAAAAAAATAAACCTAACCTAACCTAACCCAACAATAGGTTAGGTTAGGTTAGGTCGTCGCGGTGGGGCTTAGTACCCGTGGTGCCTCCACACCACGGCGAAGCCAAGTGGACCCCAGAGGGGGGCTGCTCTTCGGGCTTTGGCTGGAAGTCCATGTGGGAGCAGCCCATGTTGCAGGGCTCTTATGGGGGGGCTCTGCAACAGGAGGGCCTGCGGTGTCGGCGTGAGTCGGCACTGCGGCCGAGGAGTTGCGGGGCCGCGGCGGGAGAGGACTGTCGGTGTTCCGTTGCCGCTTTCCCTGCCTTCCGCGGTCCCGGCGGGGCCGCAGCCGTCAGTACTGCGGCGTGGTGGGCGGTGGGACGAACATCTGTCTCACCGCGGAGGGCCAGGCCGTCAGATACGAAAGTGTCTGACGGCTTTGCACGCGGCCCTCGGTGCCGGTCCCCCCACATTTTGGGGGCCATGAGGGGCCTGCCTCGGCGGGCAAGGCCGGGCTGCGGTGTTGGCGCAAGCTGGCACTGTGGCCCGGTGGTTTACGGGGCCGCGGCGGGTAGGAGTGTCGGTGCGCGCGTCGTTTTCGATGCCCCGCATTCCCTGCCTTCCGCAGTCCCGGCGGGGCCGCAGCCGTTGAACTGCGGCGTGGTGGGCGGCGGGACCGACCACCTGTCTCGCCGCGAGAGGACCAGGCCGTCGGACATGGGGAATGTCCGATGGCTTTGCACGCGGTCCTCGCGCTGGTCGGTGGCTTGCGCCAGCCCCCTCCTTGGGGGCCATGAGGGGCCCGCTTCGGCGGGCATCGCCGGGAGGGTCGTGGACGTAAAGGCTGCGCCAGATTCCCATGACCCTCCCATCAAGGCGAGTGCGGGAGCACCGTGGGGTTTTAGTGGGTATTCCCGTGCCGTTTACCATCTTTGGCACGGGCGAGTCCCACATAACCACTCTGCCCTTCCCCGGGGTGGGGTGGTATGCGTAAATGCATTTCCCCACGTAAAAAAAAAAAAAAAAAAAAAAAAGGTTAGGTTAGGTTAGGTTAGGTTAGGTTAGGTTAGGTTGGGGGATCCCCCACAGCGCATACTTCCTCGTAGTATCCCCCGGGCAACGCCGTGTCTGACCACCGTAACGGAGTGGCAGACCGGCGGCTAAAGTGCGCTGTGACTCGTAGCGACCAATGCGAAATAGCTGCGATTACATGGTTTTTTGAGTGTTTGAGTGTTTTGAGTGTGATAATAGAGAACCGTGTCTGACCACCGTAACGGAGTGGCAGACCGGGGACCTAAAGTGCGATGGATATCTCGAAGTATTTAAAACAAAAGACCAAAGACGAAGTTAAGGTGCGTAAGCACGTGGAGAAAGTTAAGGTGCGAGAGCACGCGGACGAGGTGGTGCAGAAGCACGTGATGGAGGCGCAGAAAAATCTGCAGGAGCAGTGGATGAGGGACTGCGTCGTTGACCTGTCGGAGTCCGACAGTTCAATGAGCGTGAGTTCCTCACACTCGCGCAATCCGCGCAAGCGGTCCCATTCTGGGGAGGCGCGCTCGAGGTCGAGGTCGAGGTCGAAGTCGCCCTCGAGCGATACATCGAGCCGCAAAGGAAGAGGCCGTCCACCGACCCACGGCAAATACGTGGGCATCGGAAAGGCCAGGGCCGACCAACAGGCCGCGAAGAAAAGGGAGGACTGGGAGGACCGGTTGGCTGAGGAGGAGCGAGCTGTGGAGGCCGCAAGCCGCAAGGTAGCGACTGCACGGGATAGCCGCCACTCTTTGGCCAATAACAAGGATCCGGAAGACCTGACCTCTTCGGAGATCCGAGCGCAGCTGGATAGCGCGCTCGAGGCAGTCCGGGCCGTGAGCCAAGTGTCCAAGGGGCTCAAGGGCACTTGCCAAAAGTCCCTCAAGGAGTCCGTCAAGCTGATTTCGGAGCTTTCCGAGGCGCTTCTCAATCGGACGGCTTCTGAGGAGACACGACGGCTGCAGGCGCAGAACGAACGCCTATCCACAGAGGTAGCGGAGCTCCGCCGGCAGCATGAGGAGCTGCGCGCTGAGCTGCAGCAAAAGGGCAATGCCAACAAGCGCGCGGTTGAGAGTCCGGAGCTGGCTCTAATCCGAAAGGAGCTGGCAGAGCTTCGGTCGGGCTTCTCGGCCATGGAGGGTCGCCTTCTTCGACCGCCGCTAGCGGCAGATAGTCGGAGGTCTCAGCCGCCGCCGCCGCCGCCACCGCCACCATCGCCGCCGGCGCAACCGGCCGGAGCGGCATCCTATGCTGCTAAAGCTGCGGCGCCGGCGAAGGCTGTAGCCCCGGCCAACAAGAGCCAAAAGAAGACCAAGGCAAAGGCCGCTGGACCGGCCAAACCCGCGCCCGCAGTCGATGCCCCCCAAGCCCAGCCTTCTACAAACGAAAAGGCATGGGAGACTGTAGGGGCGAAAAAGAAGGCCGCCAAAGCGACCAAGAAGGCGAAGAAGGCCAAAAAGAGGGCAGACAGGAAGCTTCGCATTCCTCGCTCCACCGCTGTGGTCCTTAAACTGCAGCCAGCGGCTGCTGAGCGAGGTGACAGTTATGCGGACCTTCTCAAGACGGCCAAGGCGAATATCGACCTCAATGAGTTGGGCTTGACGGAGGGTCTGAAATTCAGAACGACCCAAACCGGGGCTCGACTCATTGAGGTCCCCGGTGCTTCTAGTGGTGAGAAGGCCGATCGTCTGGCGGCAGCCCTTCAGGGCTTGCTGCCGAAGGACCAGGTGGTGGTGTCCAGGCCCCACATGAGCGCCGATGTCCGAGTGACGGGCCTGGACGAGTCGGTCACGGTAGAGGATGTGGTCGGTGCCATCTCCAAGGCGGTAGACTGTGTATCGACACAGATCCGATGCGGCACGATCGCTATGGGCCGCGGCGGCACGGGGACTTTAATAGCCTCTTGCCCCGTGGCGGCTGCGAAAAAGCTGGCCGACGGTCGAAGACTGTTGGTAGGCTGGGTGTCGGCGCAGGTAAAACTCCTGGAGCCTAGACCTGCGAGGTGTTTCCGCTGCCTCTCCAGAGGCCACGTCGGCGTCAATTGCACCTCCCAGGTCGACTGCAGCGGCCGCTGCTACCGCTGTGGCGAGCCCGGTCATGTGGCCGGTACTTGCAAAGCCACGCCGCACTGCATTATTTGTGCTGCGGCGGGCAAGCCGGCCACTCACATGGCCGGGTCGAAGAACTGCGCCGCGCCCAGGGCAAAGAAACCTGCCCAGTCAGGCCGCCCGGCCGGCAACAATAAAGAGACCACCGCTTCTGTGGCGGAGGGTGCGGAGGAAATTATGGACACCCAGTAATGGACCCACACCGCCTCCGCATCCTCCAAACGAATCTGAACCACTGCGCCAGAGCTCAGGATCTTCTCCTGCAGACAATGGCGCAGTGGTCCATCAGCGTGGCTATCGTCGCCGAGCCCTACTTTGTCCCTACCAGAGACGACTGGGTGGGTGACCTGCTGGGCTCGGTGACAATAATTTCGTCGGCCGCTGCCGGTGCGCCGACCATAGAGATCGTTGTCCGTGGGCGGGGTTACGTCGCGGCCCGATGTGGCGAGATGGTCGTGGTTGCGGCGTACTTCTCGCCTAATCGCGCCCTCGCCGACTTCGAGGACTTCTTGCTCGACCTGAGCGTCGTCGTCGCTCGCAGCCGCCCCCGAACCGTGCTCTTCGCCGGGGACCTCAACGCGAAATCCATCGCATGGGGTTCCGCGGCCGCGGATGCGCGGGGCGAGCTGCTGGAGGAGTGGGCCGTGGAAAACGGCCTGCTAGTCCTCAATCAGGGTACGGCACACACGTGCGTGCGTCAGCGGGGTGGATCTGTCGTGGACATTTCGTTCGCAAGCCCCGCTCTAGCACGCCGTGTTCAGGACTGGCGTGTCGTTGGGGGGGTGGAGACGCTGTCGGACCACCTTTACATCCGGTTCGACCTCTCTGCCCCGGCCGGCGACGCGCCGGCCCGTAGGCCCTTGGTTGGGGACAGTCCGCGCTGGGCGTTGCGCAGACTGGATCGGGAGGCCCTCCTGGAGGCTTCCATCGTACAGGCTTGGGTGCCAGCACCGGACGAGCCTGTCGACATCGAGATGGAAGCCGAGTGGTTCCGGGAGGCGATGACGAACATCTGCGACGCGGCGATGCCTAGAGTCGCTCCTTACACGGCTAGGCGCCGAGTGTACTGGTGGTCGCAGTCGATTGCGCAGCTACGCATCTCTTGCGTGGCGGCCCGACGCGAGTACGCTCGGCTTTGCCGGAGGCGTCGCCGCCCTCCCGATCCCGATTTCGAGGTCGCGCGGGCGGAGCTGTACGAGGCATACAGGGTGGCCAAAAAGGCCCTACAGGCGGCAATAAGCCGAGCCAAAGACGAGGCTCGGCAGGAGATGCTCGCGACTCTGGACGCGAATCCATGGGGGCGCCCATATTTGATGGTCAGGGGCAAACTTCGCCCCTGGGCGCCCCCTCTCACCCAGAGTCTCGAGCCACAACTCGTCCAAGACGTGGTGGCTGCCCTGTTCCCTGCCCGAGCGGAGCACCCTCCTCCGCCTATGGCTCTGCCTGCCGTGGCTCCCGGCGCGGACGAAGCGGACGACGACGCGGTCCCCGATGTGACTCGGGAGGACATCCGAGCGGCGGTGGATAGGATGAGACGGAAGAACACCGCCCCAGGACCCGATGGCATTCCAGGCCGAGCGTGGGTCCTGGTCATTGATGAGCTCGGGCCCCGACTGGCGGGGCTCCTCACTGCGTGCATGCGCGAGGGCCAGTTTCCTCGTCTCTGGAAGACGGGTAAGCTGGTCTTGATTCGGAAGGCTGGACGCCCGGCGGAATCCCCGTCTGCCTACCGGCCCATCGTGCTGCTGGACGAGGTCGCAAAGATGCTTGAATACATCATTGCGGAGCGCCTCGTCCAGCACCTATCCTCCGTGGGTCCGGATCTGGCGGACTGCCAGTATGGATTTCGCCGGGGACGGTCGACCATCGATGCCGTGCTACGCGTGAGGAGTCAAGTGGAGGAAGCGGTCGCCCGGGGTGAGGTGGTCTTGGCGGTGTCTTTAGACATCGCCAACGCCTTCAACACCTTGCCCTGGAGCGTAATCAGGGGGGCCCTTGCGTTTCACGAGGTGCCTCCCTACCTCCGCCGCATCGTCGGGGCATATTTGTCTGATAGGGCGATTGTATACCCGAGTCACGTCGGGTGGAGTCGGCGAGAGATGTCGTGCGGTGTTCCACAGGGCTCGGTCCTCGGGCCGCTCCTGTGGAACATCGGGTACGACTGGGTGCTGCGAGGTGTGCTCCTGAGCGGCGTCGGCGTCGTTTGTTACGCCGACGACACGCTGGTTACCGCGAGGGGTAAGTCGCACCGAGAGGCGGCAATGCGGGCGACCGCAGGGGTTGCGCAAGTCGTAGGGAGGATCCGGCGATTGGGACTGGAGGTGGCGCTCACTAAGTCCGAGGCCATCAGTTTTCATGGGCCTCGGAAGCGTCCGCCTCCTGACGCCCATATCATGGTGGGAGGGGTCCGCATCGGCATAGAGCCCCATTTGAAATATCTGGGGCTCCTGTTGGACAGCCGATGGGACTTCGTGGAGCACTTCCGACGTCTGGCCCCCAAACTATTGGGAGCTGCGGGTGCGCTCGCGCGCCTGCTGCCCAACGTTGGGGGGCCAAACGCCTCCTGCCGGAGGCTCTTCGAGGGGGTCGTGCGATCGATGGCCCTTTACGGGGCCCCCGTGTGGGCGAGTTCCCTGACGGCCCGTAACACCACGGCGCTTCGTGGCCCACAGCGCGCCATGGCCGTCAGGGCGATAAGGGGATATCGCACGATCTCCTTCGAGGCGGCGAGCCTCCTAGCCGGATCCATGCCCTGGGACCTCGAGGCCGAGCTCCTGCGCGCGCTTTATTTATGGCGCCAGGACGCTCTGGCTAGGGGCGAGAGACCGGCGCCGCGCGAGATGCAAGCGCGGCGGTCGGAGCTCCGCGAGGACCTAGTGGCCGAGTGGAGGATGCGACTTGCGCACCCCAGTGCAGGGCACGCCACAATTGTGGCGGTAAGTCCAGTCTTGGAGGAGTGGTTGGAGCGTCGTCATGGCGCCCTCACCTACCGGCTGACGCAGGTACTCACCGGACACGGTTGTTTCGGTCGATACCTGTGTCGCTTAGGCCGGGAGGAAACGTCCGGGTGCCACCATTGTGGTGACGGCCGCGGACCCGTGGAGGACACGGCGTTGCACACTCTGGTGGAGTGCCCCGCGTGGGCCGTGCAGCGCCGAGACTTGGCTGCGGCCGTCGATCCGGCCGCCCTCTCGCTCTCGACCATGGTTCTGTCCATGCTCCAGAGCGAGAGGTGTTGGGACGCCGCTGTCTCCTTTTGTGACGACGTAATGTCCGTCAAGGAGGCAGCGGAACGGGAGAGGGAACAACACCGACCCCTCCCAAACCGGAGAATCCGGCGTAGAGGTGCGCGCGACGACCTCCAACCACCGTGAAGTGTAGCCTGCGGGCGACGAGCTCGGGGCTGCTCGTCGCCTGACCAGACGCAGGCCCGAGAAGGCGGCGTAAGCGTTCCACGCGTACGCCTTCCAAAGAGGAGGGGGACGTAAAGGTCCCCCGAACCGTGACGGGGCCCGTCGAAAGACGGGCCGAACCTCCGGCGGGGTTGCGGATGCATGCGAGAGCGATTCCCGTGGCCCCGCCACATGAGGACGAGTGGACGCCGTGGGGTTTTAGTGGGTATTCCCGTGCCGTTTAACATCGTAGGCACGGGCGAGTCCCACATAACCACCCTGCCCGCCCCCTTGGGGTGGGGTGGTATGCGTAAATGCATTTCCCCACGTACAAAAAAAAAAAAAAAAAAAAAAAAAAAAAAAAAAAAAAAAAAAAAAAAAAAGGTTAGGTTAGGTTAGGTTAGGTTAGGTTAGGTTCCCCACCAACAGGGTCTCGCGTTGTAGTCGCGGTGGGGCTCAGTAACCGTGGTGCAGCATTGCCACGGTGAAGCCAAGAGGACCCTAGAGGGGGGCTGCTCCTCGGGCTTTGGGTAGCGAAGCCCTTGTGGAGCAGCCCATGTTGCAGGGCCCTTATGGGGGGGCTCTGCAACAGGAGGGCCTGCGGTGTCGGCGTGAGTCGGCACTGCGGCCGAGGAGTTGCGGGGCCGCGGCGGGAGAGGACTGTCGGTGTTCCGTTGCCGCTTTCCCTGCCTTCCGCGGTCCCGGCGGGGCCGCAGCCGTCAGTACTGCGGCGTGGTGGGCGGTGGGACGAACATCTGTCTCACCGCGGAGGGCCAGGCCGTCAGATACGAAAGTGTCTGACGGCTTTGCACGCGGCCCTCGGTGCCGGTCCCCCCACATTTTGGGGGCCATGAGGGGCCTGCCTCGGCGGGCAAGGCCGGGCTGCGGTGTTGGCGCAAGCTGGCACTGTGGCCCGGTGGTTTACGGGGCCGCGGCGGGAGAGGACTGTTGGTGTGTCGTTGCCACTTTCCCTACCTTCCGCGGTCCCGGCGGGGCCGCAGCCGTTGAACTGCGGCGTGGTGGGCGGCGGGACCGACCACCTGTCTCGCCGCGAGAGGACCAGGCCGTCGGACATGGGGAATGTCCGATGGCTTTGCACGCGGTCCTCGCGCTGGTCGGTGGCTTGCGCCAGCCCCCTCTTTGGGGGCCATGAGGGGCCCGCTTCGGCGGGCATCGCCGGGAGGGTCGTGGACGTAAAGGCTGCGCCAGATTCCCATGACCCTCCCATCAAGGCGAGTGCGGGAGCACCGTGGGGTTTTAGTGGGTATTCCCGTGCCGTTTACCATCTTTGGCACGGGCGAGTCCCACATAACCACTCTGCCCTTCCCCGGGGTGGGGTGGTATGCGTAAATGCATTTCCCCACGTAAAAAATAAAAAAAGGTTAGGTTAGGTTAGGTTAGGTTCCCCACCAACGGGTCCCGCGTTGTCGTCGCGGTGGGGCTTAGTACCCGTGGCGCCCCCGAGCCACGGCGAAGCCAAGTGGACCCCAGAGGGGGGCTGCTCTTCGGGCTTTGGCTGGAAGTCCATGTGGGAGCAGCCCATGTTGCAGGGCCCTTATGGGGGGGCTCTGCAACAGGAGGGCCTGCAGTGCTGGCGTGAGGAAGTTGGCACTGCGGTCGAGGAGTTGCGGGGCCGCGGCGGGAGAGGACTGCCGGTGTTTCGTTGCCGCTTTCCCTACCTTCCGCGGTCCCGGCGGGGCCGCAGCCGTTAGTACTGCGGCGTGGTGGGCGGTGGGACGAACATCTGTCTCACCGCGGAGGGCCAGGCCGTCAGATACGAAAGTGTCTGACGGCTTTGCACGCGGTCCTCGGTGCCGGTCCCCCCACATTTTTGGGGGCCATGAGGGGCCTGCCTAGGCGGGCGAGAGCCGGGCTGCGGTGTCGGCGCAAGCTAGCACTGTGGCCCGGTGGTTTACGGGGCCGCGGCGGGAGAGGACTGTTGGTGTTTCGTTGCCACTTTCCCTGCCTTCCGCGGTCCCGGCGGGGCCGCAGCCGTTGAACTGCGGCGTGGTGGGCGGCGGGACCGACCACCTGTCTCGCCGCGAGAGGACCAGGCCGTCGGACATGGGGAATGTCCGATGGCTTTGCACGCGGTCCTCGGCGCCGGTCCCCCCACATTTTGGGGGCCATGAGGGGCCTGCTTCGGCGGGCATCGCTGGGAGGGTCGTGGACGTAAAGGCTGCGCCAGATTCCCATGACCCTCCCATCAAGGCGAGTGCGGGAGCACCGTGGGGTTTTAGTGGGTATTCCCGTGCCGTTTACCATCTTTAGGCACGGGCGAGTCCCACATAACCACTCTGCCCTTCCCCGGGGTGGGGTGGTATGCGTAAATGCATTTCCCCACGTAAAAAAAAAAAAAAAAAAAAAAAGGTTAGGTTAGGTTAGGTTAGGTTAGGTTAGGTTGCGCCGGGCCACACCCGGGCCATGTGTCCCTCCAAGTCCGACTGGAGCACTTGTTGTTTCCAGTGCGGACAGGAGGGGCACAAGAGTGACGCATGCGGCGCCACCAAGCCGCGCTGCGCTGCGTGTGCAGCCAGTGGTCGTCCCGCAGACCATCGAATGGGGGGCGGGAGCTGCAAGGCTCCCGCGAGGAAAGGCGTGGTGCTGACGCAGGTTCGGCCTGCCACTGCCGCCGCCGCCGCTGTAGCTTCAGCGACGACAAATGAGGGGGTGGGGGACGCGATGTCGGAATAATGGTTCCCAACTATCGCGTCCTCCAGACGAACACCAACCACTGCCGAGCGGCCCAGGACCTGCTGGTGCAGGTCATGGCCGAGTGGTTGGTGAACGTAGCGGTGGTCGCCGAGCCGTACTCGATCCCTAGCAACTGGCTGGGTGACGAGGACGGCTTGGTGGCCCTAGCGGCGCGGCCTTCCACGGACTCCCCTCCCCTCTCGCTTTTAGAGAGGGGACCGGGATACGTGGCCGCCGCGTGGGGAGAGATAGCCCTTGTGGGCGTCTATTTCTCCCCAAACCGCCCCCTTCGGGACTTCGAGGCTTACCTCGAGGTCCTGGCGGCCGTGGTTGGCAGAGCGGCACCGCGTCAGGTCTCCCTATTGGGGGATCTGAACGCCAAGTCGGTGGCCTGGGGCAACCCCGCCACCGACGCGCGCGGGCGTGCGCTGGAGATGCTGGCGACCTCCTCTGGGCTCTCCCTGTTAAACAGGGGGAGCGTCCAGACATGCGTGCGGCGGCAGGGTGGCTCAATAGTGGATGTCACTTTCGCCACCCCTGCGTTGGCCGCGCGCGTGCTGAACTGGCGGGTGGACCTGGTGGAGACAATGTCGGACCACCGCTACGTGCGGTTCGACGTCTCCACCGGTGGTCCCGGAGGGACGCGGCCCCCCCCCCTCGGGGCGGTCGCCGTTCCCGAGGTGGGCTCTCACCCGCCTGGACAGGGAGGCAGCGAAGGAGGCGGCGTTCATCCAAGACTGGCTGTCGCCGCCTCCCGCCGGCTTAGATGTGGACGTTGTGGCGGGACGCCTAAGGGACTCCCTGACCGAGGTATGCAATTCTAGCATGCCTCGGTCTAGCCGACCGCCACCCAGTCGCGCCGTGTACTGGTGGTCGGCGGAGCTGGCGGGGCTTCGGGCGGCATGTGTGGAGGCCAGGAGGGCCTACACACGGAGCCGGCGGCGGCGGCTACGAGACCGCGCCAATGAGGACCACCTCTATGAGGTGTACTCAGAGGCAAAGGCGGTCCTCGGTAGGGCCATCGCCGCCGCCAGAGACTCGGCGAGAGCGGAAATGCTGGAGGGTCTCGACAACGACCCCTTCGGGAGGCCATATAAGGCGGCGCGGAGCAAACTGCGCCCCTTCGGCCCCCCCGTGGTCGAGACCCTGGAGCCTTCATTTCTGGATGGGGTGGTTCGGTCCCTGTTTCCGAGCAGGGAACACTTCGCCCCACCAGTTATGGACCCTCCGCCGGGCACGGCTCCAGCCGAGGAAGAGGCCCCGCCCCCTGTCACGGAGTCGGAACTTGGCGCCGCGATTCTTCGCATCCGCGCCAAGAAGACGGCTCCGGGCCCTGACGGCGTCCCAGCCAGGGTGGTGGCAATAGCCGCCACCCAAATGGAGGAGAGGTTTCGGGACCTCTTCAGTACGTGTCTTGCGTCTGGGAGGTTCCCGAAGCCGTGGAAGGAGGGGCAGCTGTGCCTCCTCCGGAAGGAAGGCCGCCCAGCGGCATCCCCCTCGGCATACCGGCCCATCGTACTTCTCGATGAGGTCGGTAAAATGTTCGAGGGGATAGTCGCTACCCGCCTGCAGAACCATCTGCGACGTGTTGGGCCGGACTTGTCGGACGCTCAGTTCGGTTTTCGGGCTGAGCGTTCGACAGTGGACGCACTGGCCAGGCTTAAAAGCCAGGCCAAGGAGGCGATGGAGGCAGGGGACGGATTGTTGGCCGTGTCATTCGACATTGCCAACGCCTTCAATTCCGTTCCCCACGCCACCATCCTAGAGGCGCTCCGGTTCCACGGAGTGCCTCGATACCTCCGGCGTCTGCTGGCCAGCTACCTGGAGGACAGGACGATCGTCCTTGCCGACAGGGCTGGCCAGGTCCGGCGATACGCCGTCGAGGCCGGCGTTCCACAGGGGTCAGTCTTAGGACCTGTCCTCTGGAACGTCGGCTATGATTGGCTTCTGCGGGGAACTCTCCTCCGAGGTACGAGTGTCATCTGCTATGCGGATGACACTCTCCTCACCGCCAGGGGGGGGGAGTTTTAGGGAGGCGGCCGACCTGGCCTCTGCGGGCGGATCCTTGGTGGCGGGAAGGATCCGCCGCCTCGGGCTGACGGTGGCGCTGCACAAGACCGAGGCCGTGTTTTTCCACGGTCCTCGGCAGCGCCACCCACCTGACGCCCACATTTTTGTGGAGGGCGTCAGAGTGGATGTGGGGGCCCAGATCAAATATCTGGGCCTTGTCCTGGACAGCAGGTGGCGCTTCGGCCCGCATTTTAGCGGGCTGTCGTCGCGCCTGCTGCGGACCGCTGGTGCCCTCTCGTGGTTGTTGCCCAACTCGGGAGGGCCCAGCGCACGATGCCGGCATCTCTACGCCGGCATCCTGAAGAGCATGGCCCTTTACGGGGCCCCGATCTGGGAGGACTCCCTCCGTAGGAGGGAGAACGCCACACTGTTGCGGGCCCCCCAAAGGGCCATAGCCCAGCGGGTGGCGCGGACCTACCGCACAGTAGGTTTCGCTGCTGCGTGCGCTCTGGCCGGCACCCCTCCTTGGGAACTTGAGGCGTGGGTGCTGGCCAGAGTGTACGAATGGACGGCAGGGCAAAGGGCGCGCGGAGAGCGCCCAGCCCCAGAGGAGCGAGAGACGGTCCGGCGGAGGGCGAGGGACGCTATCATCGTCCATTGGACGGAGGACCTCGCCCGCGCCGAATTCGGTCGCCGGACCCTCGACGCGATAGGGCCGGTCCTGCGGGACTGGCTCGAGCGGTCGCACGGGTTCGTCTCCTTTCGTCTGGCGCAGGTGCTCACCGGGCATGGATGCTTCGGGGGGTACCTGTGCCGGATCGGGAGGGAGGAGACCCCGTCCTGCCGCCACTGCGGGGCGGCGGAGGACACGGCCCAACACACCCTAGAGGTGTGCACTTCGTGGGCCGAACCCCGCCTCGCGTTGGCGGCGGCGGTCGAGGATGACCTCTCGCTCCCGGGCGTAGTCGCTGCCATGGTGGGCAGCGAGGAGGCCTGGGCGGCGGTCGCCTCCTTCTGCGAACACGTCATGTCCCAGAAGGAGGCGGCGGAGCGCGCGCGTGAGGACGATCCTCACGCGGCGCCGCTCCGAAGGCGGAGGAGGGGTCGGGGGAGACGTCAGTTTGACAATAACCTCCGACTCCTCCCAGGTGGGGGCCAGCGGGCAACAGGTGCGGGGACACCGTTGCCTGCATTGCACAGGCCTCCACCAGCGCCGGACGGGAATGGCCAGGTGCTCCCGGCCATTCCCGTAGCCCCCCTCCCACCAGGGGGGCATGAGGGGCCCGCCGGATAGGCGGGCATCGCCGGGGGGGTTGTGGAAGTAAAGGCTGAGCCAGTTTCCCATGACCCCCCCATAACGGCGAGTGCGGGAGCACCGTGGGGTTTTAGTGGGTATTCTCGTGCCGCCCAACATCTTCAGGCACGAGCGAGTCCCACATAACCACCCCTTCCTCCCCTTTGGAGGGGGTGGTATGCGTAAATGCATTTCCCCACGTACAAAAAAAAAAAAAAAAAGGTTAGGTTAGGTTAGGTTAGGTTAGGTTTTTTTTTTTTTTTTTTTTTTTTTTTTTTTTTTTTTTTTTTTTTTTTTTTTTTTTCGAGACTGAACCCACACTTGTCGTGTGTGGCCTTTATCTAACTTCGCGATTCTCATTCATTCCAGTTCTCGCGTCTATTCCTCTCGCACTTTTATTCTACATACTTGATCTTTCTATTATTCATCTCCTTTCATTCTTATTCATGGGTGGGACTCCCATCTATCCTTTTTGGATACCTATTCTATCTAACTATCCTTTTATTTATTTTATACTTAAAAACAACGGGGTAAATAAAGTATGGTGCTTGGGGTTTTATATTGTTTTACAATTTTTCTTTTCTTATCCAAAATCTTATTCTAATTACATCTTATTTTATTTCTTATTCTACAGGGTTTTTACACATCAATTTTCAAATCTTATTGCTATTTACTTATTCTAGACAATTTTGATACTATTTTCTACTGCTTATTCTATTTACATTTTTATTCTTATTTTATGTATATGCTTAGACTATATATTTTTCAAAATATATGTTAACCATAATTTCTTATGCTTTATTTCTAGCTTTAACGACCTTTATTAATTTTGTACAGTATTCAATGAATATATCTCTATCTTTTCCTGATATAATAGCTTGGAGGTTTTCGGGCAATAGTTTTGTATCTAATTTAAACTCCACATCTAGGCGCTCTCTCATAAACACTGGGCATGTGGTTATGATGTGCACTACTGTCTCCTCCACACCTGGCTCACAGATGCACGATGGGTCCTCCTTACACTTGAATCGGTTCAAGTATGCGGAGAACCCACCGTGCCCCGTCATCAGCTGTGTGGTTTCCGGCGTTATGCTGATCTTCCTAACTACTTTGTATGCCTCTGCGGCGCTAGGAAAGAATAATTTAGTCACGGCTGCTGTTGTACCGGCCCGGTATCTTTCGTCCCATTCGTCAATCGTCCGACTGCGAATCAGACGCTTGACGAATGAGACCGGACACCGGTCGTAATCCGGTTTCTTCTTAGACCCCAGAGCGGCCTCTTTTGCGAGTACATCCGCCCTCTCGTTTCCCTCTAGACCTACATGTGCTTTGATCCAAAATAGCTTAACTATTTTGGATCCTGTAATGCAAGTTCTTAAATTACGTTGGAAGTCTACGGCCAGTGGGTGCGGAGAGTCGGAGTTCACCGCGGTCTGAAGTGCCGCCCTGGAGTCGCAGAAGACACCAAACGACGTTGCCTTATGCCTAACAATTTCGGCTGATGCTCTATTCAGCGCCAGGAGCTCTGCCTGGTATACAGTCGTGTATGACGGCAAAGCAAGTTTGAGAGTTTTAGTCTCGGCGCCACCACTCCAGAGTGTCAGCGCCGCTCCAACCTTGCCCTCAATCTTGCTGCCGTCAGTAAAGATACGCACTTCTATATCCTCGACCTGGTTGTACTGCTCCTGGTTCGCCAGAAGCTCGAAATTTAGCGACCTGCGTAAGGAGGGATGTGGTAGCTCTATTGCCGGAGCCATCCGTTCGATCTCCCTGTCCCCCCAGTACTGACCTGGGAAACCCCCTTCTTGGCCTCGTATAGAGAAGCTACTTCTCTGATACGTAGGTCAAGAGGCAGCAACCCAGCCAGCACCAGTGCTGAGTCCAGGGAGACCGTCCGGTAGGCTCGGCACAGTTTTTGAGCAAAGCTCCTCTGTATCGAATTCAGCTGCTTCCTAACGGTCAACTTATTCGCGGATGGTGACCATGCGCTTGCCGCGTACATAATAGTCGGCTCTACTGCCGCAGTGTAAATAGCCCTAATAATTTCAGGGTGAAGACCCCAGCTAACCCTGGCTGCTCTGGCCAGCTGCTTGTATATCGCCACTGCTTTCTTACAAGCATTGGCGATATGCAAGTTAAACGTCAACTTATTGTCGATGACCAGACCTAGGAGTTTGACATGTTGAGACATGCCAATATCGACCCCGCCCATTGATAGGCGCGGGGTGTCGAATTTCAGCTTCCGCGTTATTACCATCGCACAGGTCTTGTGCGGTGCGAATTTCAGCTTGTTTCGTTCACCCCACGCCCTCACATGCTCGAGGGCGGCACTGGCATGCCTCTCTATGTCGGCGGCTCTTTCTCCGTCGAAAATAAGGACGACGTCGTCGGCAAACGCTTGCGCGTACACCCCGAGGCCGTCCAAATCTCTCAGGAGCGGGTCAAGGATTAGGTTCCACAGCAGGGGGCCGCCAATGGACCCCTGTACACATCCCTGCGATGTGGGTCTGCACACCTCTCTCCCAGCGTACCTAACCGTCACTGACCTGTCGCTCAGGTAACTGTCGATTACTCGTCTCAGATTTACGGGGCAGTTCTCCTCTGCCAGACGGACTCGAATTTTCGGCCACCATGCGCTGTCGAAGGCCCCCTCTATGTCCAGTGAGACTAACGTCACCAGCTTCCTTTCGGATAGCTTGCTCCGTATGTGTCCCATTAGGACATATAGGGCGTCTTCTGTTCCACGCTGTGGCATGAATCCGTACTGGTTTCGGCTTATCGCCGGAAGTAGGTAAAACTTGAGGCGAGCAACCAGCATTTTCTCGTATATCTTGCCCAAGACAGGCAAAAGGCCAATTGGCCTATATGCCTTGGGCACGATATACGAGTCCTTTCCTGGCTTCCGAAGGATCACCACAGTTGCCTGCTTCCAGATCCTTGGGAAACAACGCTTTTCCAGGCATTTGTTTAAGAGTGACAGTAGGTACTCCGGGTTGCACTCCATCGCCTGGATGCATATGTCAGCTGTGAAACCTTCTCCTCCCGGTGCTTTCTTAGGGTTGAAGGATAGTGCGGCCTTCCGCATCTCATCTGCGGTAAACGGGGGATCATAACTATCATTATGACCCCTCTCGTTTACTTGGTTAGCAAGTTGCCTGACGGCTTGGTGTTCGGCACTATCCTTCGTCTCTTTATCCTCAGGGTAAAAGGTCTCGGTCAACCATTCGGCTGATTCCTGCTGGTCCAGCATCTTTCCATCTCTCATTAGTGGAAGGTCCTCCTCCCGCCTAGACGTCCTACTCATTATCCTATAGATCCCCTCCCATACCCCTTCCCTATCCTGTTTAGTACAGAAGCCCTTCCAACCTTCGACTGCGGCGCTTTTAGCCGCTTCTAAATATGCATTCTTCTTTTCCAGGTACAGCCTATACACTGTGGCTCGACGTATCGGTGCTGCGTTTCTGATTCTGCGCTTCCTGGTGGTAACTTCCCTTTTCATCGCTTCGAGTTCTTCGGTCCACCACGGCAAGGTAAGTATTTCTGTATTCTTTTTATATGGTATTGTCTGTTTGCATGTTTGTGTAATTGCTTCTGTGTATTTCTGGACTATGTGTTCGAGTTGGTCGTCTTGTGTTACTGTTTCAAGTGTATGTGTGGTAAGGTGCATGTCTGACATAATCTGGGTCAGTTTCTCACGAAACTGACTCCAGTTTGCCTTTCGTGTGTTATAAATGCGTGTGGTGCGTTTTATTTGTGGTCCTTCAGGTTTTTGTAAGTGTATATGGAATGTAATGCCGTTGTGGTCCGAGCTCGTGAGATCCTCGACTACCTTCCAGTTCTCCACCAGGCCGAGCAGATTTTCCGAACATGCAGTCACGTCCACGTGGCTGCTGTACCTTTTGTCGCCTCTGACTGTGTCGAAGGTTGGAAGGTCTCCTGTGTTTAGAACCTGTAACCCGAGCTGTTCAATGGTGCTACAGAATTGCTCTCCGCGCCTGTCGTCGTTTTGAGCTCCCCACCAGATACTCTTGGCATTGGAGTCTCCTCCTACGATCAACCTTTGGCAGCCCGATCTTTCCGAGATTTTCTGCAGCTGTTCCAGGTATGGGTCCATAGGCTGGTCTGGCTCGAAGTAGAAGGAGACCAGGGTCACCGTCCAGGCCTTGGTTCGGACTCCTATGACTGCGATGTTGTTAGTACATAGTTCCGGGTACTGTATTATGTCCAAGCTGCTGTCGTAGACTACGACTGCAGCTTTGACTGTCCCTTCTCCGTTGTCCAAGGCCTGGTATGTTCGGGTCCCCCGGTAGCTCTTCAGTCTCCTTTCCCTACCAACATATGGTTCCTGGAGCAGCGCGATGGAAAACTTCCTCGTTTGTGCCTCCAGCATCATTTCGTCAGTGGCTAGCTTGCATCTCTGCAAGTTCGCCTGCGCAAGAATGTATCGGCAGGTTACCCCAGGGACGCCCTTAGCAGTAGGCCACGGAGGCTCGAGCCAGTGTGTCCCACCTCTTTCTTACAGGGCACTCGACGCTGAACGCATTGTGGTGCGTGTCGGTGCGCTTTGCTAGACTACAGTTTCGGCACTTAGGAGGTTCCCCTAGGTCTCTGTCAGGGCACTCAGCTCTGAGGTGTGGGCCGCCGCAGTGGCTGCAAGCGTCCGTCAGCTCTTTGCACAGCTTACGGCCGTGCCCATACCCCAAGCACCTTGTGCACTGAACGAGGGGAGTCTGATCCTCAGCTCTGACTCTCTGGAGATCAATGCGTGCGAAACCCCTGTCCGTGATCCTCTGCCAGATCTTCGGCGAGGCTGTCAGGATGATATGGCTGCTATGGGGGTTTCGCGCTCTCCTGCGGTATTTAATGGCTACGCGATCGTGCTCCTTTTCGAGCCCATAGAAAACTTCCCCGTTCTGGTTCCGAAGGGCGCGAAGTACTTCTTCGTCGCTGTGCACTGCCAGCACGTCCTTCAGAATCAGAAGAGGGTCCTTGTTCTCCATGTCCTCGACCAGGAGACGATCGCCCTTCTCTCTAAGCCTCGTCTTGAGCTTTTCCCTCTCCTCTTTAGTGCCACAGCCCATGATGATCTTCCTATCTCTGGCCTTGCGTACTCTTTCTACCTTGACCCACCCTTCTTTAGCGTCCACAGCTTGCCGGACCTCCTCAAGGACCTCGTCACCTGTCGTCTCCTCGTTCCTCGAGGTGACCACCACCGAGTGTAGTGCCGTCTGCTCGGACCTAGGCTTCGGTCGAGCTTCTGCTGTGACGCTAGCATAAGTGTTTTCTCTCAATAGGACTTTTTGGTCCTCCACAAGATCTTGTATGGCCTTCAGCTGAGCGCTGTGTGCTATCAGTAACCTGTTATTTTCCTCGATTTTGTTGAGGACTAAGTTGGTATCAGGTTCTGCAGGTTTTGGTCTCGTCGACGCTTCTCTTTCTAGAGCGTCGTTAGTAGTGGTGGGTCTGGTAACTGTAATAGTTTGCCTTTTAAGCTCTGTGAGTTCTGTCTCGGTGGCCTTGTAAATATCGTACAACTTTTCGATGGCCGATGTTACCTCTTGTTTAATGTCAGTCTTAAGGTTTCGTGAGTTTGCTAGTCCTGTTTTGGCCCTACTAATGCAAACTCTTGCATCCTCTGGACGACCAGTTCGTTTTTCTCCCGGTGAAGGTCCCTTCGCCTCTAGAGATTTCCTTACGGTAGGCTTGGGCTTGTAAGTTAATAGTATAGGGCCTTCCCGAGGTGGCGCAGTTGTAAGCTGTTTAGGCAAGGCTCCAGAGGTGCTCGCTAGCTTCCGAGGTGAATGTTTGGTGGGTTTCTCGGACCTGCCGATGTCCCACTCCTCAAAGCTGCGCCTCACCTTCGAAACCGGCCTTTGGGGGCTTACTTCCTCCCCTTGTGGAGGGGTCGTCTGTCCTGCTGCGCTGGTCTTTTTAGCGGGGGTGCGCGCTACGGTAAACATTATGTCGTCAAAGGTATTGCACTGTACGGTGCTAAGTCCTACTAGCCCAATAAGGCCAGAAAAATGGTCAAAAAATATACAAAAATAAATGTAAAGAGTGCAAAAACACTCTAAAGTCTAAAAAATAATTAAAAATAATAAATTAAGCCAATAAGCCTAAGTCCCTATAACTAAGTATCCCAGCCAATAAGCTGGGGTCACTTTTTGAAAATTTTCAAAAATTTTCAGGAGTCAAAATTTTTCAGCTTTTTCAGACTCTAAAAAGAGTCTCGAAAACCACCCCGTCAGATAGCCCTCTCCGAGCCCGTTACAACGATACCAAACACGGCGCTCCTAGGCCAATAGGTTCCCGAGAAAACCCGAGTCAAAAAATTTTTGCCCAAGTCAAAAATTTCAGGCAAACTGGTTTATCTCGGGAACGGATGGTCGGATTTGACCGTGCGTGGGCTCGTTGGAACCGGCGCGACGAGCTCTACCTTTCGGTGCGGTTTTCAGGCCGAAAATTTTCAGCTCCTGAAAATTCCTGAAAATTTGTCCTATCCTAAAAATAATAATGCTACCTTGTAGGGTTGGTCCGGCCAAGGTCAGCAGTGAAAACCCCAGGCCCGTGCGACCAGTGGTTTGGGAGATACAGGTGTTAAAAGAAATCCAAGATGGCGTCCGCGCCAATTTTTGACTGGCCGTATCTCCCAAGTCCGACGTCGCAGGATACTGCCGTTTGGGCTTCCCGTGCTTGCCCAGGCTCGAACAAGACGATGGAACCAGTTTCAGGAGGTCGCAGATTTTCAGCTCCGATTGGGCTGAAAATAAGTGGGGGGGTGGGAGTGATGCTCCTGAACCCCTGTATGAAATTTCGAGTCCCTACGACCACAGGTTTCGGAGTTACGGCGGTTTTAGTAAAACCAAGATGGCCGCCGAGCTGTCAAAGTGACACTTTAAGTGCCTGTAACTCCGAAACTACAGGTCGCAGAGAAACGGGAAAACCAATACTGATATTGGCCCAACTTACTCTTCCTCCTGAAGGTGGTTTCAGCGTCAGAAATAAAAAACCCTTCAATCTTAATAAAAAGTAGCGGAACGCCTAGATGTGGTCCCTACAATGTCCGAATCCAAAACCACAATTCTCCAAGTCAACAGGGGGCCGAGTTATTGCACTTAGAAAATTTTGCCCTAAAAAGTCAAAATGGCCCGCCCTGGGCAAAAAATTCAAAAATCGCCAATTGTGGCGCTAGGGAACCCTAGTTTTGGGTCCCTAAGGGTCAAACAACCTATCTGAACACAAATATACACTTAGAAATTAATTAAATCTATTTATTTCCTATATATACACAAAAAAGACTAAAAATTCTATATTTCCTAAACTAATTAACCTAAAAATCTGAAAAAAATTGCTAAATTTAGATAAAATAAGGCCGAATAATATAAAATAATAAAATTAAAAAATTTATGAAATTTGACTAAAATTTTTTCAGAAATATAAAATTTTCAGTTTTTCAATTTTCATACAGAGTCCTTAAGTGCTAAAATTTTTCTGTGGTGTAGTCTGCCTTCGTCTGGTGAGCGCGCAAAAGATAGCAGTTGCAGATCTTCAGATTTCTTGCTAGGTCAGGAGATATTGGGTCCCAAAGTTTCGAACTTTGTTTATTTATAGCAAATTTTCCTGAAGTCTTAAAAATCAGCTGGTTGCGGTAAAAGACTTGCCTTATTGTGGTCTTCAAGCCTGCCAAAGTTGGTGGTCCTAGGTCCAGCAGGGGCGATTTTCACGA